>JAMPIV010008332.1:0-377322 GCA_024509875.1 Oreohelix idahoensis | reverse complement strand
GTTATCAAATAGGTATCGATTGAAGATATCATGTTGTTGATGTACTGTATCCACGGGTTACCCTTAAGTACGTCATTGCCTTTTGGGGCAGATTTAGCAGAAGTCAAAACCGGTCTCAGCTTGGCAGAAGTCAAGGAGCCTTCGAGGCCTTTTCTATGTGTTCTTCGATGTGGACGGACGCATATATGTCCAGCTCCTAAATGGTGTTATTTCTACAGAGTCCTAAAGTGTTTCAACATTTAGATCGCCCACATGCTTCATTGGGTCGATGCTAGAGATTTATATTGAGGGATTTTTATGCTGTATTCTAATGTACGTGAGTTGGAACTTTTAAATAAATTCTGCATGAAAATGTCGAGGACATCTTGTCATTAGCAGACTGAATAGCGACGCTCAAGACTGGCTAGGTTATGCCATCGTCTTACACACATATATATATATAGGATGAATTTACTGGAGCTTGTGCTATGATTATACATATGTCGTCTTAACGTCCAACCTGACCTTTGCAGCTTCTTTATTGTTGGAGATCAGGTTTATTGCAAGAAGGCTGATTGTAAAACTGTTACCGGCATATGTGCATGCCGTACTAATTTCACACAGAAATATAACTGATAAAGGAGGGACCTTTCCCGACGTACACCTTCGAAATATAATACAAGGACTAACGCTACAATTGAATGTGAATGCAACAATGGGGGCCATGCTAAAGGATCATTGATCTACAGCCTCAAAAAATTTTTTTGCACAAAATAACTACAGTCGTCGCTTGGGATTTCGTGCCCTGGTCAATATTTTAAAGATGGCGAACTTTATCGTCTGCTAGCCTGTGAGAGGTTACACATCAAGATTTGCAGTGCAGTACTTTCTTGTTCCAGTTTGAAAAGGGAACGTATTCAAAGCATATAATATTTACTGCATCCTGCTTCGTTTGGAATTTCAAGTGTGATGCCGAAGATGGCGATTTTCAAGACTGCGACAGACCAAATTAAAGTTCTGTTCGAGTCAGCTGTTACGGAGTCCTAGACATAACGTTGGTCTGTTTTGTCTGGTTTGCATCGGTCCTGGAAGGAAAAAGCGGTGGAACTAGGAGAAATCTTTTCACTGGCAATCAGATAAGTGCATTTTTAGCTACATACAGCCTGTGATGCTAAATTATCTTGTTTGCCATCGTGCTTTTTTCCAAGTTTTATGTATATATGTCATTTATGTGTCTATAATAGTGGGAGGCTGGTGGAACTTTGGATTTCTTTCAATACCTCAAATATGTATGGTCGAGAGAAATTCATAGGCGGTCTTTAGTTTATGCATCTGTGTGATTCAAATTGAGTGGCCGGCGAACATTGCTGTGTGGTTCTGCTTCAATTGAATTAACCAGATCCATTTTTTTTGTGTCTAGCTGTGCAGTATTGTTAAGTATAAAGTTTGTTTTTGTGGTTTAGTTGATTGTAATTTTTTGATTTAGTTCTTATCCATTATTGTTTGTGTGACTGTTGGTCTAACCTTGCTATCTTTTATTTATTAGATGTCATACATGTTGTAAATTCGTGCTTGTCTTGTCATATGTGTGATAGAGCTGCATTTTATTTATTTGTTCTATAATTCATATATTTCTGCCTTGGTTCACTATTTACATTATCTTTCTTTAGCTCTTATCGCAGTATTTAGTCATCCTGTTTGTAACTATTGTCTTTTATTGCTCCATATATAACATCTATATTACTATCTGCTATTACATGCAGTTGGGTGAATTTGAAGTGGTTAAATAAGTATTGAATATATTCCTCACATATTGAGAATATAATATATTTGCATTATTGTTTGGCTATTGAAAAGCATAATAATTGTAAATTATGGCTACTGCAGAGTATTTCATGAAACTTGGAAAAGAATTTGGTATGGAAGGTGAGAGTATCAATTGGATGATGATGGCTATAGAATGAAATTTAAGTCACTGTTACCAGATTCATCAAACGATTTTACTGAATTCATTTCAGCTAGTAAGCTTTACTTTGGTAGATGGATTGAGTTGTCCAAGATTGAAAAAAACATTTGAAGGACTATCTGATTTGATTCTGAGAGACAAGGCTTTGTCTTCAATTAGTGGAGACTTTTTATCATTTCTGCAGGAGAGAAAACCTGAGAATTTGGCTAACCTTGAAACTCTTGGTAGACAATACCAAGTTGCACATCCAGGTAAAAACCTGAGTAAGAATAACATTAAGGATTCCTTGCCAGTGACATCCGCTAGGATGGTAAATTATAATACACCTAGGCAACGATCAAACAGCATAGACAAAAACTATAGAGTTAACCAAAATTTTAACTATGGCAATAACAGAGGCAGGTATAATTAAATAAAAAATTTTCAACAGCCTCAGAGAAATTATAACTGTAATGATGATGGATATTATGGACAACAGTCATCATTCAGATCTAATGATTATCAAAACAGAGGAGGATATAATGCCAGATCAGGAAGAGGACAAAGTTCCTTCTATAGAAACAATGACAGTTTTGTTAATAATAGAGGTTCTTATCAGAACAATAAATTTAGACAGTCGAGGAACCCTGAACGTTCAAATGCTGTCGTAAATGTGAGTGACAATAATCCAGGTCATAATAATGTTGGTTTGGCTCGTGCAAATGCATGTAGTGTTGATCTATCCAACAGTGCTAATTGTACTGAATGTAATTCTTTATTTCAGCTACAGGGAGTCCCTAGACTTTTATGTGGACATCCATTACCAGTTATGTCCTCATATGAGAGTACTGGTTCACTGGTGCTTAATAAGGGCTTTGTGAGCAATAAATTAGTGTCACTTTTGAGGGACACGGGTTCCAGTACAATCGGTGTACGCAGGTCTTTAGTGGATCAGTCGGATTACAGAGGTAGAGAAGTGACGTGCATTACATTTATTGGCACAGTGGAATACTATCCAACGGCAGAAGTATTTCTGGATACACCTTATTTTACAGGGAGAACACTTGTGTGTCTACTGAATAGTTCTATTGCTGGAATAATCTTAGGAAATATCCCAGGTCTCCATGAATGTTATAAAGAAGACATTGAAAATTGGGAAAAACAGCATTTAATAACTGCAAATGCTGTTACAACCAGAGCGCAAGCTCGTGTTGAAATGAATAATCACAACCACAGGGATATTGTGCTAGATAAGGTAATGAATGATGGGGAGGAGACTGAAGATCTGATGAATGATGAAGATCATGATAATGATAGAGATAATGATAGTGAAAAGGAAAATACTGATCAGCTGGAAGATGATGATAATTTACAGGTGGAATTGATTGATAAAGAATCATTCATACAAAGGCAAAAAGAAGATGATTCTTTAAAGAAATGTTTTCGTATGGCAAAATCAAAGGATATGATGTTTGATGATAGTGCCAAACATTGGTACACATTAAAGAGTGATATTTTAATTAGAAATTTTCAAGATGCTACATCTGTGAAAAAACAGATTATGGTACCCACTTGCTTTAGACCATTTGTCTTACGACATGCCCATGACATAAATTGTGCAGGTCATTTAGGTATTGCACGGTCAAAACAAAGGGTTTTGTCACATTTCTTTTGGCTTGGTGTGACTAAAGATGTAAAAGCTTTTTGTCGCACATGCTCTGTATGCCAAAGTGTCGCAACAAAAAGACCTGGACATAATGCACCTATCCAGGCATCTGATATTTCTTTGCGTCCATTCGCAAAGATGGCTATCGCCCTTATTGGTCCATTAAAAGTCACGTCAGCTAGGGGTCACAAATTTGTGCTTACTTGCATTGATATGTGTACCCGATGGCCGGAAGCGATTCCGCTGAAATCCATATCAACCGTGGACATTGCGGATGCGCTATTTTTAGTATTCAGCAGATTGGGTTTTCCCGAAAACATACTATCTGACCGGGGATCCCAGTTCGTCTCTGACGCTATGAAAGAGGTGATGAAAATGTTTGGTATTGAGAGATCGCTTAGTGCTATCTATCACTCTCAAGCAAATGGAAAAATTGAAAGACTTAATAGGAACAAATGTTGGACAAGGTTACGACTAAGTATCTACAAGATTGGGATCTAATATTGTCTGCTATTCTCTTTGCTTATAGAGACATTCCCAACGGACATACGGGGTTTGCGCTATTTGAATTGGTATTTGGTGCAAAGCCTAGAGGTCCTATGTCTATCTTAAAACAATTGCTCATTTGAACTAACATGGATGAGGATATTCAAACCTCTTATCAATATGTTGTGAATTTAAGACAGAAGATTATTGACGCATGCCAAATAGCAGTGGAGTCGTCAGAAAAAGCAAAATTAAAGGTTCGATTGTTTTTCAATCAAAACAGAAAACTGCGCCAATTATGGCCAGGTGATGAAGCCTACTTATTACTTCCAAACAAGGACAATAAATTACTTGTTTCGTGGAAGGGTCCTTACACAATTATGGGTAAATTGTCAGATGTTGACTATGTTTTATCTGTTAAAGGAAAGGGTAACGTTTTTCATATTAATATGTTACAACAGTTTCATACTCGACCTCCACATCTGAAACCTGTCTTTGAAGCTATCGACAAATCTGTTGGTCGTCGCTCCTCCTTAACAGTTATTCGGGAGGAGAGTTCTGATTTTTCTGGTGGTGGTGAACGAATATTGTCTTTACCTGATGTACATCTTTTGGCTACTGAAAGCTGGAACGATATTCCCATTGCTTCTACTCTAGCTTCTAATCAGAAAGATCAGATTTCTGTATTACTGCAATCTTTTCCTGATGTGCTCACGGATGTTCCCGGGCGTACAGATATAATTCAACATTATATCGTGCTAACAGATTTCAGACCAATCAAACTCAAACCTTACCCTATACCGATTCATTTACAATCTCAGGTACAGGTAGAAATAAAACAATTGATTAGGTTAAATATAATTGAATCTTCTAATTCACCATATAGTTTTCCTATGGTTTTGGTCAGAAAAAAAGACAAATCTATTCGTATTTGTATAGATTTCAGACGTCTAAATGCTGTCACTATTCAGGATGCGGAACCGTTACCCCTGCTTGAATCCCTTCTTGATAGATTGTTTACAGCTACGTTCTTTACAAAGTTTGACCCATCCAAAGGATATTGGCAAGTGCCATTATCTGACAAATCTAAACCTTATACAGCTTTCGCTATACCTTTAGGTTTGTTTCAGTTCAATTACATGTCTTTTGGTCTTGTTGACGCTTCTGCTACTTTTGTTCGCATGATGCGTAGACTATTCTCTGATCGTGAGGATCTGATCACTTACATAGATGATATCTGTCTGTTCCATCATACTTGGCATGATCATGTTAACGGTATTCATTCTTTGTTGAATATCTTACGCTTTCACAACATTACTGCTAGACCCTCCAAAACCAGAATAGGATATACTGAAATTTCCTTTCTTGGTCATAAGGTTGGAGATGGGTTTCTAAAACCTGAAGACTCTACTGTTTCTAAAATTCTGAATCTTGAAATATCTCGAACAAACAAACAAGTTCGTAGTTTGTTAGGCCTGATAAATTTTTATGGAAAATTTATGCCTAATTTTTCGGATATGACTTCAGTTTTGTCAGCGGTGGTAAAAAAGAGACCAGAAGGCCTTGGCGTATCTACAGACAGCAAGATTTACTAATCAAAAAGCAGCTAGAGCCTCGCTCGCTCTACAACCCTATGACTACAACATAAAAGCAATAAAGGGAAGCCAGAATATTTTGACGGATGTGCTTTCCAGGTGCGTCAAAGACCCTACATCATCTAACAACTCTACGAGTAAAGATGATGCACATAACTCAATCTAGCACAGATACGTACATGGTAATGCCCTGTTCAAGAACTTATTGCTTGAATAATCACGTAATCGTAGGACACTAATTAGATTGTACAGTGATCACGTTGCTGATATAAGAAAGCAGCACGCACAGCAACAGGATGATGATGCATCGAATAAGACGCAACAGCAAGTAATATATCGTTGAACTCATGGAACTTCGTGTAGTCATCGTGCCATCATGAAAGTACTTATCGTCAAGCTACAAACTGTCAAACACACAATATGTATGTGATTGAAAATGGTATCATTTCCAGACGATTTTGATACGCACTGGTGTTTGTAAGAAACTTTGTACTACACTTTCAAGGGACATTATTCAAAAATAAATATCGCACAAGTCTCAAAGGGAACTAACACGGATATTTAGGATGGAACTTATTTGTGATGATTCACTACGATCTTTAATGACTTGTGGCTTCGTACGGACATATTATTGGATTGACATCAATCATGAACATAATCTACGATGGATTTCAACATTCAACTTATGACATTGTATAAACAGTTATGGACTATTGGAATGACATTGCTTTATATACTCGCATTATTATATATAATATTTTAGAGTGATTAATTTAATTGCACTATACATTGTTGAGTTCTGAACAAAATTTATGTCACACTCACACTAAATTTTAAAACATTGATAAGCTTTTAAGCCATTCTATGGTTTATGGATACAACACATAGGCATATTGTTACTATTTGCCAACATTAGTGTATTCCTTACATAATTTCCTCGCTTCTCGTGTTATGAATATGAAATATTAATAACATATCATTCACAGTTACACAAAACTTTATTCATGTGACAAAATGTAGCAGTCACACACCTTATTGGTTATTTGTCTGCCTCATGTCATCTATTATTGTTGTTATATTATTATTAATGCTTTGCATTATAATGTTACTTTGAGATGATATTAAGAGACTACCATTACCTGACAAGACAAATAGGTGTTTCAGACGGTATGACGGATGAGAATGCATGGACTGATATAATTAGTTCGATTTTACATGTTGGCTGATATTGCTATGGTTACCTCACTTTGCTGTTAAATTGTTTTATGTCATTTGTAGACAATGGTATTAGCATTTTTTGCTACTGTCCACGCCTCGTGTGTTAAATTGCCTACTTTTTGGCAGAAATATGGGTACTATACAATTTCATACTAGCAGTGAAATTTGATGTTACCATCTGGTAACTTTGGTGATGTTTTACTCACAACACGCAAATAACGAAAACTGCGTTTTAATTATTTGACGGGCGGGGGGGGGGGGGGGGTAGTTGTTATGATTAAAACTCATAACATATCGGTCGTTATCAAATAGGTATCGATTGAAGATACTATGTTGTTGATGTACTGTATCCACGGATTACCCGGACGTACGTCATTGCCTTTTGGGGCAGATTTAGCAGAAGTCAAAACCGGTCTCAGCTTGGCAGGAGCCTTCAAGGCCTTTTCTATGTGTTCTTCGATGTGGACGGACGCATATGTCCAGCTCCTAAATGGTGTTATTTCTACAGAGTCCTAAAGTGTTTCAACATTTAGATCGCCCACATGCTTCATTGGGTCGATGCTAGAGATTTATATTGAGGGATGTGTATGCTGTATTCTGATGTACGTGAATTGGAACTTTTAAATAAATTCTGCATGAAAATGTCGAAGACATCTTGTCATTAGCAGACTGAATAGCGACGCTCAGGACTGGCTAGATTATGCTATCGTCTTACATATATATATATATATATATATATATATATATATATATATATATATATATATATATATATATATATATATATATATATATATATATATATATATATATATATATATATATATATATATATATATATATATATATATATACTGGATGAATTTACTGGAGCTTGTACTATGATTAAACATATGTCGTCTTATCGTCCAACCTGGCCTTCGCAGCTTCTTTATTGTTGGAGATCAGGTTTGTGCAAGAAGGCTGATTGTAAAACTGTTACCGGCATACGTGCATGCCTTACTAATTTCACACAGAAATATAATTGATAAAGGAGGGACCTTTCCCGAAGTACACCTTCGAAATATAATACAAGGACTAACGCTACAATTGAAGGTGAATACAACACCTAGTTCAAGAAAAATGACAAACTTATTATCTTCATATAATTGAAACGAAGCGAACTCGCAACAGACCTTCAGGAACATCGCGCAATGGATACTGATTCAGAATCCACCTCTGATTAGGTCTGTGTTCTGTAATTTTCATACGAGACTTCATAATACTGTTAATGCATCAAATAAGTGCAATAATAACCAGACAAAACATATTAATGCTAATTACTTGTTTTGGTCACTTTTGATCTTCATGACCTTACTTATTTACGTTAAAGTAAGTACATTAAAAAAAAAAACGTAGATAAATAACGCTCTAACTGAGCCTAGAACCTAACCCTTCATTTCCAATAGCTCGTAAAGCTCCTTTTACGCGAATTTCATGTACTCGATGTTTCTAGATGAATCTAACTCTCGCATACATCGGGGGTTTGGTTTATTAACTTCGTGACTATGAAACAAAATTACGTAACACACCTAACTCTGTCAAATACAGGTAAAGGTAGTCTCATAACAGATACTGCCTTAGGGGAGTAAAGTGTTAGAGACTTCACTATTTCTAGGTCCAGCAACGAGAGGTGGGATGACCAGTTCCCATCCTCACTGCCTTTTCCTTACCTTACTCAAAAGCAAAAGACAGGTACTCATTTACAACTGGATAGACTGGAGCGTGTCGACACCGTGAATCAAACCTGACACCTGTGCCGCGATAGACCAGCGCTCTAACCACTCTGTCAATCACCTAGCTCTGTACCGTATGTTATTATTGCAAATAATTTCATATTGAGAAAATTACTTTAGCACTAAATCTCCGTTGTTAATAATGTTGAGATGAAAACATTACGACAAGTTAACAAATGCTTAATGTTACTCTCAAGTACCAGTATCATCATTATTTTTTCTTTCCGATCCCTATGGCCATGGAGCCAATGCTTCATCTGGTCATTTGCAGGAAGCTTGTACCAAAGTATTACTTTGCTAACGCACTGATGGTTTTTGTAGCAATATGTTTCATGATGAGGTTGGCAGCTTCAAGTACAACCTCATATTAGTCACCTCTTACGACATGCCTGAGGTAATAGTAATTCTATTCTTCTCGATCTTTTCACAGATCCTCTGGGCACTTTCATTATGTGTGTACCGTAAATTTAGAGGTAAAATGTTCTTTCACATCACCTACAGTTTCATAATTTTAGCGACCAAATCACACCTCTTAGAAGCACTTTCAGAAAACGCCGAAGGCTATGGAGAAATCTACAACACAGAAAGGTAAAGACGCCCATTGGCTGCAGATAATAAACATGGCCGCTGAACAAAAACCGAAAGAGGAGTGTATTTTTGGAACACATGTTGTTGTGTTACGGTCCCCCATGGAGATGCTCGAGGCGCACGGAGGACTTCCTATTCTTGACATTTTGGTGCTGTCGAAATTCCCACACGGTGAGCTCGAATTTCGTCTGTGTTTTCTTCACACTCTCGCCAGCCTCTTGAGCAGGATGAGATAAACGCTGTCGGGGATAAATTCTAGCCACTTCTCAGGGCAGACGGAAAGGAATCATAATTACTCCCCTTTACTACCATCAAGGTCTGAGTGATAGCACTTAGGATATGGCTGTAACTCCAGGCTTGGTGTTAACTTAATGCTTGTCAAATCTACGACGAAAGACAAAGATTAGTACTTATTTCATATGTATAGGCCAATGATCAGCTTTTGAGAAGCTACCGTGAAATGCTATTTTCGTTATTAATCACACGATGTCATTGAAAATGCACAGACTTAACCTACATCAATCACAGATACAAATAATGAAGAGTTTGACGGTATTACAGAATTGGTTGCCATGGAAACGGCGGCCGTATTGGATTATATTGTTTTAGTTCATTTTGCTAAGGCTTTTTTAAAATTTATTGAGCCATCAATACCAAATTTAAACACAATGTTTATCATTTTATTTTAAAACTTTTTTTCAGATTATATTTTGGATAACTTACGTAGATCCTGCGTTATAGAACTTTAAAGTTTGTATCTAACAAATAAAAATGTTTTGCAGAATTTTACAAAATTATTTACAATAAATCAAAATTTTGATAAGATATAAAAAATTGGATCTGACTAAAGTAGTATTATCTAATGGCAAGTATTTGTGCCAAATCGCACATTGATTGACTAGAAACTATGCAAGTTATGAGAACATTAGTAAGAACAAACAAAGTTCTGAGAAAATATTGATTTTCTTCATTGGTAAAGCACAATTTCTGAAGAAAATATTATTTACAAAATCAAAATATACCTACTTAGAATGGGTTCTGAGAAATGATTTTTTTTTCAGATTCAGGAGAATATAAATAATCTGAAAACAGACTAATCTCATTTTTCATGTTTGTGCTGTTTTGACTTTTTTTTTCTTCTAACCAGCGGCACTCGAGCTTTCCAGCTCTTTTGGCCCAATGACATGTCATTGCGAGGCTAGAGGGTCAGTGGACTTTCCTTCCAACCCGGTCAGGAGCTTCGCTCCTTCCCATCCTCACGGGATTTATGTGCAGGAGCCGTTCAGGTTATTCAGTCAAATTTCCGGTCGCAAACATTCCTTCAAACGCTGACGCCCGGGTTTGAACCATGAAAACCTGGTCGCCAGTACAACGCCGTAGCCATTACACCAGCGCGGATCCGCTGTTTTGACTTAAAATGTGGTGTAGCTTCTCCCCTTAAAAAAAAAAAAAAAAAAAAAACAACTATGAACTATGTCTACAGGGGAGGGTACTGGGAAAGTGTAGCGGGAGGTTATTTAAAATTATTTATATGTAAGAGTATGCCAGTAAAGAGTTCTGACCTTACAAGTAATACCCCAGTCTTAGAAATAAGCACTGGTGTATTGTTATCATAAAAATAGTCAGACTGTAAAAACCCTGGGCCAGTTGGTAAGAAGTAGTACCAGGATTTAAGGTGTCTCCTCCCTATGACTATCTTATGATTACTTATATTCTAGGGGATAAGTAAAATGAACATTCACTGAAACCACAAATGGAAGAAGTGAATAAATCCTCAGGTACAGTTAAAATAGTTTAATAATTACACTAATATTCTATTTCTACTAGTTGGAAAAGAGCATATACATATATATAAAAGTATTCACACAATTACTATTATGGTCTGTTTATACTTCAAGATCTTAAATAATAAAGTTACTGAAATCACTGTTATTAGTCCTTTGAATTTAAGGATAACTGTCATCAGTTGACTGAGTTTCTGTATGGTTACTTATTGTTTTCAACTATTGGCTGTTTCACATGTATAGGTGGTCAGTGTCAAACAGGACACTTATCTTTCCAACTTGATACTGCTGAAACTGTCCTTTGCTGATATCAGACTTGGTAGGCCCAACAGTAGGGATGCCAATGACCAGTTGAAGTTCACTCTTTGGGGTCCTGCACTTTGTGGGATTGCCTCGGATGAACTACACCGGCTTCTGATACTGGACAGTCTGGTTTGAGTTATTTCATGGAACCTGCAACATATCAGCCTTGGCTAGTATCTGGCTAGACTTGTAGCTGACTAGCACAGATGTCAGACCAGTCAGTCATCAGATGTCACCGTTATACAATCATAGTAAGTAAGGACATCATTTCAGTGATATAGCATTAATATTAACATTTCAATTAAGTGTAACTGACTAGCACATAAGTCAGACAAGTCAGTCATCAGGTGTCAAAGTTATACAGTCATAGCAAGTAACATCAGTTCAATGATATAGAATTAATATTAACATATCAGTAATAAACATCATCTGGTTTATTCCGCTCCTATACATCCCTTCATATTCTATAACTTGATCCTTCCAAATCATATCAAGTACGAATTCAAATACTGATGCTATCCTTAGCATCTACACAAAAGTAATACATAAATAAAGAAAGTGAGTGACCACGTGATCAGGTTGCTTTCTACTGAAACTGGCTGTAGAACACTCCAGTTTACTAGCTGTAAATGGGTACGAAGTTGTGCGCTCGAACTAGGGAAGGCAAAGGCAGCGAGGAAGGGGACTAGTCACCTTAACCTCGTAAACTGGGATCTTCCATGATGAAGTTTCTAACACTTCATTTCCCTATGACAATCTCTGCCATGGGACTGCCTTTATCTTCGTAAGCGATAAAGCAATATGATAAATATAACTTCATTAGGCCGTGGGGCTATTTGTGATTACTTTTTGTACAAGCAACACTCATCCATAATGCACATGAATAAATCATATTAAAATAATAATACGTTATATCAATGAATATTATACAGGCATATTTTGTGAATTCTGTATGAACCTGAAATAACAAATATTATACACGGTAGTTATCATAATTTCGCTTACCCTCAGACTTCAGATACTGGACTTAAAAATGTTTCTGGCGATCCGCTCACAATTCATGGGTCGTGGCGAAACTCTGCCTCCAGTCTGTCTGAACCCTCTTTCGTTGTCTGTAGCTCAGTTTACCGATACGCTTTAAATACGTATAGCGCGGACGTATCGGAGAGTACCGACGTCACAGCTTAAACCTAAGCCTGAAAAATCCTTCCCGAACAGTGATTTCGGCCGAACTGTGCGTCGACTGAAATTTTGCCTTTATCATTCTCGGCATATATAATATCCATATAGTTCCATCTTATCTAGTTTTATACAGCTGATAAAACTCTATCTTCCTATCCATGTAATTTCCCAAACTGTTATTTGTTGATTTTAATATTTAGAACAGAAGTGGGTTTACATGCTTTTAGCGTAACTGTGGGCAGCCGAAATACGCATATATCTCCGTAAATGAGAACTTCCTACCGTTCCATCTTATATGCAGTTATACACCATCCTTCCCTGTACTGAAATGTAAAATCCTTTTCATACGGATTCCCTTCTGTTTTTATTTATCGTTGGCGATTTCCTCTGTCCGATACACATTTCGCTGATACGCCGCCATTTTGAAAGCGGTCGTTCGATCGTAGACGGGTTTATAAATCTAACTGATCCCGTTTGCAATGACTTGAAACCAATTTTGCGACATAGCTCCCCCATATTTTAAGCTGGATGATATCTAGCTTAACTATTGGGTACAAGACAATTGCAAATCGACCATTCCGAGGTTAGTTTTCCTTCCTTCTATCCTCCTCAAGCTCTGTGGGATGACGACTAAGAAAATCTGCGCCCACATTCTGTTTTCCAAGAATATATTCATCCTTTACTATCTCTCTCCTTCCTGTTCGGCTTTTCATCCAGGCTCTTACTGCTGGTGAAACCGGGTCGGTAGGTTTCCCATGAAGTTTACCGCCCTCTTTTCGATGATAGTTGGATGTGGTTTTCCCTCGCAAATCCGTAGGTTTTTGATTTTCGCTACATGATTTGTTCCTTTTTTCCAGCGCATGGGGTTCAGACTGCAATTGAACCTGTGTGGGATGTTTCCTTTCCCCTCCCGTGCAAATCTCGGGAGTACCCCTGATTGCTGGTTTGCTTGTAGATTTTTGATGAAGACTCTTCCGTCGACTTTCTGAATCTACATAGGTGCACTCTGGACAGGAATTTACATACTGATTTATGTCTTCCGTAATACCTGGCCAGTAGAACTGGGTGGCTATTCTTTGTTTTGTGGCACCATTACCCAGGTGTTCACTCAAAGTTGATATGTGTCCCCAGCCTATAACCTTATTCCTATAGGTGGATGGTACAACGATTTGACCATGACTTTTCGTCCCTCTTCCAGCTTTCCTGTACAAGAGTCCATGTTCCATATAGAAATGTCCTTTCCTTGGAGCTTTATGTGTTTTTTGATAATTTGCCAAAACAAGGCTTCAACGTGCTGTCTGCTTCTTGAGCCCGTTTCATTTCAGTTGAATGAAATTTTACGTTGGTGTCCCTCTCTATGTTCCTGGAGTCAGCCTTGGTCTGGATTCCTGCCATAACCATAGGTTTTACAGGGTCTCCTAAGAAAACATATTTACGCCCCAACATTAGGGGGTAAAAGGGATCATCTATCACAGCTGCATTTATCTCCCCTTCCACATAGCGACAACTGACATGAATCTTTGCTATGGGTAAAGTAAGGGGTGATGTTCCTTTTAGTGGCCCTTGAATCTCTACTGTTTCTGTGGTGATTTGTTCAGGGCACACCAGAGATGCACACACGACTGCGTCATAGGACAAACCTGTGTCATACATTCCTGTGACTTGTTTGCCATTCACAGTCACTATCTCCTGGGTAGGTGGGTGATGGAGGCTATTCTGACTCACAGTCAGTTCCTTCCTAACAGAAGTCCTCACCTGTAGACATGCAGCATGATGAAGGGGTTTTTTCCTCCCACATTCATCAGTGTTGTGGTTGCTCATCTTACAAAATTTGCACCACTTATCTCCCTGTTTGTAGGGTTTATTTTCCTGAGTCTGAGGGTTTTTGTCCTTATTATCAAATCTTGGCTTATTTCTGTACGGATGATCCTTCTGGTCAAACTGGGTATTCTGCGGTGGTGGCTTATATCCTTCTACCTGCTTCCTTTTTGTTCCTACCAATTCAGCTTGAGCTGCTTGGTATCTCTCTGCACATTTCAAAATGTTTTCCAGCCTCTCTGCTCCTTGTTCCATAAGGAATTTCCTCATTTCTTGAGACATGGAATCTTTCACTTGCTCTAACATAACCATTTCTTTCAGATCCTCGTAGGTTTTCTGATACTTACCTAAACTACTCCATTTCAACAAATACGTTTCTAGCCTAGCTAAGAACTGGTTATATGTTTCTCCAGGTAGAGGTTTAGAAGTTCTAAATTTCTTCCTATATGCCTCAGAGTTCTTTTCATACCGGATCAGTAAGGCTTGCTTTAGTATTTCATAATTTTCCTGATCTTCTTTGGGGAGTTTCAGAAACACATCATATGCAATACCTCTCAATCCCTGGGATAACTTTAGACTCCATTTTTCCTTTTCCAGTCCATATGTAGAGGCTAGCCTTTCATACCTATCCAGGTACGACTCAATTGCGTCCTCCTTTTCAACAAATGGATCTAGGTGGAAGTTCATGGCCCCATTTGCTGTGTTCTGAAAAGAGCTATTCGCAGAATGAGGTGAGCTATTACCATGGGTGATAGTCCCAGCCTGAAGTTCAAGATCAAGCTGTCTCATTTTCAGCTCATGGTCTCTCTCTGCTTGTAACCTCCTTTCTTCTCTCTCAGCTTCTAATTTCTTGGCTTCTCTCTCTGCTTCTAATTCTAATTTCTTGGCTTCTCTCTCTGCTTCTAATTCTAATTTCTTGGCTTCTCTCTCTGCTTCTAATTCTAATTTCTTGGCTTCTCTCTCTGCTTCTAATTTCTTGGCTTCTCTCTCCGCTTCTAATTTCTTGGCTTCTCTCTCGGTGTACTTTTCACATTCCGTCGTGACATACCGGATCAGAGCGTCACCATCCATGCCAAGCTCTTTTCCCACCTGCAGTGTAGCCGACCTAAATTTGACCAAGTCAGCCATGATGTATCTGTAGTCTAGTAGGGCAAGCGATCTTACTCCAACTAATTTACTACAATATAATTAACTTAGTTAAAATTAAAGTTAATTAAACTGACTTCACCATATATGAAACAGCTTTCTTTATCTGTACTCAATGGTACTCCTAAAAATATAATTATTTCCTACTATGTTACTCTTTCCAAAAAATTTTACAAAACAAAATTTTATACACAGCAGAAATGGAAAGTTGGCTCAGGAATATCAAAGATATATCCCGCAGACGAGCCCCCACTGTAGCGGGAGGCTATTTAAAATTATTTATATGTAAGAGTATGCCAGTAAAGAGTTCTGACCTTACAAGTAATACCCCAGTCTTAGAAATAAGCACTGGTGTATTGTTATCATAAAAATAGTCAGACTGTAAAAACCCTGGGCCAGTTGGTAAGAAGTAGTACCAGGATTTAAGGTGTCTCCTCCCTATGACTATCTTATGATTACTTATATTCTAGGGGATAAGTAAAATGAACATTCACTGAAACCACAAATGGAAGAAGTGAATAAATCCTCAGGTACAGTTAAAATAGTTTAATAATTACACTAATATTCTATTTCTACTAGTTGGAAAAGAGCATATACATATATATAAAAGTATTCACACAATTACTATTATGGTCTGTTTATACTTCAAGATCTTAAATAATAAAGTTACTGAAATCACTGTTATTAGTCCTTTGAATTTAAGGATAACTGTCATCAGTTGACTGAGTTTCTGTATGGTTTACTTATTGTTTTCAACTATTGGCTGTTTCACATGTATAGGTGGTCAGTGTCAAACAGGACACTTATCTTTCCAACTTGATACTGCTGAAACTGTCCTTTGCTGATATCAGACTTGGTAGGCCCAACAGTAGGGATGCCAATGACCAGTTGAAGTTCACTCTTTGGGGTCCTGCACTTTTGTGGGATTGCCTCGGATGAACTACACCGGCTTCTGATACTGGACAGTCTGGTTTGAGTTATTTCATGGAACCTGCAACATATCAGCCTTGGCTAGTATCTGGCTAGACTTGTAGCTGACTAGCACAGATGTCAGACCAGTCAGTCATCAGATGTCACCGTTATACAATCATAGTAAGTAAGGACATCATTTCAGTGATATAGCATTAATATTAACATTTCAATTAAGTGTAACTGACTAGCACATAAGTCAGACAAGTCAGTCATCAGGTGTCAAAGTTATACAGTCATAGCAAGTAACATCAGTTCAATGATATAGAATTAATATTAACATATCAGTAATAAACATCATCTGGTTTATTCCGCTCCTATACATCCCTTCATATTCTATAACTTGATCCTTCCAAATCATATCAAGTACGAATTCAAATACTGATGCTATCCTTAGCATCTACACAAAAGTAATACATAAATAAAGAAAAGTGAGTGACCACGTGATCAGGTTGCTTTCTACTGAAACTGGCTGTAGAACACTCCAGTTTACTAGCTGTAAATGGGTACGAAGTTGTGCGCTCGAACTAGGGAAGGCAAAGGCAGCGAGGAAGGGGACTAGTCACCTTAACCTCGTAAACTGGGATCTTCCATGATGAAGTTTCTAACACTTCATTTCCCTATGACAATCTCTGCCATGGGACTGCCTTTATCTTCGTAAGCGATAAAGCAATATGATAAATATAACTTCATTAGGCCGTGGGGCTATTTGTGATTACTTTTTGTACAAGCAACACTCATCCATAATGCACATGAATAAATCATATTAAAATAATAATACGTTATATCAATGAATATTATACAGGCATATTTTGTGAATTCTGTATGAACCTGAAATAACAAATATTATACACGGTAGTTATCATAATTTCGCTTACCCTCAGACTTCAGATACTGGACTTAAAAATGTTTCTGGCGATCCGCTCACAATTCATGGGTCGTGGCGAAACTCTGCCTCCAGTCTGTCTGAACCCTCTTTCGTTGTCTGTAGCTCAGTTTAACGATACGCTTTAAATACGTATAGCGCGGACGTATCGGAGAGTACCGACGTCACAGCTTAAACCTAAGCCTGAAAAATCCTTCCCGAACAGTGATTTCGGCCGAACTGTGCGTCGACTGAAATTTTGCCTTTATCATTCTCGGCATATATAATATCCATATAGTTCCATCTTATCTAGTTTTATACAGCTGATAAAACTCTATCTTCCTATCCATGTAATTTCCCAAACTGTTATTTGTTGATTTAAATATTTAGAACAGAAGTGGGTTTACATGCTTTTAGCGTAACTGTGGGCAGCCGAAATACGCATATATCTCCGTAAATGAGAACTTCCTACCGTTCCATCTTATATGCAGTTATACACCATCCTTCCCTGTACTGAAATGTAAAATCCTTTTCATACGGATTCCCTTCTGTTTTTATTTATCGTTGGCGATTTCCTCTGTCCGATACACATTTCGCTGATACGCCGCCATTTTGAAAGCGGTCGTTCGATCGTAGACGGGTTTATAAATCTAACTGATCCCGTTTGCAATGACTTGAAACCAATTTTGCGACAGAAAGTATTGTCCTATTTCTAAATTGTTATATCCTCACATACATCCACTGGATATATGTGAAACATATGTAAAAAAAGGATAAGCAAATAAGATTTATTTCACTAATTTTTATTCATAGAAGCAAAATACAATCTAAAATAGCAAACAAAGTTACGTTGTGGAAAACAGCAAAAGTTTGCTGTCGGCTATTAAATTATGTTTTAAACAAACTGCATGTCACGTTGAATTGTAATGTGTGGTTTTGATTAGTTTTAAGGACTATCTTCATTACACACGGACAACTCCATAAGTGCTCCGATATCTTCCCTTAAATCACACAAGGAGTATCTCAGCGCAGTGCACGTACTCCGTAGCACCGGCGAGAATCCCAGTGTGTATATATAGAACTTATATATTCTATAAATATTTTTGTGGTTGATAGGTTTCTAATTTTTACATTTTGTCATGGCAGCGGCCTTATGGTCTACTTTTTACGATTTCCAAGTGTCGTGGGATTTTTAATGTGCGCAACTTGCACATGGGACCTCCTGTTTTTTCGCCCTTATCAGAGAAGGCTAGCCATCCGATCTCACTGCCCAGGAGACCGAGGGAGGGGGAGTGTCACATCATTAGGAGCACTGGTTCTGAAAAAAAAAAAAAAAATTTCCATAAATCGAATCACAGGTACCTCTAGAATTCAAGGCGGACGTAACACGTATTAGCCACTCCGACCCAAGAGTTGTAATGTTAATGTTGACATAGCATTTTAAGCACAACAATAGCAGTTTCATATAAATTTGTTGAATAGGAGTCAAGAAATTACAATTTAAAAATAGAGACTGACATTTCAAAGAACCTGTAAGTTTAGTGAAATCAGCAAAAGAGGATCATATGAGGTGTTAATTCTTCAATTAAGGGAAGAAAGCGCCTTGTCTGTCAATCAAATTTGGCAATGTAAAAACGACTGTAATACCGATTCCTTAACCTGGATTTATTAAAGATAGATTTATTACCTCTTATGGCAAAGTCATCGGGTTTCAGGTTCGACACCTGGTAGCATAAGGCTCCAGTCTACCCAGCCATAAATGGGTACCTGACTCTTCTCTTGAGTTAGGGAAGGCAAAGACAGTGAGGAGGGAAAATAGTCACCTCCAGCTCGTAAAGCTGAGACCTATTATAGGTGAAGTTCCTAACACTTCACTCCCCTACTGCAGTATCTGCTACGGGACTACCTTTATCTTTTCAACTATTGAGATTCTTAGATTGTTGTCAATTTATAATGATAATAACCGTTGTCAATTTATAATGATAATAACCGTTGTCAATTTATAATGATAATAACCGTTGTCAATTTATAATGATAATAACCGTTGTCAATTTATAATGATAATAACCGTTGTCAATTTATAATGATAATAACCGTTGTCAATTTATAATGATAATAACCGTTGTCAATTTATAATGATAATAACCGTTGTCAATTTATAATGATAATAACCGTTGTCAATTTATAATGATAATAACCGTTGTCAATTTATAATGATAATAACCGTTGTCAATTTATAATGATAATAACCGTTGTCAATTTATAATGATAATAACCGTTGTCAATTTATAATGATAATAACCGTTGTCAATTTATAATGATAATAACCGTTGTCAATTTATAATGATAATAACCGTTGTCAATTTATAATGATAATAACCGTTGTCAATTTATAATGATAATAACCGTTGTCAATTTATAATGATAATAACCGTTGTCAATTTATAATGATAATAACCGTTGTCAATTTATAATGATAATAACCGTTGTCAATTTATAATGATAATAACCGTTGTCAATTTATAATGATAATAACCGTTGTCAATTTATAATGATAATAACCGTTGTCAATTTATAATGATAATAACCGTTGTCAATTTATAATGATAATAACCGTTGTCAATTTATAATGATAATAACCGTTGTCAATTTATAATGATAATAACCGTTGTCAATTTATAATGATAATAACCGTTGTCAATTTATAATGATAATAACCGTTGTCAATTTATAATGATAATAACCGTTGTCAATTTATAATGATAATAACCGTTGTCAATTTATAATGATAATAACCGTTGTCAATTTATAATGATAATAACCGTTGTCAATTTATAATGATAATAACCGTTGTCAATTTATAATGATAATAACCGTTGTCAATTTATAATGATAATAACCGTTGTCAATTTATAATGATAATAATGATAATAACCGTTGTCAATTTATAATGATAATAACCGTTGTCAATTTATAATGATAATAACCGTTGTCAATTTATAATGATAATAACCGTTGTCAATTTATAATGATAATAACCGTTGTCAATTTATAATGATAATAACCGTTGTCAATTTATAATGATAATAACCGTTGTCAATTTATAATGATAATAACCGTTGTCAATTTATAATGATAATAACCGTTGTCAATTTATAATGATAATAACCGTTGTCAATTTATAATGATAATAACCGTTGTCAATTTATAATGATAATAACCGTTGTCAATTTATAATGATAATAACCGTTGTCAATTTATAATGATAATAACCGTTGTCAATTTATAATGATAATAACCGTTGTCAATTTATAATGATAATAACCGTTGTCAATTTATAATGATAATAACCGTTGTCAATTTATAATGATAATAACCGTTGTCAATTTATAATGATAATAACCGCTGTCAATTTATAATGATAATAACCGCTGTCAATTTATAATGATAATAACCGTTGTCAATTTATAATGATAATAACCGTTGTCAATTTATAATGATAATAACCGCTGTCAATTTATAATGATAATAACCGCTGTCAATTTATAATGATAATAACCGCTGTCAATTTATAATGATAATAACCGCTGTCAATTTATAATGATAATAACCGCTGTCAATTTATAATGATAATAACCGCTGTCAATTTATAATGATAATAACCGTTGTCAAATTTATAATGATAATAACCGCTTCAGTCATCAATGACTATGGTAATGCGCCCCTGAGGTGACAGCCATCGCTGCTTTTTTTTCACTCGTGTTCCTTTCGACGTTTTCTCCTCTCTTCTGCTTGCCATGAGAGTTTCTTTTCGCCCAATTTGAAGTGGCGCTGCAGAGAGCACCGCCATATGTGCGATCGGCAGCTTCATCCTCCTAGGTTGCTGGATTTATGTTCAGTACCCTCATGTCTCTCTTGCACACATCTTTGAACCTCAGCTGCGATCGCTCAACTGTTCTTTTGCCATCTGCCAGTTGTCCTCAGAAGATATTTTTCGGGATGCGACCATCAGGATGCGTAGTCTGCGCTGTGTAGGAAACAAGATGGGCAGAGCACTTCAGAGAAATTCTGAACAAGGAACCACCAGAGACACAACTGAATGTTCCTGAAGCTGAAAACGATCTAGATGTGAATACAGACATTCCACGAAAAGAAGAAATCATCACAGCAATCAAAGGGTTAAAGAACGGCAAAGCTCCGGGCCATGATAACTTAAATGCAGAGCTATTTAAGACAGACCCTGAGCTAGCAGCAGAACTATTAGAACCACTATTTGCACACGTCTGGAAAACGGGGACAACACCTTCAGAGTGGAACAAATGAATAATTGTCAAGTTGCCCAAGAAGGGAGATCTTGCAGACTGCAATAATTGGAGAGGAATCACTCTTCTCTCAGTTCCCAGCAAAATACTAGGCAGGATAATTATACAGAGAATTTCAAAGGCAGTAGACCACAAACTGAGGAAGGAACAAGCAGGATTTAGAAAGAATAGAAGATGTGTAGATCATATATTTACTCTCAGGAACATTATAGAGCAGTGCTCAGAATGGCAAAGACAGCTTTACATTAATTTCGTTGATTTTGAAAAGGCTTTTGACAACATACATAGCGACAGTTTATGGAAAATACTGAGGGCTTATGGAATTCCAAGCTGCATAGTGTGAATCATAAAAAGCCTCTATGCCAACTTTACGTGTAGTGTTGGGCAGAGCAACCTAACCTTTGAGGTGAAGACAGGAGTACGACAGGGATGCCCCTTGTCAACCACTCTATTTTTAACAGTCATAGACTGGGTGATGCGCCAGACAACAGAGGGCAGTCCAAGAGGAATAAGATGGACTACATTTTCTACACTGGAAGATCTGGAATATGCAGATGACATTGCACTACTAGCACATTCACATCAACACATCCAGGAAAAAACGGATAGACTTAACAAGTTTAGCCAGCAGGTGGGCTTGAACATCAATTTAAAGAAGTCTGAGGTCATGACGCTCAATGTGAGCAACCCTGAGCCCATATCAGTAAGGAATCAGCAGTTGGTACAGACAGATACCTTCACATACCTAGGAAGCATAGTAACACCAGACGGCGGGGCAGGCAAAGACATCAACATCAGAATGAATAAGGCAAGAACAGCCTTCTTTAGCCTAAACAACATCTGGAAGTCCTCCCAATACAGCACAAGCACAAAATTAAGATTATATCAGAGTTGTGTGCTTTCTGTGCTTCTCTATGGTGCGGAATGCTGGAGAGTTACAGAGAAGGAAATGTCGAAATTGTCCTCCTTTCACACAACATGCCTAAGAAAAATTCACCGAATCTTTTGGCCGAATACCATCACTAACCAAGATCTGCTTACTCGTAGCAAGCAAGAGGACATGCACACCATCATAGCTGGCAGACGCTGGAGCTGGGTTGGTCATGTCCTCAGAAGAGACCCCGATGCCATCACAAGAACAGCTATGCTTTGGACCCCTGAAGGAAAACGAAAGAGAGGCCGATCAAAAACAACCTGGCGGAGGACTGTGGAGGCTGAGATGCAGGGAATGAACCAGAGTTGGGGCACTGTACGAAGGATGGCCACCGACCGAGCAAAGTGGAATCAATTTGTTGTTGCCCTACAAGACGCCACTAGGCGTGATGGCCACTGACTGCTTTGACGGTCGGCGGCTAAGGATCAAAGAAGAAGAAGAAGACGTGACAACATCTCAATATGAATTTATAGACATTAACTGAGCTTTAATATTAGATTGTCAAATTTCTTTAACTTTTTACTGCTGAAAGTATTAGGACAACGTCTTGTCACCTAAAATATGATAACTTGCCTTCATAATGTCATCAATACTGAAGTAATCTGTCTGTCTCTCATTCAAATTTGCCAGCAGTTGTGTTCTGCAGTGCAGAAATATTAAACAAGACAGTTATGCCGACTTCTTCACCCGGATTAAACACTGACCAGCAACAACCCGCCAATAATGACGGAAGTAAATCAAAAACTGTAATATATTTTAAAACTATTTTTTAATTCAAAATAAAAGTTATTTGATGACAACATTGTTTGTGAAAGTGCGTGGATTTGTTTCTTCTTCTTCTTCTTCCTCGTTCGTCCTGAAAAGGACGGTGGTTGCGTTGTGTCTGTTTACGCCTAAGCTGTGATATCTGCACCTTTCGATCGACACATCCGACTTCTGCACGGCATTTTTTTGGACCGGGTTTGCCTTCCCATTGCGATCCACACTCGCTCAGTCAGACTGCACTGCTGCAGACTGTTTCCAGGACCACCACGTGGAGGTGGAGTGCGGTCTTGACCAGCTCTGATTCGCTGGTCCTGACGCAGGCAGTCAAGCTATGAGTAGCTGACTGCGTTCTATATTGCTGCGTCTTTGGGTCCCGGATTTGTTTCAAGTTTTCATGATGTGTTCCTCGGGTGAGGGCGACATAGAGCTGGCCGTGTCCGAAAACAGGTTCAGGAAGGGAAACTCCTACGTGATCAAAAGATTGTTCTTGCACCTTATTGATCGTCATTGCAAATGCTAATATCACTGGGAATTAACGACGTCGCATCCTAAATGGCAAACTGCGCTCGCTCGGTTCTAAGTCAATGCGAGAAATTAAGACTCGTTCTCCCTTATTACTGCCAGTGATAATTTCTGCATCAATGGAATTCCGATGCAAGACTTTAATGACCAAACGCGTGCCATGTTTTTGCGGTTCAGATTTCGCAATAGCATGATACATGCAGCAACCTTTAATTTCAGCAAATGCGGTGGCATTCTTGATGGGCACTGCTCGTTAAGGAACTCGGTTGGAAAATCAACTGCGTCGCTGGGATCATCGGAAATCATGGTATCTATGTTCCAATAAACCGTTTCACTTCCAGCGAGTAGCTCCAACAATAAGTTTGCAATACTAAATTAAAATTTTGTCTTGAAGAAACAATCAAAAACTTACATTTTAAGGTTATTTTTAACAAAATGATGAGTTAAATCCGTTTCCGGAATGAAACTTGGTCTACAATCAAAAACTTACATTTTATTCATATATCACTGTCACTCACTTTGCGTTGCACAAATCACCGACTTTTCTTCGCTGAGTGTTACCATTTTCGGGGGAGTACATATAAGGGAAACAATACAATTAATCTCTAACTTTCAACCACAGTTGCATCCCTTAGATGTGACCGACGTACAAACGGCGAGAATTATGGAGTTTGAATAGCTTCCTTTGTACGTTATTTTCTGCATATCTAATCTAATCTAATATAATCTAATGTAGTTTAGTCTAATCTAATCTACTTTAAACTAATTCAATCTTGTCTAATGTAATAATCAGAACCATATATAATATAATATAATCTAATTGTTTGTCTTTGTATTCGTTCGTCCCAACGTACGTCTATCTATCTATCTATCTATCTATCTATCTATCTATCTATCTATCTATATATCTATCTATCTATCTATCTATCTATCTATCTATCTATCTATCTATCTGTCTGTCTGTCTGTCTGTCTGTCTGTCTGTCTGTCTGTCTGTCTGTCTGTCTGTCTGTCTGTCTGTCTGTCTGTCTATCTATCTATCTATCTATCTATCTATCTATTACTATTCTGTATGTCTGACTGTATACACGTCTGCCATCGTGTCTTTGTGTACGCCTCTGTTTGTCTATCTATCCATTCATTCGGCCGTCCGTTAGTCCGTTCTGACTGTCTGTCTACCTATCTGTCTGTCTATCCATCCATTCGTCCGTCTGTCCGTTCTGTCTGCCAGTCTAACTGTCTGTATGTCTGACTGTAAAAACGTCTGCCTCCATGTCTTTTCGTCTGCCTCTGTCTGTTTGTCTAACTGTCAGGCACCACGCCCGTCTGCCTGCAAACCTGTCAGGTTTTTTGTTTCCCTTTTCCTGTCTGCCTGCGTGTTTATTTGTTTATCTCCTTAAAACTGCCTCTGGCTCCAAATTTTAAAATTTTCAGTATCTTAAACTTTCCTGTTTTTGTTTCCGGTCGGGCAAGGACAAATTTTAAAACAAATTATTTGCATCTTTTAAACTCAAGAAAAAGATCTCAGGTTTTGTTATTTTAATGCCTGCTGGTTCCTTTTGAAATTCTGCCCAGGTCAAGATAACAAATCAAGACGTGATGTATGCATTTCCTGTTCCTTAAAGCCTTTGAACTTTCAAGACTTTATTTAAGGTTTTTGAATGTATTAAGATGCAGTTCTGAAGCAAGAAAGTTCTGTTAACTCTTAATTATATGGCTGATCAGTGAAAGACCATCTTGGTAAGGAATTTGTCTCATCAACTTCTAGTTTGTTTTTCCCTTCGTAGCTAGTGTTTTTAGAGCGTCTGGTTTGATATGAGGATAGAGCGTTTGCCTCCTCTTGATATCGCGCCAGGATCGAGACCTGGTAGTGACAGTCTGCAGTCTATCTAGCTGTAACTGAGTATTTTACTCTGCTCTAGAGTTGGGTAATGCAAAAGCCAGCGAGAAAGGTAACTGGTCACTCCACATAAAAAAGCTGGACTTAATATGGTGACGCCAATGGGCTGATCACCCGTTGGCTTGTCACACCGATTACGGAAACAACGGCAGATGGATCTATTTATTGTTGCCCTAAAGACGCCGCTAGGCGTGATGGGAAACTACAACAGAGAAAATCAATCTGCTGTTGCCCTTAAGACACCACAAGGCGTGATGGCCTATGACTGCTTGGTCGGTCTTTGGCTAAGGACGGAAGAAGAAGAAGAAGAAGAATATGGTGATGTCTTTAATACTTCACGTATTATGGCAGTATCTGCTAAATAACTACTTTTACCAATAGCGTGCGATAGGCGGATATACGGTTAGAGCGCTTTCCAAGTCTCGGACGAAGTTATTAGGTACCGGGAGCGAAGCTTGGTAGCGTCAAGTTCCAGTCTACCTAGCTGTAAATGGCCACATGACTCTGTTCTAGAGTTGGGTAAGGCAAAAGTCAGCGAGAAAGGGAACTGGCCATCCCAGCTCATAAAACAAGCTGCACCTAGTATGGCGAAGTCTCTAACACTTCACTCCCATATCTGCTATAGAACTACATTTTAAAAAAAAATTATTTTAGTTTCTTCTAGAGCAGGGGTTGCAACCCAGGAGCTTTTGAGTCCTGTAAAGATCTACCATATATATATATATATATATATATATATATATATATATATATATATATATATATATATATATATATATATATATATATATATATATATATATATATATATATATATTCTGCGGGATGGGGGGAGGGGGTAGGGGGTATAATGAACCTTACAAAGAAAAGGTTATTTTCTTATATTATAAAGCTCACGAATATATTTTAGTACCGAGCTCAAGAGTTTCAATTAGGAATGCGGAAAAAAGTATCTTTGATCCTGCGTCACCGCGATCTTAAATGCCGGCAGGAAAGGTCTAGTCCGAAATTTCCCTAGTTTAAAAAGTTTTTCGTTTCTGCCCCCCACCCTCCGCAGTCAATCTAAAGATCTACCAAATCATCTACTGGGATCGACTGTTGGCCGACACCCATTCTAGAGTCTAAGGTGCTGAAAAATGTCCCTATTCTGGCCACTCATGGAACAAGCCGCACTCAGTCGCTGACACGTTTGCTTCGGTTAGCTCCCTTTTGATTGTACTTTTTCTTTGTTTTTCAGGATTTTTCAGTCATTCAATTCTTTAGCCCAAGAAGTATAGGCCTTCAGCATACACATACTAACTCTTCCTGTTGCGTCTCAGGCATCGCATCTTACATGTTGTGATTTCTCTTCCTTTTTCCTTAGATAGTGACCTAGTTTAAACTTGAAATCAAAGATTTAGTCTGAGTATTGGTGTTGCCAGCTTTAACTAAGTCTGTTTCTACTTTTGTACACGCTCTCGTATTAACTAGACCAACATGTCTTTTATAGTTTGACATGCGCCCTAATATAACATACGGACATGGTGTCTAGGTTGAACCTCTTTACAAAGAAAGTTCTGGAATGTATTGACGTTTTTATTCTTTCAGTTGTAGTAGTTGTTTAGGTAGGGCTGCTGAGCTTCTCGCTCTTTTGCAGCCATTATCAAATTGAAGTCTCCTTGCTATTATCTACATTATAGATCTAGGTTTTGGTTTGTCTGCTATTACGAAACGTGTTGAGTTGAAGTCATGAGCTTCAGTTTCTCGAGCCTGGCTTGCATTTAAAAGATCATCACATCTGGCCCCAAGCTAGGAGGAAGAAGCGCGTGGCATACTGTGCATTCCCTGCCATCCAAGGGGGCTCTCCACATATGCAGAGCTAAAATAATGTGCTCTGGTTCTGCCAAAGAATTGTCACGTCCTACACAGAGCCAATTCCCAGCTCCCCCTGCCCATCACGGGCCCCTAGTGAGATCCTTCTGCATGCAGCCAACCAGGTAAAAAGCCAGAGTTACGTCTGGTGCTTAAGGGACTCCTCCGAGCTTAGCCTGCAATGCTGAGTTCTCAACATGTTTCACCACAGAGAGAATCCATGGAAGTGTGTGGATGATTTCAAGTCATGAGGGTGTAATTAGCCTCACAGACAGGTTCACTTCCACAGTTATATACTACAGCATTGTGCATAACTGGTGGTCATTGTTAAATACAACTGCCAATCCCGTTTACTTCCACGTGTCTACTTGCTATGCATGTTACTGTCTTTGTTTTTTTTCCGAGCAGTGTGCGTAGTCACTACCTACTGTTCAATAATTATTGATGGTGTGACTAAAATACGAACCACTTCTACATAAACAGTCATGACATGGTCCAGAAAAAAATAACACGTCATTAAATATGGATCTCATGTTAAAGAAACAATAGGTACTGTTTTTTGTTTCCTCAGAAAGTTGTCAAAGAACAAGAAGCCTAACAGCACCCGATCACATTATATAAAAAAAAAAAAATCCGAAACCTTTTAGCAAGAAAGAAATAAAAGAAACCACTTGGAAACTGTCTGTCTCTTTATCTAGTTTAGTGTCTCGAAACAGGATAGAAAAAAAACACCTTTGTGGACCTGATTAACACAGTTCTTCTAAGTCAAGAAAATGTTTATCGAACAAATAATCTTGTTAAAAAGTTCACTAGAAGACTGACAAGAGGCATGGATAACAAGACACGAAGTTTACATCGCTGTTCTATCAACCCGCCTCTTTCTGTCACTTTCAGTTTGAAAGTTTCCAGCCTCTGGTAGGAATGGTTGCCAGCTGGGCTTTTTTTTTTAAACGCCAAATTTTAGAAATCTGGCATTTTTAACATCGTTTGACGCAAAAAATAATTCTGTTGACTTCTTTGGCTTTTGCTTGCCTTTGAAACAAAAAAATATTCTATCGCCGTAGGTGAATCTACTGACATTTCAACACAAAAACACGTGTGTATCTTGGTAATTTTGTTTTCTTTAGTAATATAAGCGCTTGTTTGCGATATCGGTAGAAAATATCTACTTAACTTTTTGTGTGACGATGTGTGACATTTTCGTAAAATTCTAATCTGGCAACCTTGGTGGATGCTAAAGAAACGGGGAAAAAAAAATACAGGAAAAAAAAAATACGGAAAAAAAAAAGAAAGAAATACAAGAGTGAAGAGTCAAACGAAAAACTTAGAAATGAAAACGAAATCAAGGGAAACACAGTAGAGCCTTCACTGGGAAATGAATTATTGTAAACATCAACTCTGGGAAATAGACAGTGATTGATCACTACAATTATGGGAAATGAACAAGGGGCAAGGAAGGGCAGTTACAGGAATTTGTGGTATACAGGGAAAAAAAGTGTCAAAAACTAAGTCGAAAAAAACAACACAATCTCATTAGCATCCGTTTTTCGCGTGTTACCGGCTCAGTCTACACCGGGAAGCCAATCAATCACGTGGTATCGCGAGACAAGAAGGTGTCTGATTAGAATCTACTTCATTTTCTGAAACCCGAGTCAAGAACACTGGAAAGACTTGGGGTGCAAGAAATTTACAAGAGAAGATGTATGTGGTGCTTTTCAAGACCTTTGGGAATTGTAAAATCTTAGCAAACGTTTTGCAAAAAATTATGGTAAAGTAGTAATTAACAAACAACCAAAAAGAGGGGAGGGGTGAGGCATTATTGCTAGGCCAGTTTTACCAAACTGCAAAAATAATAATAGCGATTCAGTCAGTTGGGATCTACCAAAGGCGGACTGGGCGGTCGATCTATCAGCCCCACAGCATTATGGGGTCCACTCGGCTCTAGACTTAATCTAGCCTAATCAACTATCAAGTAACTACCCCTTATTGCCCTGGAGCCCAGATCCCCGTGAGTTCGCCCCTGGGCTCCACCATTGTTCAGACATTACTGACAAGAAGACACTGAACTTGATAACATGTAGCTGTGTGATTCTAGTGTTTTTAAGAACTGGTTCTTTGAGACATTGGCCTTTATTTGATCCAGAGTAGCACACTGGCGTACTGAAGACCAGGATTTGCACAATTATTCAAAACTGGCTTAGGATAACGATAGACGCCGACGTCATACTAATGCCATGTAAAAAAGTGGTGCTTATAGCACGGCCTCTATGACAATTAGGCAGACGTTAGAGTCTAGACAGTGGTTCTCAACGTGAGCCAATATGGTGCCACAGGAAGCCATGCCATATTTCTGGGTGAGGCGGGGGAGGCACAGTAAGATGGTAAAGTACCTTTTTCCAGCTAACAGCAACTATGAGGGGACCACACAGGTAAATGAGGCACAGAAGGTGGCCCATGAGCAAATAAAGTTAAGAACCCCTGGTCTAGACCCCTTCTGGCATGGCCATGGCGTGTGTTAAAAAAATCTTCATGACCTCTTTGCTGTTAGGATAATTCAAGCACTTTTGCATGATTAGGGTTATGGCACCCGCAGACATGTCGTACAAGGCGCCTTATGTGAGGTTGTGCAGACTTTTATAACCGAGTGCTTGCGTAGAATAGAAGGACTGAAATGGTATAACAAAGTCACAAATGTGGAATTGATGACAAGAAACAGACAAGTGCCAGAGGAAAAGAGTTGAGAAGAAGACGCTGGCGATGGATAGGACACACGCTGAGGAAACTGTTGATAGCATTACAAGGCAGTCCTTGTTCTGGAATCCACAGGGAAAGAGAGGCAGACCAAAAAAAAAACACATGGAGAAGAGAACTGGATAAAGAGGTGAAAATAATGAGGAAAACATGGAAAGAACTTGAGCGGATGGCACAGGACAGGAAGACGTGTCATGAATTTGTTGAAGGCCTATGCTCCTTGGGGAGCTAAAGGTTATTGATTGACACTTGTGCATGAATAGGGTTACGGCACCCGCAGACATGTCGTACAAGGCTTCTTATATGAGGTTGTGCATGAGGATGGCAACATTATCATGTAAAGCAAATTGCTACAGAAACCACTACTAGAAAGGCGTGTGAAGCAAGCTTCCTGCCAGGGAACCGGCTGCTGTGGGGGGTTGCATGCTCAGTAAGGAGCACAAATGAAAGAAGACGCTTTAACATGCCACGATGTAAATCTAATTTGTCACCGAGGCCGCGGTCTAATAAATACAATTGTTCATTGTAGGTGATTTTACAGTTCGTTAATTGTAAATAAAAATAATGAATAAAATCTCCACATATGTGGGGAAAGAAGACAACATTTAAGGCAAACAAGCAAGTTTATTAATTAAAGAAAAAGGTATGTTGTTGCATACATATTTTTGAATGCACAGATTACAAATGTACGATATGTCTATTTAATATGGAAAATATATTGTTGTATTTAATTGGGTACGAAAATGCTTTCTTTTGTAAAGCCAGATAATCCATGTTTGATTTATACGTTTGATGATATGGATAATCTCCCTTGATATTTTTTTTTTTTTTTTTTTTTTTTTCGTACGCCCGCTAATACTCGAGGCGAAATCTCAGGTTATTATTTATGTCTAACCTGACATTGATTTTACGTGAGTATCCCTTTATTTCTTGTACAGAGACAGGTGTCCCTCGCCATTCAGGCAAATACTCTCCGATTTCGGAGGTACCCATTGCAGCTGGGTCGGCTCAGGAGCCGCCAGTCCCTGGTCGACGACACTCCTTCAAATGTACTCGCCAGGTCTCGAGTTAATCCAGTCCAAATCCCGGTCGACGAAAAATCCTCAAATGCCGTCGCCCGGGTTTGATCCTGTATCACCCGGTCGCCAGAGCGGTGTTGTAACCACTACGCTAGCGCGGCTCCCTCCCTTGATATTGATCGGGCGTAAGAATACTTATATTTTGGCATTCATCACTTGTCATAGCCAGGAAATAGATTGATCGTTCTTAGAATGTTTATGGCCTGAATTCATATGTATTACATATTATTAGTGCAAGCAGATTCAGTCCTATATTGTATATTTTGTATGGGTAGGCAGGACTATATTCTTTATGCCGCTCTAGCGGAGGTATTGGTTGTCTTGGCGAGTCGTGATGAGTTCCGATATTGCCGCCTACAATGGCTGGTCACGCATTTCCAGGGTTGGTCCTTTCTAGAGTGGAAAATGATTTATGAAGTGATTTCTTCAGTAGGAGATTGTGTTTCTACAAGATTATAGTGTTAGAGACTCTCCTCATGTACTGTATTATGTACTATTCGGACTCAAGGTAAATCCACTCCCTTTTTGACGATCTCCTTGTGGTTAGACCTAGATGAAGCAACGTATTTTCGTGCATCGTTGGTCGTTTAACTAGATATTGTTGTAGATGACAGGTTCCATCAGCGCTTATGTCTTCATGAAGTAACCTTCTGACAAAGGGACTGTATGGTAACTCTGGAAAGTTATACTTATTCAAGTTTTGAATCAACTTTAGCTGATGATTATTCTTCTGCTGGGCGAGTGAGCGAAAGCTCAGGGAAGGAGGCCATTTTTTGTATTCCTGTCATCATTATAGATCACTGTCCAGAGAACGGGTCGTGTATCTTACTATTCGGACAGTGGCATGGAGATCTCATTTATATGAAAACCCCTTATCGTGGTTTCACAGTATGATATAAACATTGAATATAAGCAACCTAAGAACTTAGCAAGGGAAAGAAGGTTCGTCCATCGAACTCTTCATTTGTTTACTGATCCGCCTTTACTGACGCGTTCAGTCAGATAGGGGATGTGGCCATAATGTATTAGAACATTGGATGCTGTTTTGTACCACCCATTATATTTGAATGTTCCATGACATGGGATCTACTATTCATGCCTGAAGATTGATGTGTCAACATGTACTTATGATCTATTCGTTCTGTCCCAGTATGTGCGTCTGAATAAACTGTATGAAAAGATTCCAGCAGTCTGCATTGGTGCCTTATAGACATGAGTGAATGAGTGCTTTAGATTGGTCAAGATACGAACATTCCATCATTCGCGTTAATAACTCTACACTCTCACTCCATATTTACACCATCCTGCGTCGGTTGAATTGACCAAGTTAAGGGCCTGCTCCTCCTGGAGCCTCAGAGGGAAACTACTTCTTACAGCTGCCTTTGCCTTCCCTAACTCAGGACTAGAGTGAGTTACCCATTTACAGTACCGCTGGGTAGACTGGAGCATGCCTGGTATCAATCAAACAACAGCAGTGACATTTTACAGTACAGTCGTGGGTTTTTCCACTGTTTACAGTGGTGAGCCAGATTCCTGGGTCCAGCCTTCGCAGTCTTGTTATTGAGAGTCATTTACAGTTACAAGAACGTTTGTTTGACCACATCAACACCAGTAGGACAGCTATACAGTTGATGTCAGCTTGACCTATCCTATCCAGCGTATACAGTAACTAGGTCAGCGTTTGTTGACATTTTTTTTTTCGTTGCACATTTGGCCATAGAACATACAGCGTTACACAGCAAGTTTGTTTTGGAAAAGACAGCATCAGTCATCAGTGTTGGAGCATATATTTGACAGTGTTTGCGAAATGTACAGTGCAACTGAAGCGAGAAGTCTTACTTGTGATTTTTAGGAACAGTAAACAGTGGATTCTCCTGCACTGCCATAGTTTGTGTTGAACTTTAATGATTTAGGCCAGAATTAATTATTTAATAAAGTACCATACTACTGTACCATTATTCAGTACAACTGAGCCTTCTCCGCAACACATTCTATCTGCAACACATCACATTGCCATACTATTTGATAATATTATATGCATTTATGCTATTTATGTTTACATGTTTATATGTGATATTTGTTTGTACTCTGCGGGTTGTTGTTTTGGTTGGGCGGTGTGACACAACAGAGTATCCAACGTAATAGAGGGTCTGATGTGTGCGTTTCTATAGGTGCAATTTTCTTGATTGAAAATTTGCTGCGACAGCTGTTGCTATTAGTGTTAGCTGTGAAGACTGTACTCATTGTTGTTTTTGTAATATTCCTCTGTTCTTTAGTTTGTTTTGATTTGTTTGTAATTTGTTGGTCTACCCTTTTCTATTTTTGATTTCTATACACAATTTATATTTATACACTGTGGCGTTATTTGTCTTGTTATCTTATTGCAGTTATCCTCACAGATTCTGTGATCATTTTCTTTGATTTTTCCTATTTAATTTAATTTGATTTCTGCAAATGTTTTCATATTGTCTTTTCTTGTTTGTCCTTTGTAATGTCTTGAGTTGACATATGATATATGAGGTATAGTTGAATACACTTATATTATAGTACAGACCAGTACTTATGATCATTGATTACACTAAGAAAGTGTACAAGACCTTTGTAAGGTTTGTCTCCCACAGTGATTGGGATAGAAAATATTATTTTCCACAGGTACTCAAGTGATCATTGATTACATTAAGGAAGTGTACAAGACCTTTGTAAGGCTTGTCTCCCACAGTGTTTGGGATATACAGATATTGTTTTCCACGGGTACTCAAGTTATCATTGGTTAGATTATAAACAAAATAACCATACAAGTTTTTCACTAAGACTAAGTCTATAGTATAGACTTGTCTCCCATGAAAGTGAAATAGGGTAATTTATTTACTTTTTCAGGTTTCTGATTTAATAAGACAGGATGTCTACATTAGATTACTTGGTTCTTGTGCGTTAATTCACCGGGAAATTATAATTTTACAAATTTATTACCCAAACTGAGAACCGTCCTTTTTCTTGACTGAAAAAGGTTGATCTCACATTGTGATTTGGGAGTGCCGCTGGTTTAAAAAAAAAAAAGGAGGCAAGTTAAAAAAAAAAAAAGCGTTTCTCGCTTACGACAGACCCGCCATCAACATTCCCCCCCCCCCCGTATTTTTAAAAAGTTTATAAACCAATAGAACGGAATTGAATCAGTTCTACAAGTTAACGGTACCCATTTACAGCTGGTTAGACTGATGCGTGACACCTGTTCCCTTCCTCGCTGCCGTTGCCTTCTCTAACTCAAGATCAGAGTGAGGTACCCATTTACAGCTGGTTATGGAGTGTTAGAGACCGATTACTTTATTACACAAGGGAAATCCCTTGATAAGACTGGCAAAGAATTAGAAGAATGGGAAACTGCTCAATTCTCTATGGTATTGAAGACAGAAGAAAAAAGATTAGAAGCTGCTGCTGAGGAAAGAAAAGCTGCTGCAGAAGAGAGAAAACTTCAAATAGAAGAAAAAAGATTAGAAGCTGCTGCTGAGGAAAGAAAAGCTGCTGCAGAGGAGAGAAAGCTTCAAAAAGAAGAAAAAAGTTTAGAAGCTGCTGCTGCTGCTGAACAAAAAAGATTAGACAGAGAAGCTGCTGCTGAAAATAAAAGATTTGAAGCTGAACAAAAGAAATTGCAGATGCAGGTAGAAGAAAGGAGATTTGAGGCTGAACAAAAAAGAATAGACAGAGAAACTGAACAGAAAAGATTAGACAGGGAAGCTGAAGAAAGAAAAGCAATAAGAGAACATGAATTTGAGTTAGAGAAATTAAAATTAACAAATATGAGTAATGTTAATCAAGCACCTGGTGGTAATAGTAAACCCTTTACTTACAAAGTTAAGGTACCAACATTCAATTCTGCCAATGATGATATAACATTCTGGCTTCAGAGGTTTGAACGTGCTTGTCGGGCTCATAATGTTGATAAATCGCAATATGTTAACCAATTATCTGAGAATCTAACAGGCGATTCTCTCACTAGTCTATGTTTGGTTGAAGAGGCAGACAAGGATAATTATGATGTTATTAGGGCAGCCTTGATTAAGAAGTTTCAGTTACCAGAGGAAGGTTATCGCATGTTGTTTAAAAGAATGGTACCTGAGACGGGGGTTGAATTCTCAGAATTCATTGCGAAAATACGTCTTACATTTCAACGATGGATTGAATTATCCAAAATAGAGAAAACATATGATGCTCTTATGGATTTGTTGCTCAGAGACAAGGTCATGTCTTCTATCAATAAACATTTCCTTGAATTTCTACACGAGCGTAAGCCACAAACACTAAAACAAATGCAAGAATATTGTGACCAATACGTTACGGCACACCCGGACGTAACTCTTAGCAACACTAAGATTAAAGAGGGTATGCCGGTTGCTTCAGCAACACAATACAATCCCAAGTACCCACACAACTTTCAGGGAGCTCAAAATAAATTTGACAAAAGGGTTAATTGGCGTAATCATCAAAACCAAGGTAACCAACCAAATCAGGGTTCTTCTTCTAAATTCTGGAAACGGGTTGACAGTCCTCGATACAGGGGTGGCCATAACTATAGAAATTTCCGTAGAGGAAGTAATAATAGAAATTACCAGGGTGTTCCTTCTTGGACACAACGGGATCAATCCTACAGGGATTCTCACTATAATGAGCATGATGATTATAATGATGAACATTATGACTCAAACCCAAACAGGGGTTATAACAGAGGGAATAATAATTACAGAGGCAACAATAATCGAGGTAGATCACAACACAAAAGACATGGTAAATCTCATTACCAGGCTAACTCTGCACAACAAGAGTTTCATGAAGCCGGTAAGCAAACCAATGATAAGAAAGACTCTAATAATGTGGGATGTTCTGCTTTCGATTTTGACAGAGCATTTCAGTGTTCCCAATGCAAAACATTATTCGAGCCAACCACAGTTTCGACTTTAAGCTGTGGTCATCCTCTTCCCGCTCTCCCTGCGTCAGTCGCGCATGATGGAAGAGGGGCTCTTAAATTAAATAATGGTTTAGTAGATGGTACTCCGGTCTCAATTCTCTTTGATTCCGGGTGCACCACCATGGGGTGAGGCAGTCACTCATAGATCCTTCTCGAGCCACTGGCAAAATAATCAAATGCATAACATTTGGTGGCACATTGGAGAAGTACTCCACTGCCATTATCAACATTTCTACTCCCTTCTTTACAGGAGATGTGCACGCATGTCTTCTGCCGAATCCGATCGCTGATCTTATCGTCGGTCGCATTCATGGTGCGAAAGAATGCACTCCGCAACAAATTGCCGAGTGGGAAAGTGATAATATGCATACTGCAAATGCTGTAGTCACTAGAGCTCAAGCTCTAAACATGCCGCAATCTTCGCCTTCTGGAGATAATGATGACCAGAACCAAGGTGATCCCTTGGAGATTTCGCATGATTCCTTTATAAAACAGCAGGAAGATGATCCTACTCTAAAGAAATTCTTTACTCTAGCAAAAGAAGGTGATCCGAATAAGGACACGAATCGTAAATCTTGGATTACGATGAAGAATGGGGTACTTGTACGTATGGTACAAGACTCCGCTAAGTCCATTCATTCTCAAATTCTTGTGCCCAAAAATATGAGAGTTAAAATCTTACAGCACGCTCATGATTCTCAGTGTGCTGGGCATATGGGTTTTTCCCGTACTAAATCTAGAGTTCTTGCGTCTTTCTTTTGGCCGTTTGTGAACAAGGACATACAGATCTATTGTCGATCCTGTAGGGTATGTCAGGAAGTTAAATCCAAAGGTCCACGCCATGCTGCACCTATTCAGGCTGCAGATATTCCAATTCGACCATTTCAAAAAATGGCGATAGACATCATTGGTCCATTTAAGACAAAGTCTGCTAGAGGACACCAATATATCTTGACGTGTGTTGATATGTGCACACGTTGGCCAGAGGCTATCCCTCTGAAGAGCATAACTACTGCTGATATTGCAGATGCTCTTTGGCTTATATTCTCTCGTCTGGGATTTCCAGGAGAAATATTGTCAGACCATGGTACCCAACTCGTATCGGATACCATGTCTCAAGTGATGTCAACTCTTAAGATAGAAAGATCTCTGAGTAGTATTTATCATCCTATGTCCAATGGCATGGTAGAGCGTCTTAATAGAACTCTGAAAAACCTATTAGGTAAGATAACTGAGGATCATCCTCAGGATTGGGACAGGGTTTTACCCGCGGCTCTCTTTGCATACAGAGAGGTCGCCAATGAACATACAGGATTTTCTCCCTTTGAACTTGTCTTTGGCGCGAAACCGCGAGGTCCTATGTCTCTACTTCATGATCTCATAACTGCTGATAATATTGTCGATGACACAAAATCCTCTTATGAATATGTCATTGCACTTAGACACAAGATTATTGAAGCATGCAAATTGGCAACTGCTTCTTCTGAATTTGCGAAACAGAAGGCAAGGCAATTTGCCAATAAGACCAGACGCTTGCGACAACTCTGTCCAGGTGACAAAGTATTGGTCCTGCTACCTTGTAGAGAAAACAGACTCCTTATTTCTTGGAAAGGTCCGTACGATGTAATATCAAAAGTTTCCGATGTCGACTATATTGTCGATACTGATGGGAAGCATAAGACCTTCCACATCAACATGCTCACGGAATTCCACGAACGTCCGGATTATTTACAACCTGTTTTCCAGGCAACGGACGATTCACCAGTCCCACATGGACATTACTCATCACTGTCAGTAATACAGGATGAGGAAACGAGTTTCTCAGATGTGAATCTCCCTTTTCCAATGATTCCGCTTCATTCTAATGAGTCATGGAAAGATGTTGCGATTTCTCCCGAATTATCTCCAGGAGAACAGAAACAAGTTTCTGCTATGTTACAACAATTTCAGGATGTCCTTACTGACATTCCTGGTCGAAATAATGTCATTGAACACGACATTATTCTTACTGACCATAATCCTATAAGAGTCAGACCGTATCCTATCCCGATACATTTTCAAGCACAGGTAGAAAAAGAGTTGGATGAAATGATAGAGTTGGAAATAATTGAACCATCCACATCAGCATATTCTTCACCGATGGTTATCGTGCGAAAAAAAGACAACAACATACGTCTTTGCGTTGATTATCGCAAATTGAACCAAGTGACGAAATTTGATGCTGAACCTATGCCTTTACTTGAAGAGCTACTTACTAGACTATCGAATTCTCATTTCTTTACTAAACTCGATTTGTCTAAGGGATATTGGCAAGTTCCACTATCCGAACACGCCAAACCGTTTACTGCTTTTTCGACGCCAAGGGGTCTATTCCAATGGAATTTCATGCCTTTCGGCCTTATGAATGCCCCAGCGACATTCGTACGCATGATGCGTCGAATCCTATCTCATCGCTCAGATGTCATTGCATATCTTGATGACATCTGTCTTTTCAGTGATACTTGGAACGATCACTATAATGGGATAAATGAACTATTGTCTATCTTACGCGAGCATAACCTGACAGCGAAACCATCTAAAGCATTTATTGGTTTTAGCGAAATATCTTTCTTAGGTCACCGGGTTGGTCATGGTTTCCTAAAAACAGAAGACCATAATACAAGTAAGATACTTAACAATTCTATGCCTAAGACTAAAAAGCAAGTGCGAAGTCTCTTAGGTCTCATACAATTTTATGGACGATTCATTCCGAATCTGTCCTCAATTATGTCACCTCTTTCTTCTTTGTTAAAGAAAGGGTCTCCTAATATAGTCCAATGGACTCAAGAATGTCAATCCTCTTTGGATAAGGTTAAAACTATGTTTTCTACTTCACCTATCTTGGTGTTACCTACTAAAGATAAGACATTTATTCTTCGTAGTGACGCTTCATCCACTGGGGTTGGAGCGGCACTAATGCAAGAGTACTCTGGAACTCTGCATCCAGTGATGTATATTTCTCGAAAACTTAATGCCGCAGAGAGAAATTACTCGGTCCTAGACCGTGAATTATTGGCTATGGTTTGGTCAATCCTTAAACTTCAAAGATTTCTTCTTGGCGCGCATTTTATTGTGGAGACTGACCAGAAAGCTCTTACAGCTATTCAGACTAAAAATCTGAAGAGCGCGAGATCAACGCGATACGCGATTGCTCTTCAGCCTTTTCATTTTTCGGTGCGAGCTATCCGTGGTTCAGAAAATGTGATGGCGGATATCTTATCGAGATGCCCACATGATTCCACTTAACTGTCAGATCTTGAGATTTCTAACATGTCTGACTTTACTACAGTTTTTCCTATGTTAAAGTATGTACTTATATGTAATATATCATACATTGTCTGTATCATTACTTAGCGGTGCATTGATGTATATTCACCGCAGGTTTTTGATATTTTTCTTATTTGGTGATCATAATGTTAAGATACCTAAGATGAACTATTGTACAAATTGTGGCATTGCCAGTATTATGTTATGCGTTGGTGACACCTCTCTGGAGATATTTATACTCAGAGAAAAAAAATTTCTCTGAATCCTGAGATATATTCTCATTGGTCGTGCTATATGACGACTTTGCCTTACATTAGGCGTTACATTTGTTTGGAATGCTTATCATCTGCGCATTGTTATTCGTGCGTTGTGAGCCTATTGTATGTTGCTCCTGGATGTATTTCAAAAAAAAGGACCATTTTTTTCCCGGGGGGGGGGGGGGGGGGGGTAATCTGTTGCATACATATTTTTGAATGCACAGATTACAAATGTACGATATGTCTATTTAATATGGAAAATATATTGTTGTATTTAATTGGGTACGAAAATGCTTTCTTTTGTAAAGCCAGATAATCCATGTTTGATTTATACGTTTGATTATATGGATAATCTCCCTTGATATTGATCGGGCGTAAGAATACTTATATTTTGGCATTCATCATTTGTCATAGCCAGGAAATAGATTGATCGTTCTTAGAATGTTTATGGCCTGAATTCATATGTATTACATATTATTAGTGCAAGTAGATTCAGTCCTATATTGTATATTTTGCATGGGTAGGCAGGACTATATTCTTTATGCCGCTCTAGCGGAGGTATTGGTTGTCTTGGCGAGTCGTGATGAGTTCCGATATTGCCGCCTACAATGGCTGGTCACGCATTTCCAGGGTTGGTCCTTTCTAGAGTGGAAAATGATTTATGAAGTGATTTCTTCAGTAGGAGATTGTGTTTCTACAAGATTATACTGTTAGAGACTCTCATCATGTACTGTATTATGTACTATTCGGACTCAAGGTAAATCCACTCCCTTTTTGACGATCTCCTTATGGTTAGACCTAGATGAAGCAACGTATTTTCGTGCATCGTTGGTCGTTTAACTAGATATTGTTGTAGATGACAGGTTCCATCAGCGCTTATGTCTTCATGAAGTAACCTTCTGACAAAGGGACTGTATGGTAACTCTGGAAAGTTATACTTATTCAAGTTTTGAATCAACTTTGGCTGATGATTATTCTTCTGCTGGGCGAGTGAGCGAAAGCTCAGGGAAGGAGGCCATTTTTTGTATTCCTGTCATCATTATAGATCACTGTCCAGAGAACGGGTCGTGTATCTTACTATTCGGACAGTGGCATGGAGATCTCATTTATATGAAAACCCCTTATCGTGGTTTCACAGTATGATATAAACATTGAATATAAGCAACCTAAGAACTTAGCAAGGGAAAGCAGGTTCGTCCATCGAACTCTTCATTTGTTTACCGATCCGCCTTTACTGACGCGTTCAGTCAGATAGGGGATGCGGCCATAATGTATTAGAACATTGGATGCTGTTTTGTACCACCCATTATATTTGAATGTTCCATGACATGGGATCTACTATTCATGCCTGAAGATTGATGTGTCAACATGTACTTATGATCTATTCGTTCTGTCCCAGTATGTGCGTCTGAATAAACTGTATGAAAAGATTCCAGCAGTCTGCATTGGTGCCTTATAGACATGAGTGAATGAGTGCTTTAGATTGGTCAAGATACGAACATTCCATCATTCGCGTTAATAACACTCTACACTCTCACTCCATATTTACACCATCCTGCGTCGGTTGAATTGACCAAGTTAAGGGCCTGCTCCTCCTGGAGCCTCAGAGGGAAACTACTTCTTACAGCTGCCTTTGCCTTCCCTAACTCAGGACTAGAGTGAGTTACCCATTTACAGTACCGCTGCGTAGACTGGAGCATGCTTGGTATCAATCAAACAACACAGTGACATTGTACAAGTCCGTTTTCCACGTTGTTACAATGTGCATGCAAAAAAGTATTACATCAATATGAACAAATTCAAACACTAATATTTATTAAGAAATTTTTTTTACAAGAAATGCAACACCACAGAATTAATATGATGATAATTTGTACTGTAAAATAATTAATTTGTGTATGATATCTTCTTCTTCTTCTTCTTCGTACACTTTCAAACGTCAACTTGAATGTGTTCAAACAAACAGCAGTTATCAGATTAAGGCTGTTGGTATCTTCGTAAGAGATTTTCCAGGAATGGTATTGGTGAAGGCAATATGAGCTTTCTCTGTTCCTCAAATGTTTGGCATCTTTGAAGTATATGATCAGCAATCATTTTATCGGTGCCACAGTGACACGTTAGTGAACGATATGAAGAATTACTGATTAATGATCACTGAACATACACTTTTGTTCAATGCTGTAGAATGTATCAGAAATTTATTTTCTGCTTTTCAGTGCATTTGATAACAACAGTGAAAGTGGTTCCTAAAATTTGTTTTGTTTTGTTCATTTCTTGTTTCATGATTTTAAGTTAAAAATGAATATTAATTGTGCCACAGATTAAATTTATCTGGCAAAAAAAAGTGTATTTTGTTGTCACAAAACGGTTTGTGCGCTCTCATTTCCACTCTGGCAGGATTGCATTACATTCATGTGCGAGTGATATTTTGTTATTTCTCTTCCCAGCCCTTATTTGTCATCACAGAAAACTCATCCGAAGGTCATTGTTTACATAACTTTCACTCTTCAATTCACTTCATTTTGCTGGTCCATCCCCGAGGGACTAATTGGGTCACAAAAACGTGACAGTCCCCCATTTGATCCCAGGTGAAAGGCTAATGACGGTAGTTGTACAAGATGGGAGTAATCCTTAACAAATCTACAGAATAATAGACTTGCATATTGGAGGTGCAGATAAACCACGAAATGTCCAGACAAGACGGCCGAATTACGCCGAGTCATAGTCTGATAACGACGGTGGAATTACGTGGGATAGGCAAGTCAGATAATCCCCCAATTTGGGAGGACATGTTGAAGTGTGAAAGACGTAACTTGACCAACTAATAATCGGATGTTTACAGCCCAATTTTATAAAAGTAACGTTTGAAATTTTGCACTAGATGAGTCATGCAAAATATTTCATCTTAAAGTTGACATAAATTTAAACTTTCAAATAAGATTGGCTGATACTTTGAGGCGCGAATATCAATTGCGTCGATTGAGCGTTTGTCCCAACAGCCGGAAAAGCGGGGGCAGAAAACCTACAATATAATCTGACATTTTTTGCAAGTCTAGTTCACTGTGAGAATCGCTTGCCAAGACGACAACCAGACCTTGCCAAAGTAAAGACTGTGAGAATCAGACTTCCATTCATGAGACTGGACATTTGTTGGAGTATTTTGAAGGACTCAAACAGCCCAGGAAAGCTCTATCATTATAATAAGGAAAACCGGGATCTGAGGAAACTGAAAACACGGAGTAAAAGTGGGAATTCATTGTTAACATAACAACACCCCAGACACGTGTAAAAAGGTATCTGCTAGTGCCTTAACTTTATTCCTATGAGCAAGCAGTCTGTGAGCCAAGATTGTTGAAAGTTACAACATTTTACATTGTATACTTTTCATTACTAACATGTTGACTAATATGTATATATTGCCAGGTGAATATTAGTATGTGAAAATTGCTAGTGGATGTCCAAGTCATTTGAGGCTGGCAACCTAAGCATATAGAATTATGATTTCATGAAACACCACTGCATGGGGTGGTGACTGCGTTATCGCTAGTTTCATAAAGAGAACTAAAAGCATAAGTAGTCCCAAGTTCCATATGGAGCAGGGAGAGAAAGATGAAAGACATGATGTACCTTCTAATTATAATATTTATATTTTCAAACCAGTGTAAATATCTATGTAAACATATTCACTTTAAAATTAATGAAAGTTTTCAAGCTTTTCAACCAGTGTAGATGTAAATGAAAACATATTCTATCTATTTTGTAAATATTTTTCAACCAGTGTCGATGTAACTAAAAACTTATTCAATCTATATTGTGAACATTTTTCAACCAGTGTAGATGTAAATGCAAACATATTCTATCTATACTATTAACCTTTTCATTTAAATGCAAAGTAAATATAACGTTATTCAATTTAAATGTAAAGAAAGTTTTCTCTCGAAGGGATTAAGTTTAATTCTCATCGAGGGTAAATTCTGAGGTGGATGGGATAGTGGAATAAGAAGATTGAGACACATAATTACGTGTCGGAAAACACAATACTCAGAGGGTATTAGTTTCTATTCTTTTACCATACTATTTTGGTGGTACCAGCTTACTTACTTAGTCATTCCCCTTCTACCGTGAGGTGTAAAGGCTTGGAAGAAAGAGCGCCAGACTATCCTATCAGCTGTCTTCCTTATGGCCTGGTTCCATTCTAGTCCTCGGTCCTTCAAAGATTGTCTAATGTTGTCCTCCCAGCGGACTCTGGGTCGTCCGGGGGTCCGTATCCCTGGCTTTTTGTTTCCCATGCTTGTCGTGGTAGCCGATCTTCTCCCATTCTGCAGACATGGCCAAACCATCTTAGTTGGGACTGTTCTACTTGGGTCTGCAAAGAGGGGGGGGGGGATTTTTAGGCCTTGACGTATCGTCTGGTTGCGGACCATGTCTCTTCTTGTTACTTCAACCACCTTCCTCAGATACCTCATTTCTGAGGTTTGGATCTGGCTTTTGTGGGTTGTAGTCATTGCCTATGACTCACATCCATATGTCAAGACTGGGACATAGGTGGAGCGGTATACAGCCATCTTCGTTTTCTTACCAACCTCTCTCTTGCTGAGGAATCCTCTATTTATGGCATGAAAAAGTCTCCCAGCTGCTGCTTTTCGCGTGGCTAACTATTCTTTGATGCCCCCCTTTCGGTCTATAATAGCTCCGAGGTTTTAAAAAGGTCGACCTGCTCCAGGACCTGTTCTCCCAGCTTAATCTGATGTCTTCTTTCTTCTCGTGATATCACCATAGATTTTGTTTTAGAGCTGCTTATGACCATCCCTCTCTTCTCCAGCTCTTCCTTCCAGACTTGCAGGTTGGATTGGAGATGTGCCTCTGATTTAGCAATCAGGGCAACATCATCAGGAAATGCAAGCTCTGAAATACAGACCTGTCTCATCTTCCAGTACCCCGCTGAATACTTTCTTGCTCTCTCCTTATATGCCTTGATGACATCGTCCATGAGGAGTATGAAAAGATAAGGTGACAGGATATGACCTTGTCTTACACCAGACTTGTAGAGGCTCTGTATAGCATGAATCAGAGGTGCTGGAATGTTCTTCCTTGCCAAACAGTCCCAACGTTTGCTCCAGGGGACCATGTCAAACGCCTTTTCCAGATCCACGAAACAAAGATGGATCTCACTCTTATACTCAAGGGCCTTTTCACTCAGCTGTCTGAGTGTGAAGATTAGATCTTGAGTACTTCGGTTTGCTCGGAATCCGCATTGGACTTCATCCAATAGTGGCTCAGCTAGGCGTCGGAGTCTCTGCTCTAGGATTCTAGAGTAGATTTTACCAGGGACACTGAGAAGGGATATGCCTCTATCGTTTCCACATTAAACGCCGAATGTAAACTTTACGTAAGAGATAATCATTACTAGAGCTGTTTAAAAAAAAAAGACTGGTTGACTTGATTTAAACTCATTGAATTAATCTCCCCACCCACCATCCGACGCACGCCTTTTTAAATATGAAACCCAGTCTATATTAGCAGCTCAGTTATTTCTTCTTCTTCATAACCCTCCACTCCCAAAGGAGCATAGGCCTTCAACAAACACATGCCAAGTCCTCCTGTCCCGTGCCATCATCTCAAGTTATTTCCATGTTCTCCTCATCATTTTCACCTCTGTTTCCAACTCTCTTCTCCATGTACTTCTTGGTCTTCCTCTGCCTCTCTTGCCCTGGGGGTTGCAGAACAAGGACTGCCTTGTAATGCTATCAACAGGTTTCCTCAGTGTGTGTCCTATCCATCGCCATCGTCTTCTTCTCATCTCTTGTTCCACTGGCACTTGTCTAGTTCTTGTCATCAGTTCCACGTTGGTAACCTTGTCATACCATTTTAATCCCTCTATTCTACGCAAGCACCCATTTATGAAAGTCTGTAGCTTTTTGGTTGTTGTCTTTGTTGTTCTCCATGTCTCCGAGCCAAACAATAGGACTGACTTCACATTTGAGTTGAAGATTCTTATTTTCGTGTTGGATCCAATTTCTCTTGATCTCCATATATTTCCCAATGCAATGAAAGCTCCTCTTGCCTTTTGTATTCTTATTTTGATATCGCTGTCTGTCCCTCCAACTTTGTCTATATTACTGCCAAGATATGTGTATGATTCTACATCTTGAATTGGTGTTTCTTCAAGTTCAACCCTGTTATCATTACCTGCATTTATTCTCATTATTTTTGTCTTTTCCCTGTGTATTTTCAGACCCAATTGCTGTGACCTCTCATCGAGTGTTTTCAATTTGTCCTGCATCTTCTTCTTCTTCTTCTTCTTCTTCGTTCGCCCTGAAAAGGACGGTGGTTGCGTTGTGTCTGTTTACAACGTAGCTTTGATATCTGCACCCTCGGTCGACACATCCGACTTCTGCACGGCATTTTTTAGGACCGGGTTTGCCTTCCCATTTCGATCCACACTCGCTCAGCCAGCCTGCACAGCTGCAGACTGTTTCCAGGACCACCACGTGGAGGTGGAGTGCGGTCTTGACCAGCTCTGGTTCGCTGGTCCTGACGCAGGCAGTCAAGCTATGAGTCGCTGACTGCGGTCTCTATTGCTGCGTCTTGAGGTCCCGTCCTGCATCTGATTACGGTTATGGGACAGAAGAGCCAAGTCATCAGCAAAATCCAGATCATCCAACTGCTTAGTCAGAGTCCACTGGATTCCATTTCTGTTGTGTGTTGTCGATGATCTCATAACCCAATCTATTGCCAGCAAGAAAAGAAATGGAGACAAGAGGCATCCCTGTCGCACTCCTGTTCTTATCCCAAACGGTTCTGTAAGCTGTCCTTCGTGAAGAACTCTGCATGTCATGTCTTCATATGTTTTCTTTATTAAATTAATGATCTTCAGGGGAACTCCATAATGCCTCATCAATTTCCAAAGTGATTCTCTGTCTACACTGTCAAATGCCTTTTCGTAGTCCACAAATCCGATGTATAGTGGTGAATTCCATTCCAGACTTTGTTCAACTATAATTCTCAAAGTGGCTATCTGGTCTGTACATGATCTGTTTTTTCGAAAACCTGCTTGTTCATCTCTCAGTTTCTTGTCTATGGACTCTTTTAATCTCTCAAGGATAATCCTGTTTAATACTTTTCCTGGCACTGATAGTAACATTATTCCTCTATAATTTGTGCACTCTTGTAAATTTCCCTTCTTAGGCAACTTAACCCGATATCCTTCCTTCCATTCTGCTGGTATCTCTTCCTTTTCCCAGACTTTACCAAGTAATTTATATAACATCTCTGTAGCCGTGTCGATATCTGCTTTGATGGCCTCTGCTGGAATGCCATCAGGTCCAGACGCTTTTCCCTCTCTTAGAAGCTTTATGGCTTTCTTTATTTCTTCCTTCGTTGGTCTTTCACCGTTAATTTGTAGCTCTTCTTCTGCTGGCTGGATGTCCGGCGGGTTTTGTGGAGCTGGTCTATTGAGAAGGTCCCCAAAATATTCTGTCCACCTCTTCATTTGCTCTTGTATATTGCTGAGCAGTTTCCCATTCTTGTCTTTTATGAGGCAACTTGTTTGCTTGTATTTCCCTGTTAGCTTCTTTGTGCTGCTATACAGTTCTCTCATATTTCCTTTGGCTGCAGCATCTTCTGCCTCTCTTGCCAACTCCTCAATATACTTCCTCTTGTCTCTTTTGATACTTCTTTTTACTTCTTTGTTTGCTTCTGTGTACACTTCTTGAGCCTTGGCTTTGGAGCTTCTAGTTTTGCTTGTGTCAGTTATTTCACTTACCTTTAAATTTTTACGTTGATGTAGTTATTTCTACCTTATTTTACATCATTATAATTATAATGTAAAATTGACTGGGACAATACCAATAACAATTTTAAAGATTAAAATGTACGAAGAGAATTGAAAAGTTTAAGCTCTCTACGATGAGTGGAACATAGAAGTTTTAAGCGTCAAAGATTTGAAATGCCACAAAGAAATAACGCTCAGATTACCTTAAAGAAAACTGGTTAACAATGAAAGGGGAAGGCGCAGGTGATGGGGTGGCACAACGCGGAATTCGTCTCACACTGCCACCATTGACGACTTCAGGCCAACAGGAAAGACCTCACTAAATGTAATAAATCGAAATGTCAGGTCAGAAGTGTATTTTATGTATTTGGCATTGGGGCGGCTCCTACCTTTGGCACCCCCGCCGCCATAAAGAAACGCGCTTGCAAGTTTATTTTTTTAACTGTGTGCTATCATAAAAGTGGCTGATGGTACTGTCGCGAGAGGGTTGAGAGATTATTAAAATATAATATATACTGGACACAATGTTGTATCAGGTGATACCAGGATAGTGCCAGATAAGAGTCTGGTCTTATAAGTAATACCCCCTTCTCTAAAAGAGTAAGGGTGTATGGATATCAAAGGTAGGGTCAAGCTGTATAAGTTTCCAGGTATGATGTTAGTGTATTATCCTTTATCCCTATGGGCTCCCTCTCAAGATATTCATTATTCTTTTTGTACTGTGCGGACGTGTTTTTATTTGGCTCTATATTTTGGATATTTTATTGAAGTTTTTCCCATTTAATATGGATGGTTTATACATCCATGTGTTGGCGGTTTTGTTTGACATATAATGAAATAGTTTATTTTGTAATTGTGTTAAATTCACGTATATATATTGTGTTTTTTCTGTATGGAATGTCGATAGAAGCGTTCATCGTGTCCTGCCACCATTTGTCGATATATGGAAAACTACTGTAACACATTCCAAACTCTGACGGTGACCTTCTGGCTAGAGAACAATAGACAATGCTAAATCACAGGGCTTGTCCGCCTCAAGCATGTAATGTGATCATGGCGAGCGGGGACAACAGCGTCTTCGTATCAGGAATTTTTATATCGGTGTATTCATTTTTGGACTGCAAATGCCTTCTACCATGCTTTTAGCAATGACCACGTGACTCGTCACTGACCGCTATAAAGAAGAGACGGTGTATTTTCTTAACTACTAGCCCCTCTTAAACAGATAAGGTTTCCAGCTGATCAATGTATTTCACTGGCAATTAATCCCTGCGGGCATGTAAACATGTCACACTTAGAGATCGGCCATGGCTCGCAGGTAACGAAAGCTGCTAGGGACTGTAGATTGCGCCCGTCCACGATCAAAAATTACTCCTTAGACCAAAACAGAGCTCTTTGCGTTAAACTTTAGTGATTTAACAAAGAGTCGGATTTAACCTTTAAAATAGCAAATGACGGTAAATGTGCTACTGTACTCTTCCACAATACATATCATTATGAGGCATTTCGCACAACGTGTACCAAATACTACCAGAATGACCATGTCGAGACGAGAGCAGATAAACATGGTGCCTTTGTAGAAGATTTCATAACAACACCACTACTATCTGTGCACCTTTATCATACAAAAAACAAGATAATGGCTCAAGGAACTGCCACTGTTATTGAGTCATGGATGGAAACGGACTTTGTCAGTTTAAATGAGTCTGCACAAAACATAATTTGTACCAAAAAATTGGACTCGACAATATGTTTACCCCAGCTCGCAATAGACATCACATCATCAGCTGCCAGCGTCTCATCTGCAGACATCGAAATCATCAACATTAACTCTAGCATACACTCTCCTACAAATACATCCACTTTGCCTCCCGCAGCACGCGACTTTCCAATGAGCGACACAGTAGCAAATACTCCATTTTCTCAACCTATGCTGGCCATAGAATATCCAATGGGCCCTAAAAAATATAGCACACAAACAGATGAAACATTATCACGTGAAAATCACCCAGAAGTCACTCTCATGATAAATGCGCAGTGCTGCGAGGAGCTGATGCTCAAAATGGAGGACACCCTTCGAACACTAATATCCGATCTGACGACTAATGTCTATAAATCGATCAGCGCAGAAAACGAACTACTCAAAAAGGAAATACTGCATCTGAGAGAAGATAATTCCAATATGAAACACGTCGTTGAGCAACTACGAAGAGATTTTTCTATTTATAAAACAAAGCACTCGGAACATCCTCTTATAGTACCTGAAGCTTCTGGAGATCCCTCGAAAGAACATATATCAAACGAACGCCGCAAGCAGCACCAATGTAACACCAAAAAAGTTGAGGATACACGTGCGCACGAAGCTTACCCTATTAGTGTAAAAGTAAGCAACAGGTTTACCGCCATTAACCAGATTTCAGTACAAAATGAACAGGTATTAACGCCGCTACCAGATCAGATACTGACACCACAACGGGGGGGGGGGGGTGGGGGGGGGGGGAGGGAGGGAAGGGGGGGGGGAAAAAAAAAGGGGGGGGGGGGGGGGGAAGGGGGAAGGGGGGGGGGGGGGGGGGGGGGGGGGGGGGGGGGGGGGGGGGGGGGGGGGGGGGGGGAAAAAAGGGGGGAAAAGAGAGGGGGGGAAAGGGGAAAAGGGGGGGGGGGGGGGGGGGGAAGGGGGGGAAAGGGGGGAAGTGAAAACACCCAGACTGTTCAGGACGATTCACTCCAGGAAAATCAATGGCGGCAGCAAGAATCAAAACGAAAGCCGAGTCAACAACCATATAGTAAAGCAACACATGTTATAATTGGCGACTCTCTTCTAAAAGGCATATACAATGATCGGATGTCTGCTACTAAAGAGGAAACTGTCTCAGTTTTAGCGATACCTGGAGCTGGAACTGAAAGATTAATTGATAAAAGTAATAGGTTCGACATACATCATAACATTACAAGAACAACAGTAATTGTAGGGATCAACGATATAATGAATGGAGACAGCGTTAGCCCTTTGGCGATTTCCAAACTGACCACTACAATAAAACACAAATTTCCTAACACTTCCATTTTTATGTCGTCCATTATGCCCCCTTAATATGGCTTCCAACGTCACGTAGCCGACACCAACAACAAGACACTCCAGAGCTATTGTGAACACAACAACGTTGGCTATTTCAACTGTAGTAAAACTAACTCCGTGTAACCCCCCCGCTCAAATTCCCCCATGCAAAACATAGTAACGTACATTTTCCGCCTATAACCAACTCCTACTATATTTGAAAATTGCCAAGGGCAAAAGGCAAAACGTCTGCTAAGATTTGGACCCAGTATTTGAATTTTCTCTACTATTATCGTTTGAAAAAAACATTACCCTTCCCCAAATCGTATACACACCCACCCTATTATTTAGTGGAGGTTGTAACTAAAAATAACTCAAAAGGTTTGAAATTATGCACTAGTGCCTAGCCGAACAGTCCGCGATTGGCACAAGATTTGAATCTTCAAAGACAAGCGTATTGAGTCCCATCTCCAACAACACGCAGCTCGCGTTACGCTTCCCAATAATTTTTTTTTGACGAAAGCCAAAATAGTTGGCAGAAGAAAAGAAAAAAATAACTTGTTACCTCGTCTTGAAACGGGAGAGAGGGGCAACAAGGAGAGGATTGTAATGAAAAGAATCAAGGCTAACTTATGCTTTTGAAACTGAAACTGAAACCTAATTTGTGCAGAAAAGAGAGGAGAGAGAGAAACTTAGATAACTTATATAGAGGATAAATAAAATGGATGGATGAATTATAGCGATAATATTGTTTATTAAAAGACCATACTATTCCCCTATAATATATTATCTTGCCGTATAGAAAAGTATTCTGTTCAGAATAAATATAGAGAAAAAATACATAGATGAAAACGATGAATAAGAGATAGATGTAAACTAGATAGGATGATAGAGGCCAAATGGCAGTTCAAGAATCACTTTTAAAAATTGAAATCGACCCAATAATAACCGAGATATTGAAAAAAAATAAAAATTGAGAACGGACTGACAAACACACTGAGGAATTCTCAATTTTGAAAGTCTTCGAGAGTTACATTTTAGGGGACGCTTTTTTTGAACAGTCAAATTGGCTTGGCTCGTTTGATTGGTTAATGATAGTTTAGGAAAGGGGGGATAAAACTAATGCGTTACCAGAATATGCTGCCACTTGAGAAAAATATTTCAACATAAGTAGATTAAGATCAGACGCATAGCAGTGTGACTAATGCCTTTGCGGTCTGGGCGACAGCGATCTGCACCTGTGCCATTGATTGCCAGTTAATCTTACTGTTGTGTGAAATATTTCATTGATTGCGGTAAGATAAATAATTTTATTGATATATTTTATTAATATGTAGAGGCAAACCCAGATAGGGGGCCAAAAATTTGTGTTGTACGACATTGCCATAGGAAAAGACTTACGACATCCTAGCAGGCATGCCTAAGCAGATTTATTGAGAAACGAAAGTAAATTGTGTTTGAATATTGTCATAAATAAAACCATTACGACTGTAAGTCCAGATAGCTACTGGCAGTCTTCTGCAGTGTCACAGTGTGCAAATGATTTCAGAAAACATACTTAGAATGATTGCCCAAAAGAATTAACAGGGTACAAGAAGACAACTGTATACCTATATGATTGTATGGAAGAAAAACATTGTTTAAAGTGACAGGGGCGTTTCAGCCATATGGAAGAAGAATGTAAACACAGTACAGAGTGAAGTCAAATAACTTAGGGGCTAGTACAGATGTTTGCACACGAGCCTGACCCCAAATGTTGGTAAGTTTGAGAAATGGTGGCAATATTATAGCCAGCAAATAAACGTAGGGGAACGTCCTTCTTTTTCAGGGTTATACTGCCTGTTACCAGTCGGTGACAGGAAACCTTGTGAAGACATAAGTGGAGGAAGAGAAAGCCTCAACAAAGTGTATGCTGCATATTTTTTGGCCTGAAGCAAGACCTTCTGCTAATTATATATTATCTACTGAAGCCTACGTCAATTAGAAACATCAGGTGAAGTCCCCTTACGTGGGCATTGAACACTCATTCAATAAAAGAAAATTTCCACACGTGAACTTTCATATTTGTGGGTATGATGACAAAAATAGTCCTTCCCACCATCGACTCTCACTTTTAGACATTACTACAGCAGTCTGTGTTATACACCTACAGTGACACTTGTTTATTATCAAGATATGAACAAAGATTCCACCTTATTTATTTATTATATGTAAATACATTTCTTTTCAGTTTTAACCCTTCCTGCCCCAAAAAGATTTGAGGTACAGGAAAATAAAATTGTAAAAATAATTGTCTAAACTTAACACCAGTCTTACTTAAGTCCATTTCATTGAGTTACAGTTGTGTTTGTTTTATGCACTTATCACTATACTTACATTACCCTCGACACGTAGCCATTTAAAACACATAACAATATCATAAAATATTTTCCGGAGTGAGATCTTAGAGAGGTAGCGGATAGATACCCTGAGAATACATCATCAACAATTAGACTCAGGGACTTACATAGCTTGACCTCACTCCGAGTACACTTAGTTTGGTAACATCAATAACCTCTCCGGCGCACTCGCCACATCAACAACACTCCTTTCTTCACAAGCAACTCTGGAGCACCAAAGAAACGCCTTTACATAGATCAAATACATGCATCAAAACTAGGTAGCAGCATACTAGCAAAAAACAGCAAGTACCCGCAGCAAACGCACGACGACAACCCACCAGACACAAAGAGCACAAACCGATCTACCATGAGATCAGCCCTTCATGAAAATGCACAACACACCTTACCCGCCTCTCAAAGAAGCGCTCCCGTAAGCAACAAATTACCTAACAACAAACAGAACGCCACCTACAGCCAGGAAGCCGAACATTACGATGTTATGTTTCCTCCACTACCTATAAGACAGCCCCTCACAAACACATTATATGACAGTTCAACAAGCAGTGCCACAATGTCCCAGACCCAAAAATCTCCTACATGTGTTGGAACCACTGCAGACGAAATCTACAGTCGTCATGCTTCCTCCCGTAGCCTTCCTGGTCGTGCTCAGTGGAACCCAGAACTTGGCTACCTGATGCAATTCAGTCCTGCGTCACTCAGCCAAGCAATAATGATGTCTGTGCAACGCGGGCCCTACAATATACCTGACAGAGACATCCATTATCGATGATGAATCCACTCATTTTTTTTTTTTAATTGACTTAATCCCTGCGACGAAAGCCATCTCTCCCCTGAAAAATTAGTTGATTACTGTGACGCATAAAGTAATAAGTACTTTGTTACTTTCTCAAAACACTCTAATTTCATTGGCTACAGGCCTTCGACAGTTTTTTTCATAATTTGCAAGATTTTATTTTATTTTATTTTATTTACTTTTTTAATTCGTATTCTCTCAGTGTTGCTTAATTACTTTGTTAGAATTTTAGTGTTGTGGTGTGAAAACGTGCGTGCCTACTGTTGTGTGACTATTTTAATATACTACTGACAATATTAGTTAATTGTAATTTTTTAGCTATACTTGTACCAAGTGTTCGTACGTTAAGTACCAACATTTGTATTTTCACTTACTTGGTGACGTTAATTAGTTTAAATTTTCGTGGGTTTCGTATTCAAAATTTCTTTTGTTATTTTCCTTTTTTTTTTTTTTTTTTTTTCTTAACCAGCGGCACTAAGGCTTTCAGCCCTTCGGCCCAATGACAAGTCATTGCGAGGCTGGGGAACCTGAGGACTTTCCTTCCAACCCGGTCAGGAGCTTCGCTCCTTCCCATCCACAGAGGGTTTATCACAGGAGCCGTTCAGGTTATTCAGTCAAATTTCCGGCCGTAAACATTTCTTCAAACGCTGACGCCCGGGTTTGAACCATGAACACCTGGTCGCAAGTACAACGCCGAAGCCATTACACCAGCGCGGCTCCCTATTTTCCTTTTTAAACCACTCGCCAACAAAAAATGCATACCTATCAGACACAATGGCTAATTAAGGATGGTTTACGGCTGGGCCACCTGAACATTTACCATTTATTAGGCAAACTTCCTGAGCTTACACAAATTCTGAATAAAAATGTTCATGTTTTTGGACTTTTCGAAAGTCGTTTAAACGACAAAATATCAGATGATGAAATTGCCCTAAATGGCTTTAAAACAGTTCGGCGAGACTCAAGTAGAAAGCTAGAAACACGTATAGTAGTATATATTTCCACTTCTATTAGTTATCGCCACAGAAGCGATTTAGAGACAGCAGAGACCGAGTGCATATGGTTATAAATAAAACTACCGACTCAGGGACAATTTCTAGTCGGGTATCTTTATAGAAATCCCAGTGCAGGAGCCATCTGGTATGAAGATTTCACCACTATGATGGATAAAGTATTTACCACTGCCAAAGAAATTATTCTTCTAGGCGATTTCAACATCGACATGCACAACACAAACCAAACGTGGGAAAACATCATACTATCTTACAACCTAAAAAAAAGTAGTCAACCAGCCTACCAGGGTAACAAATGCATCATCCACAACAATTGATCACATCTACATCACCTGTGCAGACAACATTATAGAATGCTCTGTTCCTACTGTCGTGATGAGTGACCACTATCCTATATGTTGCACGTGGTCAAAGAATAAATATAAAGCTCCAAGAAATAAACATATCAGTATTAAATTTAGAAGTTAAAATTTCAACAGTGAACTATTTTTACATGATTTGCGAACTGCACCTCTTGCCAGTATTTACCAGCTTTCTGATCCCGATGACGCCATTGCCCATTGGACACGTATCTTTCTTTGTGTGTTTGATAACCACGCACCAACTAAAGAAGTTCGTGTGAAACGACAGGTCAAATCTCCTTGGATCACACAAGCAATGCTAGACGCCATGAGGCAGAGAGATCAAGCTCACAAAAACAAGGACTTTAACATATACAGAGCACAGAGGAACAACGTGCAATATTTAATTCGTAGAGAAGAAAGAAATTACTTTAAAAATTTGGTTCAGAACAAAACAAAAAGTAAAGATATATGGAAAGCAATCAACACCTTAGAGAACATGCGAAATCTGTCAGTCTCGTCAATCCCTAATACTTCATTTACTTGCACAAACTTCAGTAATTACCTTCAGGCAGAAATAAACAGTCTTAAATCTACAATACCAAATTCACCTTGTGACTTAGGCAGGCTGTCTGTATTTTGTGAGAACAAATGTACCAACACAATCCCATCCAACATTCCGTTTATGACAGTTAATGAAGTGTATAACTATCTTCTAGGACTTAAAAATAATAACTCATCAAGACTTGATGGAGTCAGTAATCGAATACTGCGTTATGCGGCTCCAGCTATTAGTGATTCGCTTACATACATATACAATCAATGTATCGCACGGAGTTACTTTCCGTGGCACTTTAAAGTCGCTAAGGATATCCTCTCTTAAAACCTGGTTCTTCCGACAATAATAACCTTGGTAACTATAGGACAATCTCCTTAATGTCATCGCTATCCAAACCATTAGAAAAACTTACTTACTTACTTAGTCGTTCCCCTTCTACCGTGAGATGTAGAGGTTTGGAAGAGAGAGCGCCAGACTATCCTATCGGCATTAGAAAAACACATACATAAAAAAACATTACAACACCTAGTTAACAACGGCTTGCTAATTGATAGTCGGGGTTTAGACCTAAACATTCATGTCACACAGCTCTAACTAAGATGATTGACAACTGGCACTTAAATATTAATAACGATAACATATGTGGGGCAGTTTTTGTAGACTTTAAAAAAGCATTTGATGTGATAGATCACGCTATTTTAATTAGAAAACTAGAAACATCAAAAGTAAACCTTCAACTAGTGACGATAATTAAATCATTCCTGTCAGACAGAAAACATGTAGTTTCTTACAATAACTCTTGCTCAAACCCAACCGTAATAAATATCGGCGTTCCTCAGGGCTCTATTCTTGGGCCTCTACTTCTTGCCATATACATAAATGACCTTCCACTACACGTCGAGCACGCATCCTATGACCTATTTGCTGATGACTGTACTGTCTACACGAGTGATACAAGTTGCAACACACTCGAACTATCGTTAAAAAAAGATACAGACAATCTGATTAAGTGGAGCATCGGAAATCGCATGCTAATTAATATAATTAAAACAAAGTGCATGTTAATATCAACTAGACAAAAATTACAAAATTCAGAGAAAACAACACTTCAGATCTATATTGGTACCTCACCAATTGAAAACGTTAATGAACATAAAACTCTAGGAATAGTCGTTGTCAAGCATCTAAATTGGAACTCACATGTTCATGCACTGACCAAGCAAACGGCACAGAAAGTTTACCAGTTAGCTAAAATCAAACATTTCCTAGATAAAGATGCACGAAAATTGTTCTATATATCTTACATACAAACAAACCTTGACTATTGCTCCACAATCTGGGATGGTTGTTCTATGTCCAACACAAAAAGACTCCATTCACTACAAAACCGTGCAGTGCGTCTAGTTTCTGCCAAACACAGTGTGTAGATCTATATAAAGATCTCAAAATACTGCCTCTAAGAACGCGCTTTCTGTTCAACAAAGCTAAATTTGTTCAGAAAATCCTGTCACAGAATGCACCAACATATCTGTGGCCAATGTTCAAATACAATGAAAAACGCAGTCAACGCCTTAACAAAATACAAGTGCCCAAGCCTAGGCTTGACTTATTCAAGAAAAGCTTAGCTTACTCTGCTGCTCATCTTTGGAACTATCTTCCACATTATGTAAAAGATAACAACCGCAGTCCCTATTCATACAATCGTAAACTTTTCGAATAGTTTATGAGTTCTGATTATCTGCCCCCCTAATGTGATTATTTTTCCGAACAAATGATATAATATCGAATGTAGGTTTAATGATGATGTTAGTACTTTTCAACATATTTTGTTTCATGGTAATACTTACTTTGTACTTTTCAACATATTTTATTTCATGTTTATATTTAGATACTGTGAATGTGAGTATGTGTTAAATGCTTGTTCCTGCTAGTTTGTTAAAGAGCTGGTGTTAAGCATTCCTTTTTGTGTAGTGCTCTTTGTTAAACTCTCATAGGGGTAGCCTGGCATCAATGTAGAGTTAAAGGCTTTCTCTAAACGCCACACAGGCTACCAGTTGTCAAGGTTGTTAAAGTTGTTATATGTAGGAGTGTGGGTTGTTATTTCATAGCACGATACACCGTACATACCACACTCAAAAGTCAATGAAACGTTGGAAACGACTGGTGACGTTTCACATAGTTTAATACTGGACAATAGTGACATACGTTGACATCAGACAATTACACTGTCATATGAGCACATTTAACATCATGTAAATAGCATCAACTCATAATATTCAACACCATGGAGACTCTGCATGTAGATCGTGGCTACTAAATAAGCCGCACGAATGGCGGGCTACAAAAGACTACTGTTCTCTGACTTCTTGTGACCAAACCGGTCATGTAGATCTTGGCTACTAAATAAGCCGCACGCATGGCGGGCTACAAAAGACTACTGTTCTCTGACTTCTTGTGACCAAACCAGTCATGTAGATCTTGGCTACTAAATAAGCCGCACGAATGGCGGGCTACAAAAGACTACTGTTCTCTGACTTCTTGTGACCAAACCGGTCATATAGATCTTGGCTACTAAATAAGCCGCCCGAATGGCGGGCTACAAAAGACTACTGTTTTCTGACTTCTTGTGACCAAACCGGTCATGTAGATCTTGGCTACTAAATAAGTGCCTCCTAAATGGCGGGGTTTCAAAATGTCTAATAACCGTCTCCTATATTTAATACCTCTCGGCATTCGGAGTAAGCCACCTCAATAACAAAGTTCTGGGCTACAAGATTAGATTCAAAAGGTATCTTTACCTGACTGCCGTCCAGGAATAAGACACAACACAATTTTCACATCCATGGTTTTTCAGACATAAGCCAGAATTATCACTGGGGAAACTTAAATATCCTCTAACAAAAGGATCCATTCCCCGAAAAACAGTCAGAGACCAAACGCTGAACTTCTCAGCTCGGAAACCCCAAGTCGACTCTCGGAAAGACATCTTCTCGACACACGCAAATCATTGCGCATGCGCAAGCCCTGAATAGAGCTTACCCACGGACAATCAAGAACGTTCCACGAAAACAGTGCAAGAACGCTCCCTATATGGCCAACAGAATAATACATATCCTAATATGGACATCCGAAAATGGGCATTGTCCAGACAAGGGAAATAACCACTAAATCTCACCCCGTAACCAAAAATATACAACCAGTGGTTTCCCTTAGACCACAGAATACAAAAGTACAAAATCCTTATCTAAACTAACTGTAACAGTATGCTACTATTTTACCTTTACAACGTTGAATTCCTTGAATTGATGGATAAAATGTATGTGAAAATAAATGAAATCAGTATGAAAGACGAGAGAAAGGAAGGACAGAATGTCAGACGGGTCTGCGTGCCCAATTCTCAACCCTTTGAAAATAAAGTTCTTTTGTTCGTTCGTTCGTTCGTTCGATCCTCCCTTGATTATTGTATTATTATTATTATTGTTGACTCTGCTAGGGGATATTAACAAAATTATTTCCAACAAGAACGTGAAATCAACTTTAATAAGTAAGTAAGTCTGTTGGTAAATATTTACAATTTATTTAGCCTATACCGTTTCTCTTTTCGGTCTGGAAAGTTTGAAATGAAATCAAATATATTTACAACAATAAATCAATAAACATTGAAAATAATTAACAATATCAGAAGTCATTCACTTGTTGAAGGTTATCAACTGGATTAATTATCTCCTTTTAAAGAACATTGATATGATACTAATGAGTTTTGTCACTATTTCTTGACTGTGAAGCTAATAATGGATAAATTTATGTCCACACTTTTCATCATTCACTGTATGTTTATTTGCATCTTGTCTTTTAGTATAGGGGTATAATCTGGATACGCTGATCAGTGGCTTTGTTTTGCCACTTATCTTGTGTTTAGAGATCTGTCACTCTCCTGCAATGGACGAACACGTATTTTGAATTTCTCCAGGCGGTGGAAGCTGGGTATCTGGCCCTGTTAACAGAGTCCAGCAGAGATGGATGACTCTATAAAGTTTTTGTTTTGTGGTGGTCAGGATAGAACCTGAAACAAAAATAAACGTAACCCCTATATGGTCCATCACTATTCCATTATTACACAAGATGGGGATGATAGACAGTGTCAGATATGTGCTAGCAAATGCACATGACAATAAATATCAGCACTACCCACATCCAGTTCACTGTGACTACACTTTCCTTTTAAAACCTTAGTTAGATCCATCTGTCCATGATCCGCCTCCATACAATGATTTGGTCTAGTATAAAATACTAAGTAATACCTTGATCCATACATTAAAACAATTTCTGTCATTCTTTCTTATCTTCCAGGCATTGTCCCATTTCCTCAAGAAATATTTCTTTAAAAGCTTTTCCAAACCTGCAGACACAATTCTGCTAACATTCTCAATTTAATTTGAATGTACACAGGCGGGTAAGTGCGTCAGAAATTACACAATGGTACAGAAACACGAATCCCAAAATGAGGCATATTTTGTCTCTCTGTTCAATTATGAAAAACTAGTTTCCCCATTTTCTTTCTTATTTCTGGAGCGATTTATTTTCATCTAAGGCTTAAATTATACCCTGAATTAATCGTTATCTTCCTAGCTAAAAATCTTTTAGTCTCCTAAGTGCATTTTACTCTATGCATATTTTAAATACCTAAATTAGGGACTAACCCGATGTGTCGAAGCCTTTCCACTCAATATATCTCTCTTAATAAACTACTTTTCGTGGAAGTCTTTACACCTACCTCTAAAGTAACATTCCTGTTGTAGATTTAGAGACCTCTTCCAAGTGGTACTTCTTTCCTACTTATGTAATTAATTTGCATCCTTCACTCGGTTGCACGAAGGAGGACTGGCCATTTTGCCTGCCCAAGGCTGTAGTAAACTCACGAATACGGAAGTCTTTCCATTGGCTAGTGTATCATACAATTTCTACAATGTATGGCGCGCGGTTTTCGTCAGAGTTACTCAGGATTATACAGAAGCTGTATTGTGAAGCAGACTAACTCACGACAGGTACTCTCCTTCTGGCTGTCACCCTGGGTGGACCGCCCCCCTCGCACCCTCCTTAGTACGGCACTGTGTCAGACGTGCAGGTCACCGGCAAAAACATGATCGGGAAAGTATTATGTTGTGCTCTTCCTGCTGCCTATGCAGATGAAGGCCTTATTTTTCCTGTGGTCATGATATTTTTGTTAATGGCATTCAGCTTCATTGGATCTTAGTAGTCAAACTTATGATGATTTGTGGCCAACGGTAAATGCTTCACGAAAATGTTCTCAGTATCTATCACTTATCCGTGTCAAATGCACCTTCTATAAATGCTCTTGAAGCTAGTCTGTCAGTTCTTTCATTGCTGCGTACCCCTGCATGACCAGGAAAGTAGATCCACACTAGTTCCTGAAGATTTAAGTCTTTTATGGAGGTATTCCATTTATGCCGGAGCCATCGACTTTGGACCTTCCGAAGCATAGATTCTGAGTCTGACACAATAACCGCCCTTGTTAACGAAGTTTTAGACAACCACCTTAAGGCTGCAGTAGCTGCCTCTACCTCCATTCTCATGCTGGAGGTTGTTGTCATGTTAGTAATAACGGATATGATACTTGGACATTCGCTCACAGAAGGGCTCAAACTGACCCAGTGGTAGACCACATGAAAGTTGACGTGAAAATAACGAAAAGCAAGGCAGTCAATTTATTTCATGTTTAGTATGGTGGTTACTGGGACGTAGAACGGAAATATTGATACAGTAATCTGCCAGCCTTTGCTTTCCCATTTAGTGTCTACCATTGGCTAAGCCAATCCACGAAATTTTCTGTTTGTATGACTCACCTTTGAATCCACGCCTTTTTTCTGGAACATAACAACAGAGCTGTTTACCAACTTTCGCAAAGCTGCCAGTTTAACAAGGGAGCGAATCGCGTTTGTTTCCTGAGTTTCTCACGCGAGCTGATTTGCTAATTATCGGTCATTAGACGGATGCGCATAGAAATAACGGATTGTTTGAAGAGAGACAAGGGGCGATAATATTTTCCCGACCACCTTTGATGTTCGCACATTTTAGGTGGAGGTAATGTTTGATATGCGCAAGGGGACGTAATCTAAGAGAGGCCCGTGCACGGCAAAATCATCTGATGTCGGTCAGCATCGCTGAGTAGAAAGAACGAAGAAACCTTTGATCCGGGAAACGCAGTTCCTGATTCCCTTACTATACAGAAGGTGTGAATTGTAACGTCTTCGGTGATGATAACACCATGATCTGTATATATACCGCGCTCTCTCAAATTCAGTTATTAGAGTCGCTCAGAAATTCTTGGATAATCTAATCACGCCAGACTAGAACCATTCTTCGCTAAATGTGTTAAATTGTCTCGTGGGGATTTCATTTTCTGGTTTGTGGTAATTGAAATTGTGCTTAAGTGTTAAAATGTGTTAGGTTTACCATTTTTATTTACTATAATTCCCTAGAGTTTAAAACTAGTGAAATAACCCAAAGCATAGATATGTCTTGCCAGTCTTTCTGAGTAATGTAATTTCAAACACCCCATTTTTCTTACACAAGGAGATACGGCTTAGCTGACTGAGATTATTAAGTGTGACGGATGAGTGACCGAATAGAATTCGCATTATATTTCAGTGTGTGAAATTAAGTAAGTGACTAGAGTTAATGTTATGTGACTAAACAATAGACGCCGACAAATTGCTAGTAGTAACAGGCGATTTTTGTTAAAGTGCGCGCATGGATAAAGTAATTAATAATTGACTTTGTGCGCTGTGCATTTTCTCGCGGGCAATAACGGGGGAGGGCACATACCTTTTTTCCCGATATGCCATAGCGGAAAACTTACGGGTGGATAGGATAGTAGCAGTCTTTTAAAATGTTCTTTTCTTCCTTATCTAGCATCTGATCAAAACCAGCGGCCAGCGGTCTAACATTACCAGTATTATTATTATTATTATTATTCTGGGTCTTCGATTTTTGGACCTGTTCGGTCCTCTTTCTTCATTCAGAGTGAGAGATAGAAACAGTAAGATTAATCGTAACTGGACGGTACATTACTGTCATGAAATATTCTAATCCACATATATAAATTATTAGGTAAATATGAAGCCTAACAAATAAAATTAATAAAGAGAAGAGCAATGGTAAAATGACAGTGCTGTCCCAAAGAATGTACTCGAAATCCCCCTTGTTTTCTGCTTCGTCTGCAAATTGTAACGCTTTCACGTTGATAGTAAAGCTTACTGTATTATTACCCGCCTTCTTCAATGAAACGTGTGCTGTATTTCTTGGAAAAGCATTGAGACGTACTGCGTAATGACCTAAATTAACCCTAACATTAATTATACTGCGTTACCAAAACGAACGAACAGATGGACTAAAGGGATAAAAAGAGAAGGGAGAGGCAGAAAGCCGAACACTAAACCCGCTTCGCGCGATACACAATTACTACCATCACGCGTGTAAGTCTACATGCACTAATTTTTTTTTCAGACGGACAGTGATAAAATACACTACCCTTTCCCAGAGTTAGGTTTATAAATCATAACAGACTCTTATTAGAAAAGACAACATTATATGGGTTTACGTTTGAACACATAACAGTACCCAGACAGCACATCTTCTAAACAGGAGATAGAAGAAATTGCATATTTTGAACGCAGCCACGTAGCTCCTTTAAATTAGTATTTTTGGGTTCCTTAGGGTTTGCTGACAAATAATATGTAAAACGTTACGCAAATAGTCCAGGAATTAATAAATTATACCCAAAATAAAATATTGGGGGTGCCTGACAGCATAAAATCATTTCTGCTCATAAAATTTTTTTTATAACGTGTTTGAAAAAACCTTACGTTACATAAATAGCCTACCATGTAAACTCCAAATTGATTGGAGCGCAACAAATGAAAGCCTAACCACGATTGGTCGGGCTATAAATACTATCTTGGTTGTTGGGGGAGACGGGAAAAGATAACATTTTTTCAAACACTTGTCGAAACGTGGCTCATTGGCCAGTCTCGCTGATATACACACTTGGGAGCGTTAGTTCGAGACCACTAATTCAAATAAGCTTGATAAAGCGACAGTACGTTGAAGCCAGCTCACATTTTTGCTAAAATAAAAGCCTGGAACATAGGCAGAACGGAATTTGTGCCAGTTTGTGCCAGAATTCATTGCTAATCAACGTATCTGTGTTTATTTCCATGAAATTGTGGTAAGCTTGAACCATTCAGTATCTTTTAATGAAAAATTGAATGTGAATTGTTGATTTATGCCTGTATATATATGTGTAGTTCAGTGGCAAACGTGAGGTAAAGCCTATAATGCTCCAGCCTGAACAGAGGGTGTCGGAGAGAAGTAAAACGGCATGGAATGGCCAAGTAGTACACTGACACCTGGATGATGGACTAGAAAGAAATAATGCTGGAAGTGCAGAGGCGTAGTAACCATTAAGAAGGGTAATACTGGAATAAAGTATTTCAAATGAAGCTGACTGTTGGCCTAACGCTCTGAACGCAATGTTTGTGCTGTATTGTGATCAGTGTAAAAGAGAATATAAATTAGTTATGAAGTAGAAGGTACATCCTTCTTGATTTCAGGGACAGTGGTCTTGATGGTAGTGAGCAGCACCTGGTCAGAGATTTGCTGAATCCAGAGTCGGACAGCATACTCCTTGGTCTTTTTAGCTATCAGTGAGGTGTCTCCTGAGCCCAGAGGAGAATTCGAGCAGAGGAGTCCTTTCCTGCCGCCATCACTAAAGATAAGCAGAGTTGGCCAGCTGAGCTCAACATTATGTCCCCTCATCTTGAACTGATTTTTTTAAAAAAATTAACATTAAGAGGGGAATTTACTTGTCTTAAAATCAGGAACTGTGAACATCTACAATAATGGTCCCTAAAGACAAACTATTGAAGTCATGATGACAAATACCAACAGAGCTTGAACAAAAACAAAACCAGTATTACCTCATTTTACCACTACACAATTGACACACATAGAACATTGGTAATAATATATGTCACTACAATATTCATATTAAATACATTCTGTACATAACTTGTAATTTAAATTGATTGTGATTCCTGGTTCCCTTGTAGTTGAATCAGGACACATATTCATTCATGCCAGTAATGAATACATATTGTTATTTGAAACGTTACTAGTGACTTCTTTAAGATATTCTCATAGAGTGTTATATGTATGTGAGTGTCACAGTGTTGTTAAGAGTAGTGGATTAAATTAAATTGTTTATCTGTCTGTTGTTGTGACTTACACTTCACCATACACATACCCTAGACACATAACGTAGCATCACACTATTCCAGAATAATTCTGACTGAGATATATAGATATGTGGTAGCAAGTAAGGTTATATATATAATATACTACTCTTATTAGATATATATATATACCTTCACAGCTGATCTCAGTCAGTACACTAAGTCCCTTATAAGTATTTATAACTTCCCACTTCACCACATATATTGGGGTCTCGCTCTTGGGATTTTGAATCTTTAACTATTAAAAATATTGGGGATAATTCACTTCAGGGAATATAAGAATTAAAAGGTATCCTTGGGTGGAATTAAATAAGGTTGAGCTCACGGTGCCTGTGTTGTCCATTAGAGATTGAATTGTTGGTTAGACATTGTATTAAGTTACCTGATAGACAATGGCGGACCTGGCCAAATTTCGATCTGCTGCGGTTCAGACTGCAAAAGAGTTAGGATTAGATGGGCAAGTTATGGTTGCCTATGTTACTACGGAATGTGACAAATTTATTGAACGCGAAGAAAGAAGGTTTGAAGCCGAAAGAAGGTTAGAGGCTGAAAGGGAAATTAAGAGGTTGCAGATTGAGGCTGAGGCTAAGAAATTGGAAGCAGAAAGAGAAGACAAAAGATTAGCAGCAGAAGAGAAGAAATTAGCTGCAGAAAGGGAAGCCGAGGAAAGAAGACAAGCTGCAGAAGAAAGAAGATTGACTGCAGAGAGGGAAGCAGAAAAGGAGGAGAAAAGATTACAAAGGGAACATGAATTACGACTAAGGGAGTTTGAGTTTCAAGGCCATGCTCCTGAAAATGGTGCCAGTCCCTTTGCCTCTGATGCTACGGTTACTCAAGGAGCCTCAATCTCAGCTATGAATTTTCATTTAGATCATTTTGTTGAGAAAGACGATGATATTGAGAGCTATATAAATAGGTACGAACTATTAGCTACCACGTATGGGTTAGAGAGAGAAAGGTGGAGCTTAAAGTTATCTCAGGGACTTCGTGGGGCAGCTTATGAAGTTTTTGCAAAAATGAGCAGAGGTGATCAGGAAAATTATGACATGCTAAAGCAGGCTCTTTTGTTAAGGTATGAAAAGAATGCAGAGTTTTACAGGAAAAAATTTAGGAATGCTAAACTACTGTCAGGTGAAACCTATCACCAGTTCTCTGCACGAATAGAGACATACTTGGAGAAATGGACTTCTCTGGGGAAAACCCAAGATCTTAAGGAAATGGTCCTTATAGAGCAACTAAGAGAGTCCATGGCTCCAGACCTGAGAAAGTTTCTCATGGAACAAGGTGCAGAGAGGCTGGGTGAGTTGCTAAATGTTGCTGAAAGGTATCAAGCAGCTCAAGCAGAGGTAACAGGTAATAAAAAGAAACAGGTGGACAACTTTAGGGCACCACAGAACTTTAATAAATTTGATCCTAAGGATCAAAATAAAGGTAAGCACCAATTTGATAGGCCACGGTATGACAATAAAAATAAATTCCCACAATTCGATGAAAGGAAATATAATGAAAGAAAATCTTTCAACCAAGGAAAAAGGTGGTGTAAGAATTGTCAGATGGACAATCATGACACTGACCGTTGCAGAAGGAAACCTGTGTATATGGCAACCCTTCAGGTCAGGTCGACCTCAAGACAGGAGGAGGATATTATGTTGGATACCACTCCAGAAGAGATGAGGAAGGCACAGGCTGGGGATAAAACACTCAAGCCTTGTTTCAGAAAATTGTCAACTTGTCATACAACTCCAGGCAAGGGAGATTTTTACATGAAAAACAAGTTGATGTATAGGAAGACTGGAACTAGATCCAATGGTCACGGACAGCTGGTTCTTCCAAAAAGATACAGGACAGAATTAATAAGGAGCCTACATGTGAAACCAGATGGGGACCATGAGAAGATAGGTACCATCATTCAAAAGGTGGCTCACAATTATTATTGGCCCAAAGCAAGATGGGACATTGAAAATTTTGTAGAAAGGTGTAGCATAGCACATGAGGGAACACCCACAAGTGGGAACATGGATCAGGACCTGGACACGCCCCGAGGCAAAATCAGGCCTGACAATAAAAAGAAATATAGATTTGATAAAGTGGACCAAATGGAATGGGAAGCCCCTTTTCACGGACAAGCTTCACTTAACTGTTTTACAATGGCCACTATGCGGAGAGTGCAAAAAGATGTCTTACCCCAGGATAAGCCGAAAATCCCTCAATCGGACTTAAACAAACTGGAGGAAGAGGATGCAGAGAGGAAATCTCTCATCAAGAATTTTAAGTGGGGAGACAGCCCCAAAAGAAAAATTGGTAGCGGTCGTTTTGTGAATGAAAATTCTGGGAGGAAAAATCATCACTATAAAGCTTCAAGTGGAAGAGACCATACCGGTGCATGGACAAATAGGTCCACACAATTAAAGGTCCATATGTAGCTTTGTTAAGAACGTGGACTGATGAAAAGGCAGAGGAAAACATTACATCTTCATACCAATATGTGAATGAGCTGACCACTCGGTTAAAAACTGGCTGGAAACTTGCCAATGAAAATTTGAAACAAGCCAGGAAGAAACATGCTGCCTATTATAACAGGAAGGCGAAAGACAGAAATTTGGCTGTGGGAGAGAAGGTACTGCTTCTTTTGCCCGGGAGTCAGAATAAGTTACAAATTGGATGGCAGGGTCCATATACAGTTCTAGAGAAGGTGTCTAGAACAAATTATAAGATAGATAAGAAGGGGAAAGAAAAAATCTATCATGTGAATCTCCTGAAGAAATATTTGGAAAGAGAACATCAGGAAGAGACACACTTGTTGACCTTGTCCATCGCCCTGGAGATGAAAAAGGAACCACTTTCATCATTTGAATATCCATTACACCCCTGTGAGACAGCAGCACAGGTGAAAATCAGTACACATTTAACGAAAACTCAGAAAGAGAGAGTGCAACAGGTTCTAAATAATCATGCAGAGGTGTTAACAGACCGACCAGGGCATACAAACCTATTGGAATATGATATGAAACTCATAGACTCCACACCTGTCTGTATGAAACCATATTCGATTCCGTTTGCTAAGGAAAAAGCTTTGAAGGAAGAGATAGACTATCTGTTGAAGGAAGGAATTATTTCGCACAGTGAGTCTTCGTATAGTTCCGGTGTTGTACTTTTAAGGAAGCCCTCTGGAGAACATAGACTCTGTATAGATTACAGGAGACTGAATGCTATTACAGAAGGACAGGTGGATCATTGCCGGATACAAATCAGCTGTTTGCCAGACTAAATAAAGCTAAATATTTCTCAAAAGTGGATCTGAGTAAAGGATACTATCAGATTCCAGTAAAGCCTGAGGTTAGACCATACCTAGCTTTTAGTACCTCAGAAGGACACTATGAGTTTAATAGATTGCCATTTGGATTGAAGAATGCGCCTAGTGTCTTCTCTAGAATGATGAGAAAATTATTGGATCCTCTGAATAATCCCTGTATAACAAATTTTATGGATGATATCCTTATAGCAACAGAAACATTTGAGGAACACATTGACTCTCTGAACATGCTGTTTGATCGACTTAGGGAGGCAAATTAAACAGCCCGACCAACCAAATGTTGCGTTGGATGTAAAGAATTGGAATTTTTGGGACACACAGTTTATCAGGGAAACATGACCCCTGACCCAAAGAATTTAGAGAAACTACAGAAAGCCCCGAGACCACAAACCAAGAAGGACGTGAGATCCTTTGTCTCATTATGTGGTTTCTACCAGAAGTATATCAAAAACTTTAATTCCATATGTGCACCTTAACGGAATTGACACGTAAAGGACTTCCAGATCGCATTACATGGACACCACAATGTGAAATGACTTACCAAGAATTGAAGGAAAAGCTCACAAGTAAACCCATTTTGAAATTACCTGACTTAAGTCAAGAATTCATAGTAAGGACGGATGCAAGTAATATTGGGCTAGGTGCAACTTTACTACAGAAATCAGATGCATTGGATGGGGAATTAAGCCCAGTGGCATATGCTAGCAGAAAGTTGAATAAAGCTGAAATCAACTACTCAACTAGCGAAAAAGAATGTCTTGCAGTAATATGGGCAATAAAGAAATTCAATATTTATCTATATGGGAAGGCATTTAAGTTGCAAACTGACCACAAACCTTTATCGTTTTTAGCACAGGCTAAGCATGAGAACTCTAGGTTACTCCGATGGTCTTTGCTTCTGGCTCCATATAATTTTAGCATTGAATATATATCTGGAAAAACAAATCTGGGAGCGGATTTTTTAAGCCGCCATCCGTGTGATGAGAATCACCGTAAACCCCAGAAATAATAATAAATTTCTCTATGTGTATATAGAATAAAGGACTGACATATAATGTCTGTTTTAAGAGGGGAAGTGTCATGAAATATTCTAATCCACATATATAAATTATTAGGTAAATATGAAGCCTAACAAATAAAATTAATAAAGAGAAGAGCAATGGTAAAATGACAGTGCTGTCCCAAAGAATGTACTCGAAATCCCCCTTGTTTTCTGCTTCGTCTGCAAATTGTAACGCTTTCACGTTGATAGTAAAGCTTACTGTATTATTACCCGCCTTCTTCAATGAAACGTGTGCTGTATTTCTTGGAAAAGCATTGAGACGTACTGCGTAATGACCTAAATTAACCCTAACATTAATTATACTGCGTTACCAAAACGAACGAACAGATGGACTAAAGGGATAAAAAGAGAAGGGAGAGGCAGAAAGCCGAACACTAAACCCGCTTCGCGCGATACACAATTACTACCATCACGCGTGTAAGTCTACATGCACTAATTTTTTTTCAGACGGACAGTGATAAAATACACTACCCTTTCCCAGAGTTAGGTTTATAAATCATAACAGACTCTTATTAGAAAAGACAACATTATATGGGTTTACGTTTGAACACATAACAGTACCCAGACAGCACATCTTCTAAACAGGAGATAGAAGAAATTGCATATTTTGAACGCAGCCACGTAGCTCCTTTAAATTAGTATTTTTGGGTTCCTTAGGGTTTGCTGACAAATAATATGTAAAACGTTACGCAAATAGTCCAGGAATTAATAAATTATACCCAAAATAAAATATTGGGGGTGCCTGACAGCATAAAATCATTTCTGCTCATAAAATTTTTTTTATAACGTGTTTGAAAAAACCTTACGTTACATAAATAGCCTACCATGTAAACTCCAAATTGATTGGAGCGCAACAAATGAAAGCCTAACCACGATTGGTCGGGCTATAAATACTATCTTGGTTGTTGGGGAGACGGGAAAAGATAACATTTTTTCAAACACTTGTCGAAACGTGGCTCATTGGCCAGTCTCGCTGATATACACACTTGGGAGCGTTAGTTCGAGACCACTAATTCAAATAAGCTTGATAAAGCGACAGTACGTTGAAGCCAGCTCACATTTTTGCTAAAATAAAAGCCTGGAACATAGGCAGAACGGAATTTGTGCCAGTTTGTGCCAGAATTCATTGCTAATCAACGTATCTGTGTTTATTTCCATGAAATTGTGGTAAGCTTGAACCATTCAGTATCTTTTAATGAAAAATTGAATGTGAATTGTTGATTTATGCCTGTATATATATGTGTAGTTCAGTGGCAAACGTGAGGTAAAGCCTATAATGCTCCAGCCTGAACAGAGGGTGTCGGAGAGAAGTAAAACGGCATGGAATGGCCAAGTAGTACACTGACACCTGGATGATGGACTAGAAAGAAATAATGCTGGAAGTGCAGAGGCGTAGTAACCATTAAGAAGGGTAATACTGGAATAAAGTATTTCAAATGAAGCTGACTGTTGGCCTAACGCTCTGAACGCAATGTTTGTGCTGTATTGTGATCAGTGTAAAAGAGAATATAAATTAGTTATGAAGTAGAAGGTACATCCTTCTTGATTTCAGGGACAGTGGTCTTGATGGTAGTGAGCAGCACCTGGTCAGAGATTTGCTGAATCCAGAGTCGGACAGCATACTCCTTGGTCTTTTTAGCTATCAGTGAGGTGTCTCCTGAGCCCAGAGGAGAATTCGAGCAGAGGAGTCCTTTCCTGCCGCCATCACTAAAGATAAGCAGAGTTGGCCAGCTGAGCTCAACATTATGTCCCCTCATCTTGAACTGATTTTTTTAAAAAATTAACATTAAGAGGGGAATTTACTTGTCTTAAAATCAGGAACTGTGAACATCTACAATAATGGTCCCTAAAGACAAACTATTGAAGTCATGATGACAAATACCAACAGAGCTTGAACAAAACAAAACCAGTATTACCTCATTTTACCACTACACAATTGACACACATAGAACATTGGTAATAATATATGTCACTACAATATTCATATTAAATACATTCTGTACATAACTTGTAATTTAAATTGATTGTGATTCCTGGTTCCCTTGTAGTTGAATCAGGACACATATTCATTCATGCCAGTAATGAATACATATTGTTATTTGAAACGTTACTAGTGACTTCTTTAAGATATTCTCATAGAGTGTTATATGTATGTGAGTGTCACAGTGTTGTTAAGAGTAGTGGATTAAATTAAATTGTTTATCTGTCTGTTGTTGTGACTTACACTTCACCATACACATACCCTAGACACATAACGTAGCATCACACTATTCCAGAATAATTCTGACTGAGATATATAGATATAAAGATCATATATTCCTGACGTTTGACAGCCGTAGCAACGGAGTGATCCAGAAAACTACGCTGTTTCAAAATCGGCACTCACCATAAGAGCCAGCCGATAGGATTTACCATTATTATAAGTTTTTACATATTGTAACATTTGTCTTAGCAACCAGATGCTTGACAATACAGGAATTACTTTTCTCCTTTTGCAACTGTGAACGTCCCGAGAACGTCTTGCTTCAGTAACTATTTGCGGTGACACAGGACTCATCCAGGAAAATTAAACCACCAAATTTGGCGTCCACCTTGTAATTATCATTCGATATAAAGGCTGGACTGGGGCCATATTTGGGCAACCCACCTGATAGTATAGGTTCAGACTATTGTAGTTTTGCAAGGGATACCAACACCCGATTAGGTAAGCAAGAGTGTTTGTGGCCACATACGACAGAGTGAGAAATAGAGATAGTGAATATTTTCCTTTGTTACAATCATTGTACTAACTTCTTTTTTTATTTCGCTAAACTGAGTACTTTACTGAGTAGAAATTTAGTGAGGGACTTGTTCTTCATAGTCTGTTCTGAAACGTAGTGTTTATCTTTGACTTTTGGGTTATTAACTTCTTTTGGGATCCTTTCTCAACAAGGGTTATTGTTATTGTTGTTATTGACCAAGCGGCATTTGGACTCTCGCCCTTAGGCCCAAAGACATGCAGTGATATCTATCTGCATGTGCTCGCAAGTTGTTCTGTTGCTCCATTAAAGGTGGTCCACTTATCTTGCCTCCGAGGAAGGAGCATTTCCTAACATCATCGCGTGCTGGGCAATCAAAAAGATGGTGGTCAACAGTTTCAAAGGGGTTGGTACATAGCTGGCACTCTGGAGTGTTTTGTGGTTGGATTCTGTTCAAGTGAATGTTGAGTGGTATGTTTATGTTGTGTTGGGAGCCGAGTACGGGTGTTCTGGTCCCTCATTGAAAGATGGCTGATGTTGTCATTAGGATCAGGGCCTGCCATATGTCTGTAACAGTACACAAGTAAGCAATTTTATTTCCCGACGATGCGTGGCCAAACAGTTAACTTGATGTTCGGGTAACCGCTCACAAACGTAGTTACCAGCAATTTTTTAAACTGAAAATCGGACAGACACATATGTGTCCATGTGGGAAGGATACACAAACAAATGAACTGTCCTACAAGACTGTTGCTTCGTGAGAGGAGCAAATGGCAGGATGACCTTCTCCAACCAGGCTGATGGAGAAACTGTATGGTGATGAGAGAAACCTGAGACGGACTTCCAGCTATATAGGAGATGTAGACTTTGTGAGCAAAGAATAAGAAGACCATTTACAGGGTGTCCATAAAAGATTGTACCCTTTTCAAAAAATTTATTCTCGGCCCCATGACGTCATACGAGGATGCTTTCTATAACAAAAGTAAGATAATCTCTGCCAGTTTTTAAGCATACCTTACAAAGACTCAAAAAAAGTGCGCATGCGCGCAGCGGGTATTTCGTGAAACTTTCGCAGTTGAGTTGCAACCGGTAATTGTTACATGTCTCTCAACACACTGGTCAAGCAGGTGAAAAAAAAAAGAAACAGGTACATTCTTTTTGAGTCTTTGTAAGGTATGCTTAAAAACTTGCAGAGATTATCTTACTTTTGTGATAGATAGCATCCTCGTACCACATCAATGATGATGACTACAGACGGTTTAATGTAGAGGTAGTCAGCTCAGGAGCTGTGAGTATCTTATTTGGAAACGCTGGTTCTCTAAAGATCTACCGTGGTAAATATCATGTCTGGTTTCAGAACATTCGGAAATTGAAGTAAGTGTTTGTAGTTGTTGTCGTTGTTGTTGTATAACTAGGACTGCTGTGCTGTTCGCTCTTTTGCAGCCAATACCAAGCTGAAGACTCCTTGGTATTATCTACACTGTAGATCTAGGTGTTTCCTGTGGCTTTTCTGCCATTCCGAAACGTGTTGAGTTGATGTCACGAGCTCCAGTTTCTTCAGCATTGCTTGCATGTGAACGCATATGGTAACCTATTTCCTCTTCATGATCTGCTTCGTGCAGTCCCATCAACAAAGGGGTAGAAGATTGGAAATAAATGATACTTTAAAAAAATGATAAATGCACTTCAGAGAAAGGACTGCGTTCATATCTTACGCATTACACGAATAACTCGAAATGTAATAAGCTATCACGTGAGTTTCCCTGGGAGCACGAAAGAAGTATCGGGCAGTATAAACTCACTGCGATACCACAGAGACAGTTGTCGTCAAGTCTTTCCAAACAAATATCAGGTAGGGTCGAGTCGCAAATAAAATCTCTCAAGTCGAATCACGAACCGTGGTGACTTATTTTCGCTTCTAGTTCTTCTTTTTCCTTGTTCGCCTTTAGACTTCCACATAAATGACGCTAATAAAGGCAATAGTCAGCTCAAGGTTCCTGACATCTCCCAACAGTTTTTCGTGGAGTGAATTAGGTTGTTGCCATATGCTACTCCGTTCATTGCTGTATGTTCGGCAGGACTGGCATGTTTCGAGTTCGACTCGATCGGTTCAAGTCGACAACACTGAAATAGACAAATTACGACTTGAGTCTACTGGACAACACTGAAATAGGCAAGTTACGACTCGTTTAGTGGGCAACACTGAAATAAGCAAGTCCGAACTCGAGTCTAGTCGAGTTGCCCTAATATAAAAGCTTCAGGTCCGACTCGAGTCGACAACACTACAAAGAAGTAATCTGCTTTCTGCGGCCTACTTTGAGAAATGATGGAACACAGTTTGACAGCAGACAAAATTGAAAGGAAGAGAAAAAAGATTGAGAATAACAAAGAAAAATTATACTGTGATGTACAACCAACATGGTATGGAAGACTGTCGACAAAATAATTTATAAGAGATCATTAGAAGCCTGCGTTTGTTGTGAGACATGATCGCCTATGCGAGTCCACGTGGCTCTTGAAGAAGAAGAAAAATAATTGTCTTTCCCGTCAGCACGAGAAATTTGAGCTCCAATCATTAAGGTAGACTATTATTTGAACATACATACTCCGAGAACCCTGGTATTCCAACCGCGCTTTCGCTGCTCTTAGACCCGGAAATTTAAAACTTTGGGTGTTCCCAACAGGGTTGGAACTTCTGGATGTATATGTCGCTGCTTCACTGTGGTAACTTAGCGTTTCTTGATCCGGTAGCTCGCCAATACAAGAACAACCAGACCAAGAACAATAAACGCTATAGGGTCGGTTCTGAAGGCACGAGATCAGATAAACATGAAACAATTAAGGGGAAGTTATTTGTTCTAGGGTATGAGTTACAGTTCTCAGTTGCCTGTGCTTTTCAGAACTGACAGATACGGGAATACAAGATCCATATGCCAGGAAAGACTACTGGAGAAAAATTCTAGAATCTTTACCTACCTGTCATTCCATTTTGAAATAATACACACTCCAGCAATTACTAGCCTGTCAGATTTTTCTTCTTTCTCTTTCTTAATCCATAGGAAGCATTGAACACCAATGCTGTATACTGCTGTTAGTTTGAATTCAGTCGCCATTTGTTGTACTAGGGCTGCTGAGCTCACAACTCTTTCGCAGCCAATGCCAAATGGAAGAATTTGCATGCGTTCTGTACATTTGGGGTGGTTCCGTATAAAGTGTTTGTGATTGTTGGAGAGTACTGCAGTAGAATTCTCCTTTTTGTGTTGAGTCCTGGCCATTGGAGCAACACACATCGAGAAGTCTAGTGTTCAAGTGTTTGTTGAGTCTGGTGTGTTCTGTTTTTGGTTGGAAGATTGTGCTTTGCTCCATGCGGCGTAGGTTGTTGATGTTGTCACTTGTGTCAGGGTGTGTCATTCCTTTGTACACGGCACATCTATCTATCTATCTATCTATCTATCTATCTATCTATCTATCTATCTATCTATCTATCTATCTATCTATCTATCTATCTATCTATCTATCTATCTATCTATCTATCTATCTATCTATCTACCTACCTACCTACCTACCTACCTACCTACCTACCTACCTACCTACCTATCTATCTATCTATCTATCTATCTATCTATCTATCTATCTATCTATCTATCTATCTATCTTTCTTTCTTTCTTTCGTCTCGCTGCCATACTGAGCAGACGTGTGTGGGTCGTGTCTCATATTTATAATTTTTGACACAGGCATTTCAAATTACATTTCAAGGATTTTTACATCGGTGTTTTCCTTTTTGGATTGTGAATTTTGTGAAAATGACATTGTGTTGATTTAACAGATGGTATTTGAAAAATACCAGAAATTTATTAATGCAAATACCTTCTACAATGCTTTTAACAATGACCACGTGACTCGTTACTGACCGCTGTAAAGAAGGGAAGGTCGGCCAGTGTATTTTCTTGGCTACAAGCCCCTCTTAAACAGAGAAGGTTTTCAGCGGATCAATGTATTTCACTGGCAATTAATTCTAGCGGGCATGTAAACATGTCACTTAGAGATCGGCTATGGCTCGCAGATAACGAAAGCTGCTAGGGACTGTAGATCGCGCCCGTACACGATCAAAAATTAGAAGTATCAAAAGAGACAAGAGGAAATATATTGAGGAGTTGGCAAGAGAGGCAGAAAATGCTGCAACCAAAGGAAATATGAGAGAACTGTATAATAGCACAAAGAAGCTAACGGGGAAATACAAGCAAACAAGTTGCTTCATAAAAGACAAGAATGGAAAACTGCTCAGCAATATACAAGAGCTAATGAAGAGGTGGACAGAATATTTTGGGGACCTTCTCAATAGACCAGCTCCACAAAACCCGCTGGACATCCAGCCAGCAGAAGAAGAGCTACAAATTAACGGTGAAAGACCAACGAAGGAAGAAATAAAGAAAGCCATAACGCTTCTAAGAGATGGAAAAGCGTCTGGACCTGATGGCATTCCAGCAGAGGCCATCAAAGCAGAAATCGACACGGCTACAGAGATGTTATATAAATTACTTGGTAAAGTCTGGGAGAAGGAAGAGATACCAGCAGAATGGAAGGAAGAATGATATCTGGTTAAGTTGCCTAAGAAGGGAAATTTACAAGAGTGCACAAATTATAGAGGAATAATGTTACTTTAAGTGCCAGGAAAAGTATTAAACAGGATTATCCTTGAAAGATTAAAAGAGTCCATAGACAAGAAACTGAGAGATGAACAAGCAGGTTTTCGACAAAACAGATGCTGTACAGACCAGATAGCCACTTTGAGAATAATAGTTGAACAAAGTCTGGAATGGAATTCACCTCTATACATCGGATTTGTGGACTACGAAAAGGCATTTGACAGTGTAGACAGAGAATCACTTTGAAAATTGATGAGGCATTATGGAGTTCCCATGAAGATCATTAATTTAATAAAGAAAACATACGAAGACATGACATGCACAGTTCTTCATGAATGACAGCTTACAGAACCGTTTGGGATAAGAACATGAGTGCAACAGGGATGTCTCTTGTCTCCATTTCTTTTCTTACTAGCAATAGACTGGGTTACGAGAACATCGACAATACAAAACAGAAATGGAATCCAGTGGACTCTGACTAAGCAGTTGGATGATCTGGATTTTGCTGATGACTTAGCTCTTCTGTCCCATAACCGTAATCAGATGCAGGACAAATCGAAAACACTCGATGAGAGGTCACAGCAATTGGGTCTGAAAATACACAGGGAAAAGACAAAGATAATGAGAATAAATGCAGGTAATGATAACAGGGTTGAGCTTGAAGATACACCAATACAAGATGTAGAATCGTACACATATCTTGGCAGCAATATAGACAAAGTTGGAGGGACAGACAGTGATATCAAAATAAGAATACAAAAAGCAAGAGGAGCTTTCATTGCATTGGGAAATATATGGAGATCAAGAGAAATCGGATCCAACACGAAAATAAGAATATTCAACTCAAATGTGAAGTCAGTCCTATTGTATGGCTCTGAGACATGGAGAACAACAAAGACAACTACCAAAAAGCTACAGACTTTCATAAATGGGTGCTTGCGTAGAATAGAGGGATTAAAATGGTATGACAAGGTTACCAACGTGGAACTGATGACAAGAACTAGACAAGTGCCAGTGGAACAAGAGATGAGACGAAGACGATAGAGATGGATAGGACACACACTGAGGAAACCTGTTGATAGCATTACAAGGCAGTCCTTGTTCTGGAACCCCCAGGGCAAGAGAAGCAGAGGTATACCAAGAAGCACATGGAGAAGAGAGCTGGAAACAGAGGTGAAAATGATAAGGAGAACGTGGAAAGAACTTGAGATGATGGCACGTGACTGGAGGACTTGGCATGTGTTTGTTGAAGGCCTACGCTTCTTTGGGAGTGGAGGGTTATGAACGAATGAATGTATTTCACTGGCAATTAATCCCAGTGGGCATGCAAACATGTCACACAAAGAGATCGGCCATGGCTCGCAAGTAATAAAAGCCGCCAGGGACAGTAGATTGCGCTCGACCACGATAAAAAATTACTCCCCAGACCAAAACAGAGCTCTTCGCGTTAAACTGCAGAGATGTAACAAAGAGTGGGATGTAACTTTCAAAATAGCAAATGACGGTAAATGTGCTACTGTACTCTTCCACAATACATATCATTATGCGGCATTTCGCACAACGTGTACCAAACACTACCAGACTACCATGTCGAGACGAGAGCAGATAAACAAAGTGCCTTTGTAGAAAATTTAATAACAACCCCACTACTATCTGTGCACAGATACCATACTAACAACAAGGTGATGGATCAAGGAACTGCTACTGTTATTGAGTCATGGCTGGAAACAGACTTTGTCAGTTTAAATGAGTCTGCACAAAACATAATTTGTACCTCAAAATTGGACTCGACAATATGTTTACCCCAGCTTGCAATAGACATCACATCATCAGCTGTCAACGTCTCATCCGCTGATAGCGAAATCCTCAACATTAACTCTAGCATGCACTCTCCTCCAAATACATCCACTTTGCCTCCCTCGGCACGCGACTTTCCAATGAGCGACAAAGTAGCAAATACTCAATTTTCTCAACCTATGCTGGCCATAGAATGTTCAATGGGCCCTAAAGAAACTAGCACACAAACAGATGATACATTATCACGGGAGAATCACCCAGAATTCACTCACATGGAAATCCCTCTAAAGAACATACATCAAACGAACACCGCAAGCAGCACTAATGTAGCATCAAAAAATTTGAGGATAAACGTGCGCACGAAGCTTACCCTTTTAGAGTAAAAGTAAGCAACAGGTTTACCGCCCTTAGCCAGAGTTCAGCACACAATGAACAGGCATTAACGCCGCTACCAGATCAGATACTGATACCACAACCACCCAATGAAAACACCCAGACTATTCAGGACGATTCACACCAGGAAAATCAATGGCGGCAGCAAGAATCAAAACGAAAGCCGAGTCAACAACCATGTAGTAAAGCAACACATATTATATTTGGCGACTCACTCCTAAAAGGCATATACAATGATCGGATGTCTACTACAAAAGAGGACACCGTCTCAGTTTTAGCGATACCTGGAGCTGGAACTGAAAGATTAATTGATAGAATTAATAAGTTCGACATACATCATAACATTACAAGAACAACAGTACATGTAGGTGTCGTGAAATATTCTAATCCACATATATAAATTATCAAGTAAATATAAAGCCTAATAAATACATATAATAAAGAAAAGAGCAATGGTAAAATAACAGTGCTGTCACAAAGAATGTACTCGAAATCCCCCTTTGTTTTATGCTTCGTCTGCAAATTGTAACGTTTCCACGTTAAATATAAGCCACTGCATAAATACAAGCGTTTCTACAACACATTAAAACGGGTATTGCATTTCTGAGAAAAACATTGAGAGGCACACGGCGTAACTAAAGACAGATGGACTAAAGGATAGAGAGAAGGGAAGGCTGAAAATCAGGAACGCATGCAAAATTAAACACGCGTCTCGCTATTAATGCCACCCCAACAAGCGTAACGCGATACACAATTACTACTATCACGCGTGTAAGGCCACATGCACTAACTTTTTCGGACGGACAGTGATAAAAACACTAACCTTCCCAGAGTTAGGTTTTTAAATCCTGAAAAACTCTTATTAGAAAAGATGACAATAGATGGGTTTACGTTTGAAAACATTACAGTACCCAGACAGCACATCTTCGAAACAGGAGGTAGAAGAAATTGCATATTTTGAACGCAGCCACTTAGCTCTTTTAAATTTGTATATTTGGGTTCCTTAGGGCTTGCTGACAAAGAATATGTAAAACGTTACGCAAATAGTCTAGGAATTAAGAAGTTATAACCAAAATAAAATAGTGGGGATGCCTGACAGCATGAAATCATTTCTGCTCATAAAATTTTTTTATAACGTGTTTGAAAAAAACCTTGCGTACGGAAATAGCCTACCATGTAAACTCCAAATTGATTGGAGCGCAACAAATATAAGACTAAACACGATTGGTCGGACTATAAATACTATCTTTGGTTGTTAGGGGAGACGTAGGAAGGAAAAATTTTTTCAAACACTTGTCGAAACGTGGCTCCATTGGCCAGACTCGCTGATATAATCACTTAGGAGCGTTAGTTCGAGACCACTAGTTCAAATAAGCTTGATAAAGCAACGGTGCGTTGAAGCCAGCTCATATTTTTGCTAAATAAAAGCCTGGAACATAAGCAGATGGGAATTTGTGCCAGTATTTGTGCCAGAATTCATTGCTAGTCAACGTATCTGTGTTTATTCTATGAATTGTGGGACCGTGGTCTTGATGGTATTGAGCAGCACCTGGTCAGAGCTTTGCTGAATCCAGAGTCGGACAGCATACTCCTTGGTCCATTTAGCTATCAGTGAGGTGTCTCCAGAGCCCAGGGGAGAAATCGAGCAGAGGAGTCTTTTCCTGCCGCCATCACGCAAGATAAGCTGATGTGGCCAGCTGAGCTCAAAATTATGTACCCCCATCTTAAAATGACCTTGTAAAAATAACATTAAGAGGGGAATTAAATTGTTTTAATATCAGGAACTGAGAACATCTCCAATACTAGTTCCAATAAAGACAAACTATTGAAGTCATGATGACAAATACCAACAGAGCTTGAACAAAACAAAACCAGTATTACCTCATATTACTACTACACAACTAACACACATAGGATACTTTTAATAATATATGTCACTACAATATTCATATTGATAAATTCTGTACATATAACTTGTAAGTAAAATTGATTGTGATTCCTGGTTCCCTTTGTATTTGAATTCACAGTGTTGTCAAGTGTGGTGGAATAAATTAAATTGTTTATCTGTCTGTTGTTGTTATGACTTACACTTCATCATACACATACCCTAGACATACAACGTAGTCATCACACTATTCCAGAATAATTCTGACTGAGATATATATATATGTGGCCGCAAGTAAGGTTATCTATAATACACTACTCTTATTAGATATAGATACCTTCACAGCTGATCTCAGTCAGTACACTAAGTCCCCTATAAATATTTATAACATCCCACTTCACCACAGTAGGGATAAACGACATAATGAATAGACACAGCGTTAGCCCTTCGGCGATTTCCAAACTGACTACTACAATAAAACAAAATTTCCTAACACCTCCATTTTTACATCATCCATTATTCCGCCTTGCTATGGCTTCCAACGTCGCTCAGTCGACACCAACAACAAGACACTCCAGAGCTATTGTGAACACCACTACATTGGCTTTATCAACAACACTCCTTTCTTCACAAGCAATGCTGGAGCACCAAAGAAACGCCTTTACATAGATCAAATACATTCATCACAACTAGGTAGCAGCATCCTAGCAAAAAACATCAAGTACCCGCAGCGAACGCATGACGACAACCCACCAGACACAAAGAACACAAACCGATCTACCATGAGATCATCCCTTCATGAAAATGCACAACACACCTTACCCGCCTCTCAAAGAAGCACTTCTGTAACCAACAAATTACCTACAGCAAACAGAACGACACCTACAGCCAGGAAGCCGAACGTTACGATGTTATGTTTCCTCCACTACCTGTAAGACAGCCCCTCACAAACACATTATATGACAGTTCAACAAGCAGTGTCACAATGTCCCAGACCCAAAAATCTCTTGTAAGTGTTGGAACCACTGCAGACGAAATCTACAGTCGTCATGCTTCCTCCCGTAGCCTTCCTGGTCGTGCTCAGTGGAACCCAGAACTTGGCTACCTGATGCAATTCAGTCCTGCGTCACTCACCCAAGCATAATGATGTCTGTGCAACTCGGGCCCTACTATATACCTGACAGAGACATCGATTATCGATGATGAATACACTCATTTTTTTCATTGACTTAATCCCTGCGACCAAAGCCGTCTCTCCCCTGGAAAATTAGTTGATTACTGTAACGCATAAAGTAATAAGTACTTTGTTACTTTCTCAAAACACTCTAATTTCATTGGCTACAGGCCTTCAACAGTTTTTTTCCTTACTTGCAAGATTTTTTAAAAATTTTATTTTATTAATTTTTTTTTAAAATTCGTATTCTCTCAGTGTTGCGTAAATTACTTTGTTAGAATTTTAGTGTTGTGGTGTGAAAACGTGCGTGCCTTCTTTTGTGTGACTATTTTAAAATACTACTGACAATTTCAGTTAAATGTAATTTTTAGCAATACTTGTACTAAGTGTTCCTACTTTAAGTACTAACATTTGTATTTTCACTTACTTGATGACGTTAATTAGTTTAAATTTTCGTGGGTTTCGTATTTAAAACTGCTTTTGTTATTTTCATTTTTAAACCACTCGCCAAAATAAAATGCATACCTATCAGACACAATGGCTAATTAAGGGTGGTGTACGGCTGGGCCACCTGAACATTTACCATTTATTTGGCAAACTTCCTGAGCTTACACGAATTCAGAATAAAAATGTTCATGTTTTTGGACTTTCCGAAAGTCGTTTAAATGACAAAATATCAAATGATGAAATTACCCTAAACGGCTTTAAAACTGTTCGGCGAGACTCAAGTAGAAAGCTAGAAACAGGTATAATAGTATATATTTCCACTTCTATTAGTTATCGCTGCAGAAGCGATTTAGAGTCAGCAGAGACCGAGTGCATTTGGTTAGAAATAAAACTACCGACTCAGGGACAATTTCTAGTCGGGTATCTTTATAGAAATCCCAGTGCAGAAGCCATCTGGTATGAAGATTTCACCACTACGATGGATAAAGTATTTACCACTGCCAAAGAAATTATTCTTCTAGGCGATTTAAACATCGACATGCACAACATAAACCAAACGTGGGAAAACATCATACTATCATACAACCTAAAAGAAAAAGTCAACCAGCCTACCAAGGTAACAAAAACATCATCCACAACAATTGACCACATCTACGTCACCTGTGCAGAAATCGTTATAGAATACTCTGTTCCTACTGTCGCGACGAGTGACCACTATCCAATATGTTGCACGTGGTCAAAGCATAAATATAAAGCTCCAAGAAATAAACATATCAGTATTAAATTTAGAAGTTTTAAAAATTTCAATCGTGAACTATTTTTACATGATTTGCGAACTGCACCTCTTGCCAGTGTTTACCAGCTTTCTGATCCCGATGACGCCATTGCCCATTGGACATACGTATCTTTCTTTGTGTGTTTGATAACCACGCACCAACTAAAGAAGTTCGTGTGAAACGACAGATCAAATCTCCTTGGATCACACGAGCAGTGCTAAACGCCATGAGGCAGAAAGATCAAGCTCACAAAAACAAGGACTTTACACTTATACAGAGCGCAGAGGAACAACGTGCAATATTAAATTCGTAGAGAAAAAAAAAATTACTTTAAAAATTAGGTTCAGAACAAACAAACAGTAAAGATATATGGAAAGCAATCAACACTTTAGCGAACAAGCGAAATCTGTCAGTCTCGTCAACCCCTAATACTTCATTTACTTGCACAGACTTCAGCAATTACCTTCAGGCAGAAATAAACAGTCTTAAATCTACAATACCACATTCACCTTGTGACTTAAGCAGGCTGTCAGTATTTTGTGAAAACAAATGTACCAACACAATCCCATCCAACATTCCGTTTATGACAGTTAATGAAGAGTATAACTATCTTCTAGGCCTAAAAGATAATAACTCATCAGGACTTGACGGAGTGAGAATTTGAATACTGCGTTATGCGGCTCCAGCTATTAGTGATTCGCTTACATACATATACAATCAATGTATCGCACGGAGTTACTTTCCGTGGCACTTTAAAGTCGCTAAGGTATATCCTCTCTTAAAACCTGGCTCTTCCGACATTAACAAACTTGGTAACTATAGGCCAATATCTTTAATATCATCGCTATCCAAACCACTAGAAAAACACATACATAAAATTACCTCACAACACCTAGTTAACAACGGCTTGCTAATTGATAGTAAGTCGGGGTTTAGACCTAAACATTCATGTCACACAGCTCTAACTAAGATGATTGAGAACTGGCACTTAAATATTAATAACGATAACATATGTGGGGCAGTTTTTGTAGACTTTAAAAACGCATTTGATATGATAGATCACGCTATTTTAATTAGAAAATTAGAAACATCAAAAGTAAACCTTCAACTAGTGACGATAATTAAATCATTCCTGTTAGACAGAAAACATGTAGTTTCTTACAATAACTCTTGTTCAAACCCAACCGTAATAAATGCCGGCGTTCCTCAGGGCTCTATTTTTGGGCCTCTACTTTTTGCCATATACATTAATGACCTTCCACTACACGTCTAGCACTCATCCTGAGACCTTTTTGCTGATGAATGTACTGTCTGCACGAGTGATACAAGTTGCAACACACTCGAACTATCGTTACAAAAAGATACAGATAATCTGATTAAGTGGAGCATAGGAAATCGCATGCTAATAAATATAATTAAAACAAAATGCATGTTAATATCAACTAGACAAAAATTACAAAATTCAGAGAAAACAACACTTCAGATCTACATTGGTACCTCACCAATTGAAAACGTTAATGAACATAAAACTCTAGAAATAGTCGTTGACCTGCATCTAAATTGGAACTCACATGTACATGCACTGACCAAGCAAACGGCACAGAAAGTTTACCAGTTAGCTAAAATCAAACATTTCCTAAATGAAGATGCACAAAAATTGTTCTATATATCTTACATACAAACAAACCTTGACTATTGCTCCACAATCTGGGATGGTTGTTCTATGTCCAACACAAAAAGACTCCATTCACTACAAAAGCGCGCAGTGCGTCTAGTTTCTGACAACTGCCAAACACAGTGTTTAGATCTACATAAAGATCTCAAAATACTGCCTCTAAGAACGCGCTTTCTGTTCAACAAAGCTAAATTTGTTCACAAAATCCTGTCACAGAATGCACCAACATATCTGTGGCCAATGTTCAAATACAATGAAAGACGCAGTCAACGCCTTAACAAAATACAAGTGCCCAAACCTATGCTTGACTTATTCAAGAAAAGCTTAGCTTACTTTGCTGCTCATCTTTGGAACTATCTTCCACATTATCTAGACCAGTGGTGGCCAAGCTAAGGTTGGCCGAGGGCCAAATTATGGTAAAGGGTAACACCAGAGGGCCAGTCCTGTAAAATCCTTTAAAAATAACGTTCTGAGATTTAGTTTTACATATATAATGAACCACGTACAGAAAACAACGGCAAACTACTGTACTGCACATCTGCCAAGACACGTATACCAGTCTTCGGACTGAAATTACTGTAAAAAAAAAATATAACGAATCTGTTGTTTTAATTTGTTTTGTAATTTGTAATATGACATGTAATTATTTATTTCAAACATACATTTGTGTGTTATTTCATTGTGCAGAGTGTGGCTTTAATCAACAATAAGAGGCCGGCCAAAACAGGTTGGCGGGCCGGTCAAAACTGGTTGGCGGGCCGGATCTGGCCCGCGGGCCGTAGTCTGGCCACCGCTGATCTAGACCATAACAACCTCAGTCCCTATTCATACAATCGTAGACTTTTAGAATACTTTATGAGTTCTGATTATCTGCCCGAACAAATTATATAATATCGAATGTATGGTTAATGATGATGTTTGTACTTTTCAACATATTTTATTTCATGATTATAATAGGTACTGTGAATGTGAGTATGCTATTTTTTTATCTTTACAACGTTGAATTCCTTTACATTGATTGGTAAAATGCATGCGAGAATATATCAGTATAAAAGACGAGAGAAAGGAAGGGCAAAATTTCAGACGGGTCTGCGTGCCCAATTCTCTACCCTTTAAAAATAAAGTTCTATCTATCTATCTATCTATCTATCTATCTATCTATCTATCTATCTATCTATCTATCTATCTATCTATCTATCTATCTATCTATCTATCTATCTATCTATCTATCTATCTATCTATCTATCTATCTATCTATCTATCTATCTATCTATCTATCTATCTATCTATCTATCTATCTATCTATCTGTCTGTTGAAAATAGAGTTCGTTCGTTCGTTCGTTCGTTCTATCTACTATCATCTGTTTTCTGTCTGTATGTCGGTCTGTCTATCTAATCTAAGAGGTACGGTCTCTACCCTGTGTCTCTGACCCCGCCTGTATCTGGCTTTTTTAGTTCGTACATTTATCGTCTTGCTTAACTAACCAGCAGCCATTGTTATGTGCCTAAAGTTTATTATTATTAATATTATCGGGTACCTGGCCTCAAGATGAATCCTTAGTCAATGTCACTTCAAATCTTTCTTTCTTTCTTTCTTTCTTTCTTTCATTCTTTCTTTCTTTCCTTCCTTGTTTTCTTTCTTTCTTTCTTACACTGTCTTTTTTTGATTGTTCACATGTACTTAGATCTTTAATGAGATGCAATAAAGAATATATGGCGTTATTTAACAAGTACGAGATCAAGCCCACGCGGGGCATGTGTCGAGATCTGATCTCTTATCGTTTAACAATTTCCAGATTATCTTCAACCGTGTACAGATAAAGCTTGAGTGGCGATATCCTTGTTGCCGGGTACAGGCGGAGAGTATCAAGATCTCACTACTCGCAGCATCACTAGTTTTTTTTTTTTTTTTTTTTGCAGGAAAAACTAATCGTTTCCACCAGCTTAAACAGTGGTTCTTAACCTTTCGTGTTCCATGGACCCATTTGATTGTCCGGCGAAGGCTACGGACCACTGGGATTGTCCGGTGAAGGTTACGGACCCCTTTAATTGTCTGGTGAAGGGTACGGACCCCTTTAATTGTCTGGTGAAGGGTACGGACCCCTTTAATTGTCTGGTGAAGGGTACGGACCCCTTTGATTGTCTGGTGAAGTTTACGGACTCCTTTGATTGTCCAGTGAAGGCTACGGACCCCTTTGATTGTCCAGTAAAGGCTACAGACTCCTATGATTGTCCGGTGAAGGCTACGGACTCCATCTTAGACAAAATGTACATTAGACGCGTTAGTAAAATTCTCGCATACAAATAATACATTTTATTACAATTAAAAATCGTTAAGCTTACATATAGTCATACTGAAATATGTAACTATTCTTTTCTATAGATTGTTTTTCTTCTTCTTTGATCCTTAGCCGCCGACCGTCAAAGCAGTCAGTGGCCATCACGCCTAGTGGCGTCTTTTAGGGCAACAACAAATTGATTCCACTTTGCTCGGTCGGTGGCCATCCATCGTACAGTGCCCCAACTGTGATTCATTCTTTGCATCTCAGCCTCCACAGTCCTCCGCCAGGTTGTTTTTGGTCGGCCTCTCTTTCGTTTTCCTTCAGGGGTCCAAAGCATAGCTATTCTTGTGATGGCATCGGGGTCTCTTCTGAGGACATGACCAACCCAGCTCCAGCGTCTGCCAGCTATGATGGTGTGCATGTCCTCTTGCTTGCTACGAGTAAGCAGATCTTGGTTAGTGATGGTATTTGGCCAAAAGATTCGGTGAATTTAGATTGTTTTTATAAGAATATATTTCTTTGAACGTAAAAATATTTGATAATTTTCCGAGTAACAATTTTGGTCAAAATAAAATCCAAATTTTTAGGACCCCCTAGAATCCATTCATGGAACCCCCAAGGGTTTCGTGAACCACAGGTTTAGAAACACTGAGCTAAGACGAGCTGCAGAACGTCTCGGAAGAAAGCTTATAGCAGAGGTTCCCAATTTTGTTCGGTACCTGTATCCCTTTGCCTTTTAGTACACCGTTTCTTACCACATATTAGGTTTCCCTCCAACTGCGAGCAAAGAAAACATTGAAACACAATTGTCACTGGACGCTTGCTCATATTAAATTGGTAAACCTTATTTAGCAATCGTTATAAAATGTCCATAGATTATCCTGACAGCTTATTAAGCTGACCACATGAACAGGGGGCCGCGGTAGCATAGTGGCTAGTGCACTGGCTTCCTAGCTCAGTGGTCTAAGGTTCGATCCCCAGATGAGGTGGGATCTTTTTAGGCCGCAAACGGCTCCTGTGTCAACCCAGTCCCCAAATGGGTACCAGAGCAACTCTGGGAAGGTTAAGGCGGCCGGCGTGATGCTGACCACATCACCCCTAGTGTGCCGACGGTCAAGAAAATATGGGCCTAACACCATATTCCCAATATGCCTCAATGGGCGTGTAACGGGATCCTTTACATGATCAGGGCTGTTAGCTTCAGGGTTGAACGAATGAACTTTATTTTCAAAGGCTTAAGAATTGGGAGCACATGTCCGTCTAACATTCTGCCCTTGTACTCTCGCTTATCTTGCAGACAATATTATTTCATTCCCATATGTTATTTTAAGCATTAATTTAAAGGCATGCAACATTATAAAGGTAAAATAACAGCATACGTTTACAGTTTCCAATCACAATCAAAATTAAGTGTTTTTTTTTTAAACAAACAAGACAGTAATAAACGACAACAAAAACAAAAGCAAAACAAACGAACAAACAAATCCAAAACATCCATACATTAAATTGGACAATAATTCTAGCATATTCAGATTAAGGTGGCACAGAATCAAAACTCATGAAATATTTGAATAGTCTGCTATTGAATGGGCTGGAACTTGGTGTGTTTTTCTTTGCCCTCCCTAACTCAAGAGCAGTGTCAGATAGATAGCTAGATAGATAGATAGATAGATAGATAGATAGATAGATAGATAGATAGATAGATAGATAGATAGATAGATAGATAGATAGATAGATAGATAGATAGATAGATAGATAGATAGATAGATAGATAGATAGATAGATAGATAGATAGATAGATAGATAGATAGATAGATAGATAGATAGATAGATAGATAGATAGATCAATAGATAGATAGATAGATAGATAGATAGATAGATAGATAGATAGATAGATAGATAGATAGATAGATAGATAGATAGATAGATAGATAGAACGAACGAACGAACAAACTTTATTTTCAAAGGGTTAAGAATTGGGCACGCAGGCCCGTCTGACATTCTGCCCTTCCTCTCTCTCTCATCATGTATACTGTATCCTTCCATCCTCACATTTACTTTAAGCATTATTAAGGCATTTATCATTATAGATAGATAGATAGATAGATAGATAGATAGATAGATAGATAGATAGATAGATAGATAGATAGATAGATAGATAGATAAATAGATAGATAGATAGATAGATAGATAGATAGATAGATAGATAGATAGATAGATAGATAGATAGATAGATAGATAGATAGATAGATAGATAGATAGATAGATAGATAGATAGATAGATAGATAGATAGATAGATAGATAGATAGATAGATAGATAGATAGATAGATAGATAGATAGATAACGAGGGGACAGTATGGATTCCATGATTCATCGCACCTGCGAGTCTCAGCAAACAATCATGGTTCGAATTTATGATCAGCCCGGGATAGAAAACACATTTGACACTATGCCCCGCTTAATACACCAAATAATGTCCTCCTTCCTTTTCCCCATCACGTTTCCCTCCCCTCCCCTTCCTCACTGTTCTGATTCTTCTTTGTCTTCTTCGTTCACTCTCAGACGTCAACTTGAATATGTTCAAAGAAAGCAGTGGTCAGTCTGAGGCTTTTGACCTCTCCGTAGATCTTTTCTAGGAATGGTACGTGATGACCATATGCGCTTTCTCTCTTCCTCATATCTTGGGCACCTTTGAAGTAGATGCTCAACAGTCATTGTATCAGTGCCACAGATACATTCATCAGTAGTTCCTATCTTTAACCTGTTGAATAGATGGGCCCGGACCCTACAAAGACCCTGCTGTTCTGATTCAAATCGACAATTTTTGTTTGACTGACGATGCTAATTTTTGAATATTTCAGTAATATAATATAGTTATTTACCAAATAACAACCCACAAAAGCCAGATCCAAACCTCAGAAATGAGGTATTTGAGGAAGGTGGTCGAAGTAACAAGAAGAGATATGGTCCGCAACCAGACTATACGTCAAGGCCTAAAATCCCACCCCTTGCAGACCCACGTAGAACAGTCCCAACTAAGATGGTCTGGCCATGTCTGCAGAATGGGAGAAGATCGGCTACCACGACAAGCATGGGAAACAAAGAGCCAGGGATCCAGACCCCCAGAACGAGTCCGCTGGGAGGACAACATTAGACAATCTTTGAAGGACCGAGGACTAGAATTGAACCAGGACAGGAGGAAGACAGCCGGTAGGATAGTCTGGCGCTCTCTCTTCCAAACCTCTACACCTCATGATAGAAGGGGAACGACTAAGTAAGTAAGTATTTACCAAATTTCCCCCGTACCTCTTGAGAAGCTTCTCTTACCTCAGATGTATGCGTTCCCTAGGTTTGGAACCCCTGGCTTAGAGGTTAGGAAGACAAGCTGTTATTGTCAAACGGACACGAACATAAACCTCCCCATGTCTGCATTACATTTTGGGTGACCCGCCGTCCATTTCCAGGTTTCTCCTGTCAGGTGTTGACAGGTCTCGGCTGTTTAAGAGCCCTCTCGTGGGAAGTGTAATACAATATGCCTGCCGCTAGCCACAGACAGTGTTAGTCAGCGTTGCCACTCCTAGATGGATTCACAGAGATCTAGGTTGTTGTTTTTTTTTTTTTTTTGGTCTCGTCTAGGTGATACTTTCCTTCATTAGTTGAAGGACGCCATTTAGATTTCGCCCTAAATCGGCCAAAATAGCACAGAAATCGTCCAAAGTATCCCAAAAAATCGCTCAAAATAGCCCGTCGCCGATATCTAGGTTTTTTTTTTTTTTTTTTCAAAATTCAGAGTGGCAACGCTGGTGTTAGTGAAGTCCAGAACGTGCAGTTAGGTGGACTGCTAAAAGCGCTAAATAGAGCGCATTTCTTCTTACCTACCCACCACAACCTCTCCCATTCAATGACAACCAAGAACAAGCAGATGCTAAGGAACGTCAAGGACACGAGAGAAGAATTTTGGTTAACACTTTTATTGTAGGGTGTGTGTGTTACGCACAAATAATTACTTTTTCCAAAGTCTTTGTATGATCATTTTTCGTATGTATGATCATTTTTTGACTGAAGTGTGTATTATGTTTTTTACAGTCAAAGGGACATAACCCGAGTTATTGAGACTACAATTTTTTAGGAGTTTGCCTTCTCTTGTATAGAGACACGTTCGGTCTATAATTTCTTGAACGAAGCGTGACCATATCTCCTTATTTGGTAGTATCAGTCAACTGTTGTAGATGTCTGAAACCTGTCTTAACGCTTCTGTTCATGACCATAAAAGGCGCGACTGTGTAAAACTTTTATCTCGAATGTTCTTAGAATTGCTTTGTGTGAATTGATACTCACGTAGATGAGTTCTGCGCATGTCAAAAACTGGGAGTTCGTTCTGTGTGTTCCGCCCAGCTGGGAGTTTAGAAATGGTCTGAGTAGCGAGCGGACGCAACCTGCGTCTTGTGATTTTCTGAGGGAAATACGTTGTCTTTGTGAGTTAGTTAGCTAACTAGACTATTTCCCAGTATTATTCAAGCATATGTTCGTGGTTGATTTCCGAAGAAAGGTAATTCCTCTTGTATCGAACTTTTTGCTATCATCTAGAAGTTCGTCATTTTTGTCGCTCCTTGCTCGCCTGTGTGATTTAATATGGAGAGGTACTTTGACTAGGATTTTCGCCACCGGTATCTTTATACCTGAACTAGTTATATATATATATGGGTCGCTCTAGACCAACAAGACTATTGTCTGTGTTCCAGGATTCGTTATATCAGAGATCACGTCCAAGTCAGATGGTTAGACTTAGAAACGTTATAAAGGTCGGTTTGACCTGTATGCCCAGTATGCTATTCACGTGCAGACAGTAAACGGACTTATTGTATACATCTGATCTGCTAGCATCAGAAAGGGAGCATTTATTGTTGTCTATGAACATTGAAGATCTGCAGCTGACACTGTTGCAGAAGTTATATATATTATTTATACAGCTTCACGAACCAGAACTTTATGATATCTGTTTACAATACAACTATTGAGTATTGAATCCTACATGACTATCAGTTAATATGATTTTTGAATGCTGCATTCGTTATACTATGCTGGTGATGACATAAATATCATGACTGTTTTGTGGCGTGCAATAAATGGTATAAACCTAAAGCGAAGTTACCATTTCTATGACTCTACACGTCATGTTGCCTGTGGTGTACCCTGTGAACTGTTCTACTGCAACACACACAGCAACATTCTAAATCAGAGAAGACACCTACATCTTGCACTTTAATACCAGGTGTCGATAGGGGTGGCAAGTTGTCGTCAATCTTATAACGGAGCTAACGTACCTGGCATTTTTCTGGCGCACCATTATCATTTCAATCTAAATCCACCCTTATCATTTTTGGTGGCCATATGTTGGTTTACTCTGATACCAGCTATCAAGGGGGTCAACAAACCCAGACATCATCATCAAGCTTTCAACATTACAGTTTCAACTCATCACCTCAATGTTTAATGAAAGATTTTGAAAGTACCCGGCGTTGCTGAAAGTTGGAAATTGTTTCAAAATACCCGGCGTTGCTCGTCAAGTTGGCAATTTTCCTGATCTGTTAGGAAGAAGGACAAGTGCCGTAACAACTGTTCCGGTCTCAGAGGTACTGTTGCAGATTCAGAAGGTCAAGTGCTCAAGTCAATTTGTAGAATTCAGAAGGTCAAGTTCAGAAGCTGTTTCCTGTCAGAAGCTCATTTCCTTCGTCATGGCAGTTTACGAGAGCAGATATGGATCAACGTTGGATCATTGTCCTAAGAATGCTGATCACATCCTGTTCTGAACTGTGCTGACGTTTTGGATACATAGAAGTTAAGTGGCCTGTTTTGTTTGTGAACTGTGCCCTTATGTTCTAGCTGAGCCTTCTAAATTCTTTCACACTTTTTTGCTATTTGTTACATGTTATATGTTATTTGTATTTGTATATTTATATGTTTATATTCAGCGGGTTTTTTCGGTTGGGCGGTGTCTTTCAGTGGAAGATACCACGTCACAGAGGTTCTACTGTTAGCGTTTTCGTTAGGGACTGTGCGAATTTCCTACTGTGAAATTTGCTAGCGACAATCGTTGCTATATCTGTTTAGTTGTGACGAGTTGTGCTTTATTTTCGTTTTTTTGTATATTTTTTTTTCTCTCTTTCTTTCTGTTTTTTAGTTTCGATTTCAATTGTTTGTATTTGTAGGTCTCATCTTTTCTATTATTCAGTTCTTTACGTAAATTTTTGTGTATACACTGTAGCGTCATTTGTTTGTCATATCTTCGCATTTTGTCATCACATTCTTTGTGATATTTCTTTTTAGTTTCGCTGTTTATTTATTTGACTTATGCGAATGTTTTCGTATTGTTTGATCTTTGTTATTGTTTACATTGACTCTGATCTTTGTTGTTGTTTACATTGACTTTGATCTTTGTTATTGTTTACATTGTTGGTGACCTTTGTTATTGTTTACATTGTCTTGTTATTGTTTGCATAGTTCTTGCATAGTTAGCTTTCACTATTGTTACATATATGCTCATGCACTATTGGTCTATAGTGCACTTATCATAACTAACTGGTGGTTTTTTTGCTTATGCACTATTGTAGTGCAGTTATGATAAATAACTGATGGTTATGCACTGATTTGGGTAGTGCACTGATAATTAAGAGGTGACTTGTGATATTATTATACATTTGATAATACAAGTTGGTGTCAAGTCTTGTTTCCCACAGAGATTGGAGTAAACATAGTGATTATACAAGCACTTTATTAAGTCTTGTTGCTATTAAGATTGAAATAAGATAATTAATTATTTCAGGTTCTGTACTCACATTTTAGACATCATGTCTACATTTGAGTACTTTATTGAGCAGGGTAAAGCCCTTGGGAAGACAGGTGATAAATTAGAAGAATTTGCGACTGTTCAATATGCCAAGGCATTGAAGTCGGAAGAAAAGAAAATGAAAGAACAAACTGAACAAAAGAGAATAGATGCTGAGATAGAACAAAAGAAACTGCAGATGCAGGTGGATGAGAAAAGATTACAAATGGAAATGGAAAAACAAAAAAGAGAAGCAGAATCTCAGGAGAAGAGACTTCAGGCTGAGGCTGAAAATAAGAGACTTGAAAAAGAGGCTGAAAATAAGAGACTTGAAAAAGAGGCTGAAAATAAGAGACTTGAAATAGAGGCTGAAAATAAAAGATTAGAAAAACAAGCTTAGGCTGAAGAAAGAAAGTTACAAGCTCAGGCCGAAGAAAGAAAGTTACAGGCTGAGGCTGAAGAAAGAAGGTTACAAAGAGAAGCTGATGAGAGAAAAGCAAAAATGGAGCATGAAGAAAAACTCATAGCTTTAGAGTTAGAGAAGTTAAAGTTATTGAACGCTGGTAATGCTAATGATGCAAATAAGGTGTCAGATAAGACTAATGCTAAGGATTTCAAGCTTAATCTACCAGCATTTAATCCCTCAATCGATGATATAACATTTTATCTAGATAGATTTGAAAGTGCTTGTAATGTGCATAATATAGATAAAACATTATATGTTTATCATCTGTCCAAGATACTTAGAGGTGATGCTTTGACTTTGTTGAGTATGGTAGATGTGCCTGACAAAAACAACTATGAGGTTGTCAGGGCGGCATTGTTAAAGAAGTACCAACTTAACGAGGACGGATATCGTCTTAAATTTAAAAACATGTTACCAGAAACTGGAGTTGAATTCTCTGAATTCATCTCAAGCATACGTCTTACTTTTTTACGATGGATTGAGTTGTCTAAGACAGAAAGTACATTTGAAGCCCTCATGGACTTACTACTTAGAGACAAGGTTATGTCTTCTGTTAATGAAGCTTTTCTTTCTTTTCTTCATGAGCGTAAGCCTAAAAACATAAAAGAAATGGAAGAATACTGTAGCCAGTATGTTACTGCGCATCCTCACATAACCATTAGCAACTCTAAAGTAAAAGAAGGTCTGCCAGTTGCTTCGGCAGCACCTTATGGCCCAAATTTTATGCGTAAATTTCAGGGTAGCCAGCAAAATTTCAATAAAAAAGAGTAACCGTAATTATGCCCAGAATCATAGTAATCAATTCCAGGGTGATTCTTCTTCCCAGAACTGGAGACATCCTAATACTAATACTACACGTTATTCTACTCCGGTTAACTTTAGAAATTTTCCACAAAGGTAATCGGCATAGAGGGAAATATTTTTTGCAGAGACCTCAATACCAAGATAATAGAGGTTCTCAACAGCATAGAGATGGTAATGACAGTTATGGAAACTGGAACTCAAACCAGGATAAAAATTACAGTAGGGACTTAATGATAATTGCAGAGGCAATAATGGTCGCGGTAGATCGCAACATAAGAGAAAAAAATATCAACAGACAAACTCTGTTCAACAAGAATCTCAGGGAGCAGATAAACAGATTAATAGTGATAAAGACCATAATGCTATCGGATGCTCATCTTTTGATTTTGGTAGGGCAAATAAATGTATCCAATGCAGTACTTTATTTGATCCGAAGACCGTTAGTACTCTAAGCTGTGGTCATCCTTTGCCCGCTCTTCCTGCTAATGTTGCTCATGATGGGAGAGGTTCTCTTATATTACATAAGGGGCTTGTAAATAGTAATCCAGTCTCGGTGTTGTTTGATTCTGGATGTACTACTGTCGGCGTTAGGCAATCTCTTGTAGATCCATCCGGTGCTACAGGAAAGGTCATCAAATGTGTCACATTTGGTGGCACGTTGGAAAAATATCCTACTGCCATAATACATATTGCTACTCCTTTCTTCACGGGAGAGGTCCACGCGTGTCTACTTCCAAACCCTATTGCGGACCTTATTATTGGTCGTATTCACGGAGTTAGGGAATGTACCCCACAGCAGATCGCTGTTTGGGAAGAGCAAAACATTGAAGCTACCAATGCGGTGGTCACAAGAGCACATGCTCTGGATCCACCTCAAACTTCATTAACTAATAATGATGAAGTAAATGACCAAGATAGTCACTTGACTATTACACGTGACTCATTTATCAAATTGCAAGAAGAAGATCCTTCTTTACAAAAATTCTTCATTCTAGCAAAAAAAAAGGTGATCCTAATCAAAATACTAATAGAAAGTCTTGGATTTCTATGAAGAACGGCGTACTTGTACGTATAGTACAAGACTCGACTACGTCCACTCATTCACAAATTCTTGTGCCTAAGAGCATGAGATTGCAAATATTGCAACATGCTCATGACTCGCAATGTGCTGGACATATGGGTTTTTCCCGTACAAAGTCGAGGGTTCTTGCGGCTTTCTTTTGGCCATTTGTGAGCAAGGACATACGAATGTACTGTCGCTCTTGCAAAGTATGTCAGGAGGTCAAATCTAAAGGACCACGACATGCTGCGCCTATCCAGGCTGCTGACATTCCTATTCGCCCTTTTCAAAAAATGGCAATAGATATTATCGGTCCTTTTAGAATTAAGTCGGCTAGAGGACATCAATTTATTCTTACATGTGTCGATATGTGCACACGTTGGCCAGAGGCAATACCTCTCAAGAGCATCTCAACTGCTGATATCGCAGACGCTCTTTGGCTGATATTTTCTCGCTTGGTTTTTCCCGGAGAAATATTGTCAGACCATGGCACTCAACTTATATCAGACACTATGTCACAGGTAATGTCTATGCTACACATTAAAAGGTCTCTCAGCAGTATCTATCACCCAATGTCTAATGGGTTGGTCGAACGTTTAAATAGGACTCTGAAAACTTTACTTGGTAAAATAACTGAGGATCATCCTCAGGATTGGGACAGGGTCTTACCCGCGGCTCTCTTTGCGTATAGAGAGGTCCCCAATGAACATACGGGGTTTTCCCCTTTTGAACTTGTCTTTGGCGCGCAACCGCGCGGCCCTATGTCTTTACTTCACGATCTAATCACTGCCGATAATATTAGCGATGAAACTCAATCTTCTTATGAGTACGTCATTGCTCTTAGGCAAAAGATCATCGAGGCATGCAAACTAGCAACTTCGTCTTCCGAATTTGCTAAAGAAAAGGCAAGGCAGTTTGCAAATAAGAATAGATGTCTACGACAACTTTGTCCAGGTGACAAAGCTCTCGTTCTACTTCCTTCAAGGGAGAACAGACTTCTAATTGCATGGAAAGGTCCATATGCAATAGTCTCCAAAATTTCTGATGTCGACTATGTTGTCGATATTGATGGAAAGCATAAAACTTTCCACATAAATATGCTCACTGGAATTTTATGAAAGACCTGACTATTTGCAGCCTATTTTCCAGGCTACGGACAATTCTCAAGCACCTCATGGTCAGTACTCATCTCTGTCAGTTATACAGGATGAGGAAACTACTTTTTTCTGATGTCAATCTTCCTCTTTCTATGGTCCCACTTTATTCTACGGAATCTTGGAAAAACGTGACCGTTTCTCCAAATCTTTCCGCTGAGGAACATCGACAAGTTTCTTCGATGTTGCAAACATTTCAGGATGTTCTTACAGACATCCCGGGACACACACATGTCATTGAACATGACATTGTGCTAACTGATCACAATCCTATCAGAGTCAGACCCTATCCAATACCTATCCATTTCCAGTCTCAAGTCGAAAAAGAATTGGATGAAATGATACGTTTGGAAATCATTGAACCATCCACTTCAGCATACTCTTCGTCTATGGTTATTGTTCGAAAGAAGGATAATAACATTCGCATTTGCGTAGATTATCGCAAATTGAACCAAGTTACGAAGTTCGATGCTGAACCTATGCCTTCATTAGAAGAGCTACTCAATAAACTTTCTAATTCTAGATTCTTTACCAAACTAGATTTGTCTAAAGGTTATTGGCAAGTCCCGCTAACTGAACGTGCCAAACCTTTTACAGCTTTTTCTACACCTAGGGGTTTATTCCAATGGAATTTCATGCCTTTTGGTCTTATGAACGCCCCTGCTACATTCGTACGCATGATGCGGCGAATTCTCGCATATCGTACAGATGTCATAGCATACCTAGATGATATCTGTCTATTCAGTGATTCCTGGGAAGATCACTATTTGGGTTTATACGAATTACTGTCTACTCTTCGCGAGTATAACTTGACTGCAAAACCCTCTAAAGCCTTTATAGGATTTAGTGAGATTTCTTTCCTAGGTCATCGTGTTGGTCGTGGTCTTTTAAAGACAGAGGACCACAATGTTTCAAAAATACTTAACATTTCGGTCCCTAAACGAAGAAACAAGTAAGGAGTCTATTAGGTTTGATCCAATTCTACGGACGATTCATTCCGAATCTGTCCTCCATTATGGCACCGCTTTCTACTTTATTGAAGAAAGGGTCGCCTAATCTGATCCGCTGGTCTAAAGAATGTCAATCCTCATTGGACCAGGTTAAAGCCCTATTTTCATCTCCACCTATTCTTAGGTTACCTACTATTGAGAAGACTTTTGTTCTTCGAAGTGACGCCTCGTCAACTGGGATTGGGCGGCACTAATGCAGGAGTATTCTGATACTCTGCATCCGGTGATGTATATCTCTAGGAAATTAAATGCTGCAGAAAAGAATTACTCGGTTTTAGACCGTGAGTTATTGGCTATGGTATGGTCTATTCTGAAGTTACAAAGATTTCTTCTAGGCGCACATTTCATTGTGGAAACCGACCAGAAAGCGCTTACTGCTATTCAGAGCAAAAAACTTGAAGAGCTCGAGGTCCACTCGTTATGCCATAGCTCTTCAACCATTTCATTTCTCGGTTCGAGCTATCCGTGGTTCGGATAATGTGATGGCAGACATTCTGTCCAGATGCCCACACGATTCCACATGATTCTTCTGTCATATATATATATATATTTCCTGATATACAGTCCAATATTATAATGACATGTTAGTAGATTTTTTCTCACTTTTTTTGAGGGAAATTTATAACATTGTACCATGTAATTATCTAAGAAGGCTTAGTTAGTGATATACGGGCCAAAAGATCACTCGGCCACATTTACATAATATATTTGCATAATTGTATTAAGAGATTTACCAGTTGTCTTTAAGATTTGTGTTATTGATATTTTCGCAGCACATCATTGAAGGCTGCGAGATTATGTCCATTGTGGAACTTTGAGGATATCAAGTCCTGTCCTAGATTGGGAGCGGATGATGTCCACATCTTCTATTGCTTGTTTATGTCAACAAAGAACAACATTGTATTACTTATTAATTACTGATGCATTATATAATGTAATAAAATAGTGCGGTATATTAATATATTACACCGCTGTTTGCACAACACATTGTATGATATCATAATAACATATTTAATTTCATATATTGGTATGAGAGTAATTTGACTTTTATTATGTTGTTGCCATCATTGTGTCGTGTGTTGGTGGCACCTTCCTGGAATACATACGCGTATACTTAGATAAATTTTTTCTCTAAGGATCTGAGACATGATCTCAGTGTCGCTCCATGCGTTGAGCTAATTTGTTAGGTATATATCCACGCATCATACGTGCGTTAGGAGCCTAGATTTTTTCCGGCTCCAGGATTTAAAAAAAAAAAAAAAAAAAATGTTTCATTTTTTTTTCCCGGGAGGGTGCGGTAATGTTTACGCACAAATAATTACTTTTTCCAAAGTCTTTGTATAAACATTGTTAGGATATATGATCATTTTTTGACTGAAGTGTGTATTACGTTTGTTACAGTCAAAGGGACATGAGCCGAGTTGTTGAGACTACAATGTTCTAGGCGTTTGCCTTCTCTTGTATGGAGACACGTTCGGTCTATAATTTCTTGAACGAAGCGTGACCATATCTCCTTATTTGGTAGTATCAGTCAACTGTTGTAGATGTCTGAAACCTGTCTTAACGCTTCTGTTCATGACCATAAAAGGCGCGACTGTGTAAGACTTTTATCTCGAATGTTCTTAGAATTGCTTTTTGTGTGAATTGATAACTCACGTAGATGAGTTCTGCGCATGTCAAAAACTGGGAGTTCGTTCTGTGTGTTCCGCCCAGCTGGGAGTTTAGAAATGGTCTGAGTAGCGAGCGGACGCAACCTGCGTCTTGTGATTTTCTGAGGGAAATACGTTGTCTTTGTGAGTTAGTTAGCTAACTAGACTATTTCCCAGTATTATTTAAGCCTGCCTGGAGGCATATGTTCGTGGTTGATTTCCGAAGAAAGGTAATTCCTCTTGTATCGAACTTTTTGCTATCATCTAGAAGTTCGTCATTTGTCGCTCCTTGCTCGCCTGTGTGATTTAATATGGAGAGAGGTACTTACTTTGACTAGGATTTTCGCCACCGGTATCTTTATACCTGAACTAGTTATATATATATATGGGTCGCTCTAGACCAACAAGACTATTGTCTGTGTTCCAGGATTCGTTATATCAGAGATCACGTCCAAGTCAGATGGTTAGACTTAGAAACGTTATAAAGGTCGGTTTGACCTGTATGCCCAGTATGCTATTCACGTGCAGACAGTAAACGGACTTATTGTATACATCTGATCTGCTAGCATCAGAAAGGGAGCATTTATTGTTGTCTATGAACATTGAAGATCTGCAGCTGACACTGTTGCAGAAGTTATATATATTATTTATACAGCTTCACGAACCAGAACTTTATGATATCTGTTTACAATACAACTACTGAGTATTGAATCCTACATGACTATCAGTTAATATGATTTTGAATGCTGCATTCGTTATACTATGCTGGTGATGACATAAATATCATGACTGTTTTGTGGCGTGCAATAAATGGTATAAACCTAAAGCGAAGTTACCATTTCTATGACTCTACACGTCATGTTGCCTGTGGTGTACCCTGTGAACTGTTCTACTGCAACACACACAGCAACATTCTAAATCAGAGAAGACACCTACATCTTGCACTTTAATACCAGGTGTCGATAGGGGTGGCAAGTGGTCGTCAATCTTATAACGGAGCTAACGTACCTGGCATTTTTCTGGCGCACCATTATCATTTCAATCTAAATCCACCCTTATCAGTGTGTGTATGTTTTTTCCTTGCGGGGTTTTGCATTCTTGTGGCGAGACACATTTCAGTCAACCTATATTTAATTCCGTTGGTTATATGAGAGCGCAACTTGCCATTTAAAAATAAGTGAACTCTGTTAACGGAAATTCAACATTGATATATACCAAGTCCTAAAAGGGCTAAAAGTATCTATCTGCCAGTATGACGAAGCTCTGGAAAGAGTTGCAGCTACGCCAACGCTGCCCGTAGCCTACCTCCGTACGAAGCGCAAAGAAAAATGATGAGAATTCCGGTGGTAGGTGCCTATTCAGAAAAACTAACTTGGAAGTACCCACACTCTCTTCTCCTCCTACTCCCCCCCCCGGTCCAATCAATTAGACGATATATGTTATAATACGATATAAGGGATACAAGAAATATTGTTTGTTCTTGTTTGGTCCTTTGATACTGACTGACGAAGTATTCAATGATCATCACGCTTGGTAGAGTCTTGTAGGATAACAACAAACTGTCTCTATTTTGCTCGGTCTGCGAGCATCTTTCGTGTTGTGCCTCAGCTCTGGATCAGACATTTTTGCCCCCCACAGTTCTCTGCCAAGCTTCTTTTGGTTGGTCTCTATTCCACCTTCCCTTCTGGGGTCCATATCATGGCAGTTCTGGTGATAGTGACAGGGTCTCTGCTGAAGGTGTGGTCAACCCAGTTCCAGCGTCTACCCGCTATGATGAGCATATTGTTTATCCACTCACTTTAATTTTCGCTCCTTATGGAGCATGGAGCCACGCCTGTTGCTAGTCCCCTTGCAAGAAGTCTGCACCAAGCATTCACATGCTTTTTAGCAGTGGTTTCTGTGGTAACTTTGTTTTTCGTATGATAAGGTTTCCATTCCTTATACCGAATCTCACATTACTCGCCTTATACGATGTGCTAGAACTCCTAGACATTCTTTGTCTTGTCTCTTCAAGACTCTCCCGATTCCCGACTCTAACTAGTTGTTTTTTTACTAGTCCTAAGCCAGTGTCACCTTGGCAGCAATATAGACAAAGTTGGAGGGACAGACAGCGATATCAAAATAAGAATACAAAAAGCAAGAGGAGCTTTCACTGCATTGGGAAATATATGGAGATCAAGAGAAATCGGATCCAACACGAAAATAAAAATCTTCAACTCAAATGTGAAGTCAGTCCTATTGTATGGCTCAGAAACATGGAGAACAACAAAGACAACAACCAAAAAGCTACAGACTTTCATAAATGGGTGCTTGCGTAGAATAGAGGGATTAAAATGGTATGACAAGGTTACCAACGTGGAACTGATGACAAGAACTAGACAAGTGCCAGTGGAACAAGAGATGAGAAGAAGACGATGGCGATGGATAGGACACACACTGAGGAAACCTGTAGATAGCATTACAAGGCAGTCCTTGTTCTGGAACCCACAGGGCAAGAGAGGCAGAGGTAGACCAGGAAGCACATGGAAAAGAGAGCTGAAAACAGAGATGAAAATGATAAGGAGAACGTGGAAAGAACTTGAGAGGATGGCACATGACAGGAGGGCTTGGCATGTGTTTGTTGAAGGCCTATGCTCCGTTGGGAGTGGAGGGTTATGAATGAATGAATGAATGAAGCCAGTTAAACGGATTGCCTCCCCTCAGCTCTGCAGTAGTGGTCCAACAGTGGCCACAACTCAAGAGTAACTAATTTGGGTCTTACAAGGTGTCTACCTTCGCACAAGATTACTCTTGACAGAGTTGTAGATAGAAGGATAATGATGCTTCTATCTCAAGGGGGTGTTCATAAGATATTCCAGAAGTCAAGAACAATGCTGCACGGGGCAGAACTATGTTAACTAGTATCTGGTTCGCCGCCTTTTACAAAGATTTATGCAATTTAGTTTTAGCCCGTTCAAGCCCCCAGCTGGTTTAATCCAGCGAAATCCCTCTTATTATTTTTTGGCTCTATAGATATATATATATATATATATATATATATATATATATATATATATATATATATATATATATATATATATATATATATATATATATATATATATATATATATATATATATATTAAACACTCTGGATCATATGCTTTCTATCATATCCATAATGACTGAATCAACTATAAATTTGTAAAACAACATGTAACAAATTTAATAATCAGTTATTCTTTAACAGTCTAAAATAAATACGAAGTGATGGGTGAACTTTAGTTAAAAATTGTCTTCACTGAGACTTGTTAGAGGAGTTATAAAAATGTCCTTTTGCTGTTTCCTTTAATAAGAACTTGGCTAAGTACTGCCGCCGTGGTTTTCGTCAATTATTTTGTGATGTGGGCACTCAGTGTCAAATCCCAGCTCTTGACTCACAAGACAGTGGTGAAGACTTTTACTTCAAACTGGCCTGGTACTACAAACAGTCTTGTGGCTTCAAACCACGAACTTTAGACAAAATATAAAGAACAAATGCCTCTGCTAGGTACTCTCTGGTTGGGAAATTAAACAGGCGCCTTTTTCCGCTGTCCTTCAACCAGTTGGGTCTCTCTGCACATACAGCAATGCTCAGTGAATATGATTAGAAATCACATTATTCTTATGGTCACTTAAAAGGGAAAGTGTGTCTGGACAGTGCGAGTGCAATGGGTTTTGCCTGAATTAACATTAAAAAGTACACATATCTCACAAAATGATACTACACACCTTAGGCACATGTGAGGTAATCATTTTACTGTTCCATTCGAAGTCTGGGGTCGCTTCTGCTTTCGCTTTCCTAGCAAACTAGCATAAATCAAACACCAGTGCTTGCTGTAGTGGTTCATGAACATACTATTTTCATATGTTGAGGTTTCCAGCCTCCTATGCTTTGTATCACCACTTAGCAAGTACCGACATGTCAGATTCACATTGTAAAATAAATGTTTACACTTACCCCAAATTAACTTTTTTGAGAACACAATCTCCTGGTACAGATGAATAGACAATGCAACTATGATTAGATGCTTCGAACTCTTGGTCGGGGAAATTTTAGTATTCCTCTTATGACGGGTGCTCTTATTCATTAAGTCTCCAGTCTTGGTATTTAACAATGCGGGTTTTCTTTTCTAAGTTACAAAGATGCCCAAATACTTCGTCTGTCACTTATAATTTGGAATTCTAGTCCGATGTCTCTCTGGCTCATGGGAGTTGCTAATTTGACGTTGCGATGCAGTCTGATTTGTGTCTCCGAATTTGCTTTGTTAAATTCTCATTGTCCATCAAGCTTCAACATTGGTATTTCCGACCAGCTTTCCAATGAGAGCTAAAGTTTATTTCAGGCTCTCGATTTAGACCAATCCTGTCTCTTTAGAACTATGTGGGTCGGGGTGTTAAATCATTAATATCCCCCGCGTGTTTTAAAATTATCAATTTTAAAATTTAAACTTGTGACCTCTCTCAAATATGGCAGTAATGCTTCCGATTGCACTTGCGCAAACTTCTGAACCCATCTGTGAACTAATTTCCTAACTAATACCTTCCGCCCATATTGTCTCCTCTGACAGGTTATCTGTACTATTGATACAAAGACGGCCCATTGGAATCGATTACCTATTATCACCTGTGTTTACGGACATTTCCCAGACTGATTTTTAGACAGACAATCTGGCTTCCTTTCCGTCGATCGTACGAGACCACCTTGTGTCAACAATGATTTCCTGTGACCGTCTGCATTACACGACACTGGGTGATACAATTAAAATCTGCCAGTCGGTATAATTAGCCTTGTAATACTACGATTCACATGGTGAAACGTAAACTAGTCTGGGAGTGACTAGGCAAGAATGTAGGTGCATAAAATATGCCAACTAATAGGATGAGTGAAGAAAATGAAAAAATAAGTTGATAATGCAGGAGAGTACGAAAATGATGTAAAAGGGCACAACTTATTTCGTCACAGCCAGTCGGAGTCTGGATATATTTTGCTGATTCCGACTCCTCTAAATAAATACCGACTCCACATCTCCGACTTCCTAATCCGACTCCACAACCTTTATTTAAACACTAAATAGAATTTTTTTTTTTTTTTTTTTTTTTTAGGGCAAGATGGAAATCCATTCCATTTTTCCTCTTCTAAGAAAGGCTGACTTTTCATGGCAATCCGCAGCAATATATTAAAGGAATGTTTTCTGTCAGCCGTAGCATTTGTTGCCATGTAGACACCACTTACCACGGCTGTATCAGCAGGTGTCTGGTTCAATGCTAGCACCACCGCCTCACGAGTGACATTTGTGTTTATTAGTTTAAACAACAGCCTTGTGATCTCTGCGGTTGAGGTTTGTGCTTTGATCCCGATTGTGCGTTGTGCAGAGTTAGTGGTGATGACGTGGGAAATGATAATATAGATGTGAAACTCTTTTAAGTTGCTATCACCGTAGTACTATTTATGTGCCGTGTGATTCCCGGAGGTCTTTGATGAGAAAAATAAAAAAAATCATGTGCATGGGGTTGGAAATCTCATTATATAAAACAAGTTGTTTGTGACAGAATGGGGCGACCCTTCTCGATCTCTGTTTCACTACGGCAGTATCAGTTAAATTTTTTGTACTGATTTTTTATTGCGTGCTTTCAATTGTCGCACTTCCTTTCTTTCTTTCTCTGCTATGTATAGCATATATTTGGTATTTTCCTCCTTTCACTCCTCTCTGGGATAAGTCGGCATGTCTGTTATTTATTTAACTCGCAGGTGCAGCCGACATCAGAATACAGATTAGCCCTACAAATCGCCAGTATATTTGCTAATCGCTGATAAAGGCCAGGGTGCGTGAATGATGAGAGATTACTTGTCTGGGTGAAACGTTTTGGACAGACACGGATGACCTTATCGCTTCCAGTCTGACGTGTTATAACAAGATTACTTTAGGTAGTAATAATTTGTTACATCTGAAACACATTGTCGTATGAGTTTACAGATGTGTTGGTGAGTTTGCCTGCCAGGCAATCGGATGCTTTCATACCATATATGGGATAGGTGACCTCTACATCACGTTCAAAACTTTTTCATATCAGGAATATTTTGAAATCGCCCCCCCAACATGCATGTTTGAAAATGATTGGAGCTTTTAAGTAGCCCCATCCATAACAAACAGATGCGTGGGAGGACAGTGAATATAATCTGGCGCTTGTCAAGTCTAGTTCACTGTGAGATTCACGCTTGCCAAGACACAACCAGACTTGCCAGAAGTTAGAACTCAGAATTTCCATTTATCAGGCCGGACTTTGTGGAACAATCCTGAAGGACTTACATAGCCTAGAAAACCCATTTTAATAAGGAAGGGGGATCCGCGCTGGTGTAATGGTTACCACACTGCGCTGGCGATCGAGTCATCCAGCTTCAAGCCCCGGCGAAGACATTTGAAGAAGTGTCGTCGACCGGGACTTGGACTGGATTAATTCGAGCCCTCGCGGAGACATTTGAAGAAGTGTCGCCGACCAAGGACTGGAATAACCTGAATGGCTACTGAGCCGACCCAGCTCTAATGGGTACCCTCCGAAGACGGCGAGTATCTGCCTGAAAGCGAGTCGACACCTGTCATTGTACAGGGAAAAAAGGGATACTCACGTAAAAATCAGTCTCAGGCTAGATATACTAACCGTAGATTCTCGCCTGAGTAATAGCGGGCGTCCGTTAATAAATTTAAAAAAAATTAATAAGGAAAGCTGGGGAAACTGAAACACATGGAGTCATAGAGGGAATTATCTTATAAAAAGTAACGACCCCAAGAGCACGTGTAAGAGGCCTAATCAAGTGCTTTAACTTCATTCATCTGAGCAAAAAGTATGTGAACCAGGATTGGCGTAAGTTGTCATTTTACATTCTATATTTTTCATTACTAACATGTGAACTAATATGTATATATTGCCATGTGAATACTAATATGTGAAAATCGCTAGTGGATGTCCCAGTCATTTGAGGCTGGCAAACTCAGCGTATGGAATGATGATTTCATGAACCACCACTGCGAGGGCTGGTGACTGCTTTATCGCTAATCTCGTAAAGAGAGCTAAAAAAGATAAGTAAGTCCCAAGTTCCATATGGAGCAGCGGGGAAAAGATGACAGAAATGATGTACATTCAAATGATGTACAGTACTTACAGTTTCAAACCAGTGTAAATGTCTATGTAAACATATTCACTTTAAAGTTATAGAAAGTTTCAAACTGTTCAATCAGTGTAAATGTAAATGAAAACAGATTCAGTTTATATTGTGAACACTTGTCAAACATTGGAGATGTAGATGTAAACATATTCTATTTGCACTATTAACCTTTTCATTTAAATGTAAAATAGGGATGAAGCTATTTAATTTAAATGTAAAGAAAGTTTTCTCTCGGGGATTAAGTTTAATTCTCATCGAGGGTAAATTCTGAGATAAATGAGATGGTGGAATAAGAAAGGGGACACATAAGTATGTGTCGGGAAAACGCAATACTCAGGAGAGCATTTCGTTTCTATTCTTTTACCATAGTTGTTGGTGGTGGTACTAGTGAAGGTACTAATCTCTAGAACAAAGTGAGAGTAGAAGTGGACTGGCGTAGAAACGCTGGACCAGCTTGTCAGTTACTTCTTGATTATACTTGAAACGTGCTGCACCTGTGATCTTGACCAGAGACGGGAGAACTCCAGTGACCTATCTGCACAGAACCCACCAGAGGGAGCAGAAACTACTATTGGCAGCTAATTGAAATCTATAAGCTGCCAAAGTGAACTTTTTCATAAAACCTACTATCATTCAATGATGAACCTTTTCTTTTAAACTATTCAGTTATTTTAACCCTTGTTAAAACTAAATGATTATTAAATCTGTTATTTGTAATTATACAAATTTACCTTCGATTTAATCATTTTAAATGTACTGCATGTTTGTCTCAGTCAATTTACTAATCACACTGTAAATAGAGCTATACCAGAATAATAAGAATTCCACTGAGTAAATCAGGGTGGAGGCTTAACGAGCTAAAATTAATAATTGCTTAATCCTTGAAAAAAGTTGTCGGCAGATCCTAGAATTAACGTGCCTAGCCAATGCATCATTGTTTTCGTTTTTCTGAATATCTTGTGAAAACTCCCCCGAGATAGAAGCATCTTTATTCTTCTATCTACAACTCTGCCAAGAGTAATTTTGTACGAACGTAGACACCTTTGACGACCCACTTTAGATACTCTTGAGTGTGGGTCACTGTTGGACCGCTACTGCAAAGCAGGGGAGGTGTCGTAATTTTTCTCTGAGAGAGTTCTGATGGATATTGGTCCCTTTAGAGTGTAGAATGATAGTGAAGGCTCTGTGGGAATAAGGATTTAGGAAAGTCAGGTAGTAGATTCACAAGTGCTGGGAAGAGTAAGGACAGTCTCGGTTTACGACAATAATTGACTCTCAAAACTACTCCTACCACTCTTCTGAGCAAACAATTGTTTGTCAGTTCCAGTCACTCAGGCGCACTCACCGATTTGGTGATTTTGACGCTCAACGTACATGAATACGGACTACAATAACAAATATGGGAAATGTTTGATTTGGGCCGGCCGACACCAATGCTAATAAAGTTTTAATACTTTTATTATCATAAAAAATCAAATCACAAATAACACTGACTAACAAAAAAAAACTTTTTTTTTCTTTCTCTAACATTTCTATGTTTTTCTGGTCAATTTTAATGCGCTGTTTTTAAATCTGCAAACCGTTTTTCTCTATCAGGTCGGAATTTCTAGAAATACGCAATTGAAGTTTTTTAACAACGCATACAGTATTACAACATCATTCGTACAAGAAGTATAACAGTTATGTAGGCTTGAATTTCTTTGCAGTCGACTTTCGTCGCTGAATGGCATGTGGTACATCGCGATGAAGCATCCAACAATAATCGGCAAGCATGGTCACACTCCACCGTCCTTGATAACGTGACTCCATTACGGCGATATCTTGATGGAATCATTCTCCATGTTCATCGCTGACTTCGCCAAGGTTGTCAGGGAAAAAGTTAAGATGCGAATCGAGCAAATGGATTTTGAGGGACATGTTACAGCCCATAATTATGTATGCATCTATGCACTGCTTAACAATATGCAACATAGTCGACAGATTTGTGATTTTCCAGAAAGTTATCGACGATCGATTTGAATGCCATCCATGCGCGAAGTTCACTACCATGTAACAAGTTCTCGAATTGTTTGTCTGCAATAACTTTCCTAATCTGAGGTCCTACAAAGATACCTTCCTTTATCTCTGCATCGCTAACTTGCGGAAACTTTTCTCGAAGATAAGTGAAAGCTTTGCTCGTTTTATCTAACGCTTTTACAAAATTCTTCATGAGCCCCAACTTTATATTTTACAGTGGTAAAATGAAGGTATCTTTGTTAACTAATGGCTCGCGTATTACATTTTTATGCCCGAGCTGCATACGATCCCGGATAGGCCACACCTTTCTTGCATAATGTTCCTGTCTGTTGCGGCTGTCCCATTCACATCGGAAGCAACAAAATTTAGTATACCCAGTCTGCATGCCCGTGAGAATTGCAATGACCTTTAGAGAACTTGTTCAATACTTTGAGATGGACTAGTCTTGGAAGAATCGATGAAAAAATCGCCATTCGTTGACTATGTGCTCATGACCATTTTTTACATCTTTGCAATAGCAAATGTCATCATCCATCTCAAAGTATTGAACAAGTTCTCTGTGTCTATGACGAAATTTAGATATCGGAGTATTGGGCGCTAAAAGATTCCATTCTTTGAGTCGCGAACCGAGTAATTCTGCTTGTCCTTTGGTAAGAGCGAGATCACGTATTAGATCTGAAAGTTCTGAATGGTTAATTAAGTAAACACCATCATTCACCGGTATGTAATCTGAGTCAGAATTAGTTTCTAAAGCAGGTAAACTATCACTTTCTGATGGTTCATTTACGTCCAACGGATATTGTTCTGGTGGTACTTGGATCGGACACGTGATTGGATCATGAGGCACTGATTTCGAAACCGATTCAATATTTGGATAAACCACAGACTTTCTAGTTTTAAAAGTGAAACCATGGATATTTGTCAAGCAGAAGTAACAATCAGTAGTGTGATTTGTATGTTCACGCCATATTACTGGCACTCCAAAAGGCATCGACTTATGCTTCGGCGATTTTCGTAACCAACCTGCCAATGTATCGAACAAACCGCATTTGGCTTCCAAGATTTATTTGCATCATCAACTTTCGAATCGAAATAAAGTTCATATGCTATCTTTAGTAATGGTGTAAAGTTTTTCTGGTCAACACGATCGGTAAAATATCCGCACACGTAACAGAACAGATCAGCCGAATTTCTACAACTTCTAGAAGCCATATTTTGCTCAGATTATTTCAAAATACAGTAACTATTTGAAAAATCGCGTAACATATGTCATGCATCTTTTAGCAGTATAAAAAGTAGAATTATGTTGCTTTTTATTAATTTTTAATAAGTTATATAGTAAAAATGAAACGGAGCAAATAACGGTTTCCCAAAAATATATTTATTCACAAATATCTTAAGAACCCGACGTGATAGAGATAAACGGATTTCAGATTTGAAATCAGCGCAAGAAACTGACCTAAGAACACTTATTCTTATATAAGAAAGAAAAATGTTGTTTGTCAGTGTAATTATCAATTTACAGTCAAAAATCAAAGGTTACAGAATACAAATATGACAAGGGGGAGGGGGGTTTTGAGGAGAAGTATCCCATACACCTTTTCCCGCTTGTATTTACTAACAGAAAAGACCCAGTCCCAAAGACAAGGAAGGGGGGGGGGGATGATGATGATCAGAGATAGGCAATTTAACCCAATGGTAAATTTATTACTCTGAGGCAAGGGGTTACAGTGATCAGGGGGTAGAGGAAAAGCTAGGGTTCTCAAATGTTTTCCCTTATCCAACAAATTTTACGGGAGGGGGAAATGAACACAGTTAAACAATCCCGCTAGGGGAAATCCAGTACAATGAATACAGTACACCTTAATCCTAGGTCGAACTAATTATAAGGGTAAAAAAGATTAAATAAGGCTCGATTTCATTTCAAAAAAACACACGCTTGGCTGGCCAGCACACAGGCACACACACAGACTTAAGCAAAATGGTGAATTCTGGCACTTCCTAGGAATTTTACAACAGCAGATAATACCGTAGAACAATGGAAATTGTCTTTTTATTTCTTCTGTGTCAGGCCCCAGATTTATCGAGGTTCTGGTAGCTAATAGTCTCAAAAAATCGCCAGACGGTGAAGCGTAAAGGCTACTGTTGGTTTTTTTTGATAAAAGTTCCTAATGAATGGCACAGGCACTTGGCTAAGTGTGAGGTATGGTGTGGTTTCTAAGATGGGCACAGCTGGTGAGATAACTTTCTTTTGCCGTAATGTCACAACTACAAAACACTGAGATAGGTTCTTCTTCGGGGAGGGCAACAGGGAAGGGGGGGGGGGGGTTGTTCCACTGAATATACTTGACAGACAGTGTTCAGGTAAATCTATGTTCTTCTTCACAAAAAGAGAGCATGAGTAGAATATTGCTATTCTGGCGACTGTTCTGCTTCCAGTTTTAACGCCTTTATGAATTAGTATTTTAAAAGTGTTTCTTGGGTGGCTTTGTTCTCAGTTAAATTCAGAGGAGCGAGACCCGCAACAGGTCGCCACAAGTTTAGCTTTAAAAAAGTTCATATGTCACTGGAGTAATCGAACTGGGTCGGCAAGGCTCTATATATATATTCTATTGCTGCGTAATGGCTGCTTAAATGCTGCTTAATTGCAGGGATACGAGGTTCGAAAGATTATCCTTAGATTCAATAGAAAAAAACATAAACCAATCAAATCAATTAATTCTAAGCGCGATACATGTACAGTGGAATATTTTCTGCGCTCCACGTCTTATATTAATTAAATCAAGTAAAAATAAAGCTCCGTGAGGTAAATACATATTAAAAGCACATCTAGGACAGAACTAAACTGTATTAAAGTCACAATTCCCTTAACAGTTGCACAATTAATTACTCGAAATCGGCCTTTTTTATTAGCGATGCTTTAACGTATAGATGTAACATTTAGTTTCACTGGAACTTTGAAAATGGGTTTAAAACACAAGTTTAAATTTGCTGCCACTCCAGTGAAATAAAAACTGAAATAACTAGCAACTGATCTGAAGCTAAAGTATAAATTACCATCGGCACAGAAAAGAATTCACTACAATATGTTACCAAGATCAAAGACAGATGGAAATCAAAAGGAAGCGAAAGGGATGAGTTGTAGTGAAATTGACAGAGATACAACGGTGAAATTTCTCCCAAGGATAACATTTAAGGATAAAAACATAATGCGTAGGCTGCTGATGTACATGATCGCCTAGACCGCGGGTCATCACCCTCCATAAAATTGACTTGCTAGACAGGAGGGGAACGGCGGAGAAAAAGGAAAAAAATATGACTGGAAAGATTGCGTGAGACTAGAAAGGCTAAGGGGACGCAATTGGGGGGGATGGAGGAAAGTAAAAATTCACGTCCCCCAAATTGACACGAGGTACGGAAAATGACGAATGGAATTGCTTTTTGCGATACTAAGATTTGATTTGAATTGAGCGGCAGAACGCAGATGTTAGGAAAATTACAAAAATTTAAAAAGTAATTTTTCTTAATATTAAAGTTAGGAATATAAAAATTAGCTGGCCGGATGGCCTATTCTGAGCAGTGAACTAATATGATCTTAATTTTACAAACGGATAGATAATATTGAAGATAATGACAAAAGACAGTGTAGTTCATATCTTCGCCAGACTGCTTTGAATCTAAAAGTGTCACAATTTGCACACAAACACACGACCTTGGGAACAGGTGTTCAAAGTTACTTATTATGGAGGAGAGGGTTTTTGAGCGGTAGCTGTGTTTAAATATAACTTTTTACGACAAAATTTTAAGGGGAGAGAAAGGTTGCTTCAAAAATCAAGCACATTTTTTTTTAGAAACACAAGTAGAGACGGACAGACTAACAGATAACCATCCATACTTGACTGAAGCATGACTGAAATGACTTTAGTGTAGAAATTTGAAATTTAAAGTACAACTAGGCAGTGATTGGCCACAGACAATCATATCATTAGCGCTCAGACGCGAAAGTGGGGTCATTCTTCAATAATTGTTCAGTGTTAGACACAGATTTTAAAGTGTGGAGTTTCCCATATGAAAGACAGTGAATAAATTTAGGGACGCCATACTATAGCCAGCAGCTCAGCTGAGTTTTGCTAGCAATTCTGTGTTATGTATTCATAATCTGGTAAGATTGAAATTATTTCTTTATATATTTTGAATATTGTTTCATGTTCGAGTGATTTGATACTGCCATATCATAATCTAGCCTTACAAACAAGTAGGGATTTTGCTCTAGACCCCCCGCCCAAGTCAGGGTCTAGGGACCAACAAGGTACATAAACTACAGCAAGGATTATGCAAGATAGATCAAGCGTTGAAACAGATTACCTATCTTCTTTTAGGGCCAACAACTAATAAATATTTTTCAGAATCTATAGTCTGGGAGGATCTATCTGATGTAAACCCACCATGGTAACTGTGCTGTTTGGTCAGAGAGATCTGACCTGTCTGTATGATGTGGTTGTTGTGTCAGTGTGGTGTCCAGACGTGGGTATAGAATAGATTTTGACACATAGCCCATACTTTGATTGCAGAGCTGTGAGTTTTCTATCGACAACAAAGCAGAGTCTATTCGGTGGGTGACTTACTCGAGTGTATCTGTGCAGTTCTTGTGACAGAGACCACCATTATTGCCCGCCAGCACGGAGAGGTGGGACCGCAAGTTTTCAGCACCAGAGCTACAAAAAGATGAGTGAGCCTCTGGTCTGCTGGACATTCACCAACTATTGGTAGTGACTAATATCCCCATAAAAAATTCCCCACCATTTTCTGGACATTGTGTAGTCAATATAGACAGGTGTGATGAGGCCACCCCAACAGCACAAACAGTAAATATCCTCCCAAAGAGATGACTACTCGAACTTTTTTTATAAAACTAACTAGTCTAGTACTTAAATAGGTACGCTCTTGCATTTATTATGTAACATTCCATGCATTTTTTTCATAAATTTTCAATCCTTCTTTTAAAACAAGTTCTGGTCACATAAAACTTGATCCAGAACCAATAAATGTAATATAATTATATCAAAAACTTTATACACGTGAGTTAGTTCAGTGTATTTTAACACTTTTTAATCTTATTAGTCTTCTTAAATGTCTGTGGGTGTATTTATAACTAACACACCACATTACACATCATTACCCTAGACACTTTACGTAGCCACATTCATTAAGAAAAAAAAAAATTAAGTGTGAGGTCGTAGTGGTAGCAAGAAAGGCCTTCTGATAATTCTCAACTACATTTTATCTCAGGAGCCTTCACAGCTGGCCTCATACAAGTTACATGTAGTAATAACACCATCATACAATACCATCAACACCACTACATAAATGGGGGTCTTGTCCAGGGATAATTAGCCCAACAGTAAAATTAGGATCTCCTGGTGGGAGAAATAAAAGTAGGGAAATAAATTGTAAAATTTCCTTTAAAATTAAAAGTGTCCCTGCAGATAAAAGTTGGTGAATCTTCACAGCCAGTAATAATTAATTAGTTAACTGGTTAGTTAGAATTAGTTAGACTATAGTCATATAGTAATTAGAAGTACTTAGTGTATTTACTGGTTAGAGATTTATCTTGTATATTATTATATTGTCCAAAAAGTATGGCAGAGCTAGCAAAGTTTAGATCAGCTGCTGTGCTCACTGCGAAGGAGATGGGGGATGGATGGTCAAATTTTAATTCAATACGTAACGACTGAATGTGATAAATATATTGAACGGGAAGAAAGGAGATTAGAAAAAGAGGCTGATAGAGAAATTAAGAGGCTGCAGATTGAGGCAGAAGAAAAACGACAGCAAAGGGATTGAGGCAGAAGAAAAACGACAGCAAAGGGAGGCAGAAGATAAAAAGGCCGAAAGGGAGGCAGAAGATAGAAGGTTGCAGAGGGAGCACGAATTACGACTAAGGGAGCTGGAATTACAAGGCCCGGCTCCTGAAAATGGTGCCAGCCCTTTTGCCTCAGATGCTACGCCCAGTATGGGAGCCTCAAACTCAGCTATGGGGTTTCATTTAGACCATTTTGTTGAAAAAGACGATGACATAGAGGGGTACCTAGGACGTTTTGAGTTATTAGCTACTACATATGGGTTAGAGAGAGAGAGGTGGAGCTTAAAGCTATCACAGGGATTGAGGGGTACTTCTTATGAAGTATTTGCCAAAATGAACAGGGAAGACCAAGACAATTATGACATGTTAAAGCAGGCTTTGTTATTAAGGTACGAGAAGAATGGTGATTTTTATCGTAAGAAATTTAGAAATGCCAAACTGTTGTCTGGGGAGACATACCACCAATTCTCTGCTAGACTAGAAACCTATTTGGAGAAATGGACGGCTCTGGGGAAGACCCAAGATCTTAAAGAAATGATCATGATTGAGCAATTGAGAGAGTCCATGGCTCCAGACATGAGAAAATTTCTCATGGAACAAGGTGCAGAGAAGTTGGGGGAAATTTTAAATGTTGCTGAGAGGTATCAGGCAGCTCAGGCAGAGGTAAGTGGTGCTAAAAAGAAGCACATAGACAATTTTAAAGCTCCACAGCAATTTAATAAATTTGATAATAGAGAGCAGGGAAATAAAGGTAGGACAAACTTTGAGCGGCCAAGAAATGACTATCGCGACAGAAACTCACAGTTCAATGACCAAAAGTTCAATGAAGAAAACCGTTGAACCAAGGAAAAAGATGGTGTAAATGGTGCAAGAAGGATAACCATAACACCGAATTTTGTAGAAGGAAACCTTCAAACATTGCTGCAATGAAGTCGGGGACGCAAAGATTAAAGGTTAATCCTAAGGGACAACAGGAACCTTATCACCCCCCCCCCAGTTTGTGAGGATGTTATTTGTAATGGGGTCACCATAAGGTGCCTTTATGATACAGGTTTGGATTATGATTCAGTTGTGAAGTCTAGCCTAGTGGACCCAAGTCAGTATACCACAGAAACAGTGGAAATACAAGGGGCGACTAAGGACATACCACTCATGACACTTCCCATCGCAAGGATAACGGTGAAAACTCGCTATGTGGAAGGAGAAATCAGAGCAGCAGTGATAGATGAACCAATCTACCCTCTGATATTGGGGTGTAGATACGTCTTCTTGGGGAATCCCGAGAAACCTGTGATCATGGCGACAGTGCAGACCAGGTCACAGAAGAAGGAGGAAGAAGGTGAACCTATAAATGCTCATCCAGAGGAGATGAGGAAGGCGCAGGCTGAGGATAGGACACTCAAGCCCTGTTTTAAAAAATTGCCCAAATGCCACACACCTCCGAGCAAGGGGGAATATTTCATGAAGAACAAACTCTTATACAGGAAGACAGGAACTAGATCCACTGGTCACGGACAGTTAGTTCTTCCCAAGATATATAGGGCAAACTTAATAAGGAGCTTACATGTTGGAACAGATGGTGACCATGAGAAAGTCGGTACCATCTGCCAAAACATTGCTCGAAAATACTATTGGCCCGACGTAAATGTCGATGTTGAAAACTTTGTAGAAGCATGTGGCGTATTTCATGAGGGAACACCCACAAAGGGAAAATATGTGCAGGACCTAGAAACGCCACGGGGCAACTTTAGGCCTGAAAGGAAAACTAATTACACTCGGGTAGACAAAGTGGAATGGGAGCCCCCTTTTCACACCCAGTCTTCACTTGAATGGATTAACATGGCAGAGGCACTACTTACAATATTTACTATGATTCGAATCAAATCTTGAGTACAAAGGGAAACTAACGAAAAGTTTTTACCCAGCTATTTCAAGATGACAATCCCTCGGTCCGTACTTATCCAAACTGGAAGAACAGACAAGAGAGCGAAACGGGATCTCTCATTTCTATCACTCTTAAGTGGGGGCACACAAAAACCGGATCTGTAGTGGTCGATTCCTGAGCCGATTTCTTGAAAAGTCCTCATTATAGAGCATAGTTCAACGGGGACCAGATGCTCCATGAAAAATGCTAAGTTGGGATAAATAAAAGATCCAGATGTAAAGCTTTATTAAGGACCTGGACAGATGAGAAGGCGGAAGAGACTGTTACCTCATCGTATCAATACGTGAACGAACTGACCACTCGTTTGAAAGCTGGATGGAAACTGGCAAATGATAATTTGAAACAAGCCAGGAAGAAACATGCAGCATATTTTAATAGGAAGGCAAAGGACAGGGAACTGGCAGTCGGAGAGAAGGTGCTGCTTCTACTACTACCCGGAAGCCAGAATAAATTACAAATTGGTTGGCAAGGTCCATATACGGTTCTAGAGAAGGTGTCTAGAACAAACTATAAAATTGACAAAAAGGGGAAGGAAAAAGTTTATCATGTAAACCTGTTAAAGAAGTATCTGGACAGACCACTCCAGGAAAGCACCCCCTTATTGACCTTGGCTATTGCAACCCAGATGCAAAAGGAACCACTCACCTCACATGAATACCCATTACATCCTTGTGAAACAGCAGCACAGGTAAAAGTCAGTAAGCACCTGACTAAAAACCAGAGGGAGAGAGTTCAACAGGTTCTGGGGAAACATACAGATGTATTAAACAGATAAAAACCAGGCCATACAAATTTGCTACAGTATGACATGAAACTGGTAGACTCAAACCCAATCTGTATGAGAGCCTATTCTATTCCGTTCGCGAAGGAGAAGGCATTGAAGGAAGAAATAGAGTATTTGTTGAAGGAGGGGATTATTTCGCACAGTGAATCAATCATCTTTTAGTTCTAGTGTCGTTTTGTTGAGAAAACCGTCTGGGGAACACAGACTGTGCATAGATTACAGGAAACTGAATGCTGTCACAGAAGGACAAGTGGATCCATTACCAGACACAAAACAGTTATTTGCCAGACTGAACAAGGCAAAATACTTTTCAAAGGTGGATCTTAGTAAAGGCTATTACCAGATCCCAGTGAAGCCTGAAGTGAGACCTTATTTGGCTTTTAGCACTTCGGATGGACATTATGAATTCAATATGCTACCATTCGGACTGAAAAATGCTCCGAGTGTGTTTTCAAGGATGATGCGCAAATTGTTGGATCCCCTGAATAACCCATGTAACACGAATTTCATGGATGATATTCTCGTCGCCACAGAGACATTTGAAGAACACATTGAAGCTCTGGAGATGTTGTTTGATAGACTACGGGAGGCGAACTTAACTGCTAGGCCAACAAAATGTTGTATTGGATGCAAAGAGTTGGAATTCTTGGGACACACTGTATATCAGGGTAATATGACCCCTGATCCTAAGAACTTGGAAAAACTGCAGAGAGCACCTAGGCCGCAAACAAAAAAGGACGTGCGATCATTTGTGTCGTTATGCGGATTTTATCAGAAATACATCAAGAATTTTAACGCTATTTGTGCTCCTCTGACTGATCTGACTCGCAAGGGACTTCCAGATAAAATTATTTGGACTGCACAATGTGAACTAGCGTTCCAAGAGTTAAAGGAAAAACTCACTAGCAAGCCTATTCTCAAACTGCCTGATTTGACACAGGACTTTGTCTTAAGAACCGATGCAAGTAATGTAGGACTCGGAGGGGCTTTGTTGCAAAGATCATCTTCACCTGATGGGGAACTGAAACCAGTCGCTTATGCAAGCCGTAAATTGAATAAGGCGGAACAAGGATACTCCACAAGCGAAAAAGAATGTTTAGCATTAATCTGGGCAATAAAGAAGTTTCAAATCTATCTGTATGGTAGGACATTTGTGGTGGAGACGGATCATCAGCCTCTCGTGTTCTTGTCTCAGGCTAAGCATGAAAACGCAAGATTGCTGAGGTGGTCTTTATTGCTTCAACCTTATCAGTTCAGTATCCAATATATCCCAGGCAAATTGAATGTCGGTGCAGATTTCCTCAGTCGGCACCCCTGTGATCAAAATTAGAGTAGTGGCAGACGTGAGGAGTAATTTTACCTATGTGTATCGCTGGTTTTGGAACTTGCCATAGGCATGTTTTCAAGTGGGGAGATGTGTAGTGAAATTGACAGAGATACAACGTTAAAATACTCAAAAGATAACATTAAGGATAAAAACATAATGCGTAGGCTGCTGATGTACATGATCGCCTAGACCGCGGGTCATCACCCTCCATAAAATTGACTTGCTAGACAGGAGGGGAACGGCGGATCAAAAAAAGAAAAAAAAGATTATGGACTGGAAAGGCTAAGGAGACGACTCAATTGGGGGGGGAAACTTTGGAGATGGGATGGAGGAAAGTAAAAAATTCACGTCCCCCAAATTGACACGAGGTGTACGGAATTGGGGGGTGACGTTTTGCGCTGATACCAAGCCTTGACTTGAACTGAGCGGCAGAACGCAGATGTTAGGAATATTACAAAAATTACAAAGTAATTTTTTCTTAATATTAATGTTAGGAATATAAAAATTAGCTGGCCGGATGGCCTATTCTGAGCAGTGAAATAAGATGGTCTTAATTTTACAAACGGATAGATAATATTGAAGATAATGACAAACGACAGTGTAGTTCACATCATCGCTAGACTATATTGAATCTAAAAGTGTCACAATTTGCACACAAAAACACGACCTTGGGAACAGGTGTTCAAAGTTACTTATTATGGAGGAGAGGGTTTTTGAGCGGTAGCTGTGTCTAAATATAACTTTTTACGACAAAATTTTAAGGGGAGAGAAAGGTTGCTTCAAAAATCAAGCACATTTTTTTAGAAACACAAGTAGAGACGGACAGACTAACAGATAACCATCCATACTTGACTGAAGCATGACTGAAATGACTTTAGTGTAGAAATTTGAAATTTAAAGTACAACTAGGCAGTGATTGGCCACAGACAATCATATCATTAGCGCTCAGACGCGAATTTGGGGTCATTCTTCAATAATTGTTCAGTGTTAGACACAGATTTTAAAGTGTGGTGTTTTCCCATATGAAAGACAGTGAATAAATTTAGGGACGCCATCCTATAGCCAGCAGCTCAGCTGAGTTTTGCTAGCACTTCTGTGTTAATTATTCATAATCTGGTAAGATTGAAATTATTTCTTTATATATTTTGAATGTTGTTTCATGTTCGAGTGATTTGATACTGCCATATCGAAATCTAGCCTTACAAACAAGTAGGGATTTGCTCTAGACCCCCCGCCCAAGTCAGGGTCTAGGGACCAACAATGTACATAAACTCCAGCAAGGATTATGCAAGACAGATCAAGTGTTGAGAATAATGAAACATATTACCTATCCTCTTTTAGGGCAGACAACTAATAAATATTTTTCAGAATCTAAAGTCTGGGAGGATCTATCTGATGTAAAACCACCATGGTAAATGTGCTGTTTGGTCAGAGAGATCTGACCTGTCTGTATGATGTGGTTGTTGTGTCAGTGTTGTGTCCAGACGTGGGTAGAGAATAGATTTTGACACATGGCCCATACTTTGATTGCAGAGCTGTGAGTTTCTATCGACAACAAAGCAGAGTCTATTCGGTGGGTGACTGTACTCGAGTGTATCTGTGCAGTTCTTGTGACAGAGACCACCATTATTGCCCGCCAGCACGGAGAGGTGGGACCGCAAGTTTTCAGCACCAGAGCTACAAAAAGATGAGTGAGCCTCTGGTCTGCTGGACATTCACCAACTATTGGTAGTGACTAATATCCCTGTAAAAAATTCCCACCATTTTCTGGACATTGTGTAGACAATATAGACAGGTGTGATGAGGCCACCCCAACAGCACAAACAGTAAATATCCTCTCAAAGAGATGACTACTCGAACTTTTTTTTACTCTTGCATTTATTATGTAACATTCCATGCATTTTTTTTCATAAATTTTTCAATCCTTCTTTTAAAATCAGTTCTGGTCACAAAAAAACTTGATCCAGAACCAATAAATGTAATATAATTATATCAAAAAACTTTATACACGTGAGTTAGTTCAGTGTATTTTAACACTTGTTAATCTTATTAGTCTTCTTAAATGTCTGTGGGTGTATTTATAACTAACACACCACATTACACATCATTACCCTAGACACTTACCCTAGACACAAGAAGGGCCTTCTGATAATTCGTGTCACAGCTGGCCTCATACAAGTTACATGTAGTAATAACACCATCATACAATACCATCAACACCACTACACTAGTGAATCTTAGAATGCTGTCAGAACGAATGATAAAGTTGCCCTTTTCAGATTCTGTATATATCTAACGGGAATGTAAGTTAAATGGGTCGTGTGAAAATTTCGCGCCTCTTCAGATCCCAGGGAAAGTCGAAGTTATTTAGCCGCCATGCTAACCGCGATGGCCCGACTGGCTTCCGATCTTCGTTCGTCTCAGGCTGCTCGCGCTAGGATGTGAAATTTCTGCGAGACTAACCTCGTTCGCGGTGAGTTTCCTGATTCCTCGGATCGTATCCGCTACGCTGAGCGCTCCGTCTCTCCCGTTCCATAGTCTTTCGGGCAAGCCTGTCGGTTGCCACAGAGGTGCGAATCTGCAAGAAGCTTTCTTCTGACCGCTCGTGTCCAACTTGCGAACGGTTCAGTGTTCGCACGGAGATGCTAAATTTCTGCTTCTCTGTTCTGGGGATCGTCTCTGACTGCTTTGATCATAGCCGCTACTCTTCGTTGATGAAAAGTTACAACAATACTGATGTTCAGGGGTTCTAATGTTATGAAAAACTAAAGTCCCTTTAATCATTCATCAAATCAGGGAAAATTCACTTGACAAACTAGACGTACGTCACAGGAGGCAATACCGTCACATTGTTACATAAACCACTGCGGTAAGAATTAGGTAAACTCGGGGATCCTTTGGGGCAGCCGTCCTGCTAGAGGGACATCTGCTGAGGTAGCTCCAAGGGGAGCAAAAAAGGAAGTTGATGAAAAACCATTAGTGCCTGTTATGAGTAAAGTTCATAACATGTATATCGATATTAATACAGTTCGATTAGTAGTTGATTTGTTTACGTACAGTTGCCTTGGTTACAGGAAGTGACGTCATTACTTTTGGTGGCCAAATGGCAGACGCCAAAGTTGCCGTCTGGTGAGCTCAGCGCTTCTTTGATAAGAGATTCGCTGTGTGTCTTTTCAAGGTGTTGGACGTATGTGTTCTCGGCTCCTGAGTGTTAGAAGATTTCTTGGTCATATTCCTATGTATTCCATCCCTGGATTATCCATACACCTCCGTGCGATAAGGCCAGATATTATGTAAGAGGAATGATGTGTGACCTGAGGAACGTGAGTTGAATTATAATAAAATTGTATGGAAATGTCCTCGACATTGTTCCAGTTACAAGACTGTACCGCGACACTTGAGACTGTCTAGTTGATGCCATAACCTAATGAGCATATCATCTATGATTTATTTGGAGCTACAAGATGTCTAATAATTTGTGTATTTGAATCGTCCAACCTGGCCTTTGGAATATCATTTATGTTGAAGTTTACGGCTTTGGGCGGGGACTGAAAAGGACATACCATTATCGGCACTTGACTTGAAGCAGTGTCCGACTTTAATTAGATTTACTTTACTACTACATACAAGTAATTTTTTTTTTCTAATTTTCGCATAAAGCATTAGTGTCTGTTTAAATAATTTAAATTGCTATTAAAATAAAGAAATGTAGAGTTGTAAATTACGACCTTTTAATGATAATGTTATCGTTTATATTGTTTCCCTTGATTCATATTCAAGCACTGAACCAACTGCGGAAAGACTTCTCGATCACCCTATACTTCCCAGCCCTCTCATCCCCTAAAAAAGTAAATTGCCTTACAATCCTGCAATATCCAGTTCTACAACCAGATAGCTGGAGGAAATTTCACCGGTAAGACCACAAAAGGCGATAGTATGTCCGTTCTCCATTTAGTCACAATCAGCGTCGTCCAATTCACTGTCACAATAAGTTCTCCACCTGCTGAACAAGAATAAAGGCGGGTCGCTATTTCTAAACCTGGAAGCCATTAAAATCACCACACAATAAAGAACTCCGGATAGCAGGTCCACTGTCCGCCGCCAGATCTGATAATTTCTTACGCCCTCTTCTACGTACTCGGCGAGCCCACTTATTGTAGGGGTTCAGAATAGACCCTCCACATAGAATTAACACTGATGAAGGTAGATCAACATAGATTCCGCCCCACTTGAAAAGGGTCTATTGAGTAGCCGCGGACCACAATATGACAGTTTTAGACTGTCGTCTTCTTGCATTGTTAAGTGGGAGAATTTGATGTGACAGTTCCATCACTTTCTTTGTTCCCGGTAACTCCTCTTGTGAACAATTTTTCTGTTAGGCTACGTGGGGAGAGTTGCGGTGGACTTTGGTACGCTGGGTGGTCTCTATCGTTTTTTTGTTTTTGTTTTGTTTTTGTTTTCTCTGAAAGGTCTCCATCACGCTATCTTTTTTGTGTGCATTTTCTAGCCTTTCAATGCAACTTTCGTGTATATTCTAGATAGGTTAGTGAAAAAAGGCTGTTCCATAGCAAATTCCCTAAAGATATCTTCTACAGACAACTAGCAGATGGCAAAAGAACAGTTGGGCAACCGCAGCTGAGGTTCAAAAATGTGTGCAAGAGAGAATGAAGGCACTGGGCATAAATCCAGCAGCATGAGAGGATGAAGCTAGCGACCACACCAAGTGTGGATGCTCCCTAAGGCGCCACCTCATATTTGGCGAAAAGAAGTTCTCACAAGAAGCTGAAAAGAAAAGAACACACCGAAGGAAACACCAGTAACAAAAGCAGCTGAGGGCTGTCACATCAGGGGCGCATTCCAATAGTCAATCATTACTGAATGGGCTACTACAACTACCATAGCTAATTCAGCAGTAGGTGAGTGAAGTGTTACAGACTTCCCTGTACTAGGTCCAGCTTTAGGAGCTGTGGTGACCAGTTTCTTTCCTTGCTGCCTATGTCGTCCCTAACTCAAAAGCATAGTCATGTACCCATTTACAGCTTGTTAGATTGGAGCATGACACTACCGTGTTTCGAGCCCGGTATCTGCGCCGTGAAATGCCAGCGAACTAACCATTTTGCCAATCGGACGCTCAAGAAAACTTTCAAATCACCTACTACCTTGTACGTAGAATCACGACAGCCAAAAGCAAAGAAAAGCAAACCAAATAGAGATGCTTGCTGAAATCAGAAAGGTGCAAATAGCGCAGTCTAACTTTAAGATACGGCACAACATAGTCGTTCTGCTCAACAAAAATTCCACATACTAATCAAGGAGGTGGCGTTCCGCCCGAGGATTCCCAAAGTGAATACTGAAAAACCGGTCTCCGCCCATAACATGGGGTTACCCCATAGAGTGAAACAAAATAGCAGTGGGGTACCACTCTCTGCGCAAATTAACCATGAAGCTTTAAGACGCGACAGCCTGTGAGATGTAGACTGAAGTCGCCTTAACCTCATCGCAACCACTACCACATACTGGGTCTAAGCTTTATGAGGTGGTGAGTTCAGTTACTTTTCTCATTGCCTTAGCCTTTTGCTAACTAAAGAGCAGAGTCAGGTATCCATTTAATGCTAGGTTTCGAACCCGGCAAATTAGTTTTGAGAAGCCACAGTGATAACCACTCTGCCTCACGACATTTTCCCTGAATATTACTTTCAATTTTTATTTTGTTGTTATGCTATATTTCTTTCTTTTTCCTGTCCGTCTGTCTTTCTTTCTGTCTGTCTTTCTTTTTTTGTATCTATCTTAACAGCAGTTATCTAGATCAGGGGTTCTCAACCCTTTGTTTGTGCTTAAGAACCCCTTCTGAGCCTCATTTACCACTGTGACCTCCCTCATAGTCCATGTTAGCTGGAACACAGTTACTTTTTTCCCCTGAGGTCCAAATGGCCACGTTGAGAACCACTGATCCTGAAGCAGTGTCGGATTCCAGTTCCACATAAGACATTCACTCGTATGAGATATTCTGAGGCGATAGAGGTGGCCTAGTAATCTGCAGTGGCCAGTTCTCAGGTGGAAAATTATGGTCTGCTAGTGTCTATTAAGCTAATGGATTGGGTCATATCTGTTGTTTATATTACTATATATCACTTTATATTATTATAATTCCAATAACAATCACATTATATGTTTTATATTCCTTTTCGATTTTCTGATCGCGAAATCTATAATTACACCCAAGAATTTAATAAAGAGTAACACATTTTGATTTTAATTACAGGTAGTCCTCGATTTACGACAGAGTTCCATTTAAACATCTCCGTCCTAAGTCGAAGTGGTCGTAAGTCGCATCACCCTAAAATGTGTGGACTTATTACATATTTCCAAGACTGTATTCCATCATGTTGTAGTGGATTTTGATGTTATTGTATGGTTGATACGTTACCTAGTGTACTGTATGAGGTCAGCTGTGAAGGCTCCTGAGATAAAAGTTTATGGGAGTTACAGGAGACCTTTCTGCTACCACTTTACGACCTCAAACAGACCTATTCTACTATAATGAGTGTTAGCTACGTTAAAAGTCTAGGGTACTGAAATGTAATGTGTAGGTAATAAAATACACTGACACACACATGTAAATACTAAGTCTAATAATAATAATAAACTCTACAATACACTGAACTAACACTGGCTGTTAAAGTTTAAGTTTAAAAATTTTTTAAATTTACTAGTCCTGAACCAATTTTTGCTTTTGGTCAGAACTTATGAAATGATAGGTATTTATCAATGAAATGCATATATATATATTGCATAATCAAATATAACTTTTGTACATAGGTATATTATTACAATGGTTAACATTAATGGTATCTACAAAGTCTTGGGAACACTAGCACTGGATGGTTAGTTGGGGTGGCGTCATCATGCTCAATCTATGGTTACAATAGTTTATAGTCCTTAACATATGGACTGATCTTAATGTTTCTATAACACGCTTTATTTTGTTATTTATGGTGGAAATATTGAATGAATCTCCAGCAGGCCAGGTTTGCAGTTTACTGGCCTGTAATGATGTAGTATAGAATTCTTGTGGCCCACTCCTCTCAATAGCTGGAGTAAAATGTTAGGCTGCACAGACACCCGTTCTTGCACTTCTACAAGAGTATCTGGCACAATCGTAGTGCCAGATCAGAAACTCTGAAACAAAATTTGTGCCATGTGTCAGTACTCTATTCACTGCGCCACTCTTACACACAACACCACAAAACAACACTACACAGATGAGTCAGATCTCTCTGACCAACGTAACACATCTCACCCAGTTGTTATCAATTAGTACAGGTTCCCCAAGACTGCATTGCATCCGAAATATGTTCAATAGTTTCTTCTTCTATTTAATAAGGTGGGTGATATGTTCCCACTGATGTCAATAATCGATCCTCCTTCCATAGTCTTAGATAGGTTTTCATATATTATTAGTTTGTCTCTAGGACCTGGACTGCGGCTGGGGACCTAGAGCAAGCACTTACTTGTCGTAATCATTTTTCATGATATGGCAGTATCAATCACTCAAAATATTAAAATAAACAAGATAAATGCTTTTTGCCTTACCACAATTCAGAATGAGAACACAGTTATTTAGGACTAGCAAAACTCAGCTGAGCTGCTGGCCAGACTAGGGCGTCCCACTGATTTTTATTTATTAATTCCGGGAATTCACCTCTATCAGTCTAGAACTGTGTTACTGGACAGTCTTCTAACAAATGGTACAAGTGCGCGTCTCCCATTCACCAATATAAATACATTTGTCCAATCACGGACTTCCCCTCTAACTTTTTTTTCAAATATACAAACTAAAAGTCAAATTTCAGTCAGATCTCAGTCAAGTGTGTATTATTGTCTGTTGGTCCGTCTGTCTCTACTTGGCTTTTCACAAAAATACACTTGTTTCTTGGACCAACTACACGTAAAAACTGCACAAACCTGCCCCATTAAGTTAGTTTTAGCTTCTATCCTCCGACTTTCCCCTCTAGTTCATTGCAGTTTGATTTTTGCATTTTTAGGGCTCAAGGACACCAAAACGTAACTTTAGTGAAATATGCACAAAAAACTGTTCGGTAGTCTGATGTGAACAATACAGTCTTTCGTCAATATCTTCCGTGTTATCTGTCCGTCTGTATAATTAAAAGTATATTATTTCTCTGCTCAAGATGGGCTATCAAACTAGCAAGGTTTTATTTTCATAACTTTATTATTAAAGAAAATCCTACTTTTCTCAAGGTTAGTTTATTTGAAAGATGTTTTTGAACCTTTGTCCACTGCGTTTGCCGCTGTATTCAAATAAAACAACCAATTACCGTAAAAGCGTCCAAGATATGACTGTTTCTAATAAGATCCAAGGTCCCTTTTCTACCAATTCCTTACATTGTGTCAACTAGTGGCGTGATTTTTTTCTTTAAACTACCAATTGCGTCTTTTTGCTTTTTAGATTCAAACACGTGTTCAGTCATATTTTTTCCTTTTTTATCTCCGTTTCCCCCCGTCTAAAAGGGTAAACCGTTTCGTCTGCATGTCTAACTAGTTAGTTTCAATGGCGGTAGAAACCGCGGGCGTAGGCGAGAATGTATCCTCGTATCTTACGTATAATTTTATCCCTACATTTTATCTTACCCGTTATCTTTATAATTGGAGATATTTTAACGTTGTATCACTGTATTTTTCATCACACATGTCATCATTTGTTAAAGTCGTGAACTGAACAATAAACACAAAAGGGCTGATATAAATGATACGAACACGATTGAGAAAAAGTACACACACTTTTAACTCAAGTGGATAATAGAGGCTGATGAGTGTAGTCTTAGGGTGTGATATAACGTCCAATTGAAATTAATGTTTATTATCGAACTCAGTCAATGATTTTAAAGCTCAGTGCAGTAGAACTCTTCTGTGCTCTTCTGTGAACATGCTTGCATTATCCCAAGCCGTAAATACTACATAAAACATGAATAAGAAAAGGACTTAAGTTGAAAACCTGGAATGAAATAATAATGTTTTTTGACCATTCTCCTCTTTTTAAATTAATTTTTATTTTTTGTTTTGGCCGTCGTTAGTCGCGTACATCGTAAACAGAGAACTATCTGTATAGTAAAATTCTCATATTTTTACTGTTTCTCCCTCAGCACTGTTGTCCTGCAACTACAAACACACCTGGACTGGACAACGCACAGCTGAACAGTTACTATCTTTGCAAATCAAAATACTCGAACATGCAGAGCGATGTTATTACATAATTCACTCAAACTTACCATCAACAATTAATTTGAATTTTTCTTTAGTGCTCTTGGTAGCCTAAGCACGTCCGTAGTGTGCATAATGAATAATCCGGCCCTATCATTAAGTATCATGTTGGCCTAGTTTTTAAATTAAAAAGGAAAGGGGCGGGGAAAAAAGGGGGTGGGGGGTGGGGTTCCTGATTTAAGGGGCTCAACAACTATAATCAATATACGGCAAATTTGTATCAAAAGCGCAAATGTAAATTATCCAGGTACCAAAACTTATGTCAATTTTTGTGACCAAAGACGTAGCAAAAGTGATGAATGCTGTCAGCGACCAATAGCTTTACTGCTTGCGTCAGGGTCAGCGAACCAAAGCTGACCAAGACCTTACTCCACCTCCAATAATAATGTTTTTTGACCATTCTCCTCTTTTTAAATTAATTTTATTTTTTGAACATTTTACAAGTTCTCATAACATACCTCTGAATATGTCTCAAATCACTAATTTACAGTACGAAGAATTCGATTCTTATGTCTTGTTTTTTTTTATTTATTTATTTTTTTAATTTATTTATTTTATTTATTTATTTATTATTTTTATTTTTCAAATTCCTTATTATTAATTTTTTTGTTTTTTTTTTGTTATTATTTTTATTTTATTTTAAAAACACTTTAATTATGATGATTATTGCAAATGTAATATTACTTTTGTAATGATAAATGCCTTAATAATGCTTAAAGTAAATGTGAGGATGAAAGGATATTAGTATACATGATGAGAGAGAGAGGAAGGGCAGAATGTCAGACGGGCCTGCGTGCCCAATTCTTAACCCTTTGAAAATAAAGTTCGTTCGTTCGTTCGTTCCAAGAGGTGGTCCTGGAAACAGGCAGCATCACTGCAGTCTGGCTGAGAGAGTAGGGATGAAAGAGGGAAGGCAAACCCGGTCCCAAAAAAATTCCGTGCTGAAGTCGTGTGTGTCGGCTGGAAGGCGCAAATATTGCAGCAACGCTGTAAACGGACACAACGCAACCAACGTCCTTTTCAGGACGAACGAGGAAGAAGAAGATGTCAATTTTTCCCCCACCAGAATTATTTTTGTATGAGGAGATATTTTATAATAAAAATAAAGATTTTGTGTCTTACTTGTCTTTTTGGGACCACTGTTGCAGTGAAGCGTAGTTCGGAGCTGAAGTCTGCGTTCTTGAACCAAGTGCTTCTAGTTGGCAGTGTTACTGAAGGATTTCAGTGATGTTGTCTATCCATCTGCCTCAAAATCTTCTCCGTGCTCTGAAACCAGATCTTCTACTGTTGTAGGCGCGTAGTGGTAATTTATCGGGCTCCATTCTTATGAGACGGCCAAACCGCTTAACTATCTGTCTATCTACTAGACGCAGGATGTAAAAAGAGGTAAAGGATCCCGTTTACACGCCCTCTGAGGCAAATTGGGATTATGATGTTAGGCCCATATTTTCTCGACCATCGGCACACTAGGGGTATGATCAGCATCACGCCGGCCGCCGACCTTCCCAGAGTTACTCTAGTACCCAATTCATCAGGCTGGGTCGACCCCGGAGCCGTTTGCGGTCTAAAAAAAAAAAATCCCACATCAACTTGGGAGCGAACAATACGTCATCTTGTCTTATTCTGTCTCTCGTGGCTTTTCTTAAGCATCTCATCTCATAGGTTGTGATTTACCTTCCTGTGCTTTTTGGCATTGGTAGCAAAGAAGTGGGAAGAATTTGCTATTTATCAGCTGTAAGTTTAGTTTCCATACTTTGTGTTGAATGTTTGAGTAGTGGTGACAGTTGGTAAATCACTGCACTTGCTTTTTGACGGCTTCTTTCAATTTCTCTGAAAAGTCTTCCATTTTCTGTAAAAATGCTTCCTAGGTATTAGAACCCGTTTAAGCCTGATGTTGTTGTCATGTATGTTAAGTGGGCATGGTGATCTGCTAATCTTAATAGTTTCTGTCTTTGATGTGTTCATCTTCATGTTGTATTTTTCATTTTGTTATCATCTTCTACACTAGATTTTGGTGATCTGGAAAAGGTAACTGACTCTGTGGGCTATAAAAAAATGTATGTATTTAATTAATTTATTTGTAATTTGGCTGGAGAATTGTCTGTAGTGTTGTATGTCTTATATCCAACAACTAAGTTTAAGTTTCTATTAATATGTTGTATAAATTGCAGGTCGTGGAGAAGAGAACTGGAGACAGGGTGTATGAACGGTTTGGTTTTGTTTAGTTGTAAGGACTATCTTCATTACACACGGACAACTCCATCAGTGTTAAGATCTTCTCCCTTAGATTACACAAGGATGATCTCAGCAAAGTGCACGAGAATCCCAATGTGCGTATATAGTAATCACACATACTATAAATATGTTTTGTGGAGGGTAGATTTCTAATTTTTAAATTTTGTTAGGGCAACGGCCTTAGGACCTACTCTTTACGATTTCCAACTGCCGTGGGATTTTTAACGTGCGCAACATGCACACAGAACCTCTTATTTTTTCGCCTTTATCCGAGAAGGCTAGGCATCCGATCTCACTACCTAGGAGATCAGGAGGGAGTATGACATCATTACGAATCACTAGTTCTGAAAAACAATTTCATAAATTATATTCCCTGTACTGAGAATCGATCCAGGTACCTCTAGAATTCGAGGCAGACGCCATATCTCCTTAGCCACCCCGACTGTATGAACTGGATGAAGAAGACATGGACAGATCGTGAGCTGATTGCACGGTAGAGGAAGACTTGCCATCAGCTTGGTGAAGGCCTTTTCTCTTTGGAGAGTTGAAAAATTATGATGATGATAAAGTGCAGCAGCGTGCTACTGGCTAAGTGGTTAGAGCTCTTGCCTATAACCGGCAAAGTTACCAGGTTCCGGCACCAAAACCTGGTAGCGACACCGCTCCAGTTCGCTTAGTTGTAACTGGATGCTGAGTTAGGGAAGGGAATGGTGTCACGGATTGCCTCCCCTGCTTTGCAGTAGTGGTCCACCAGTGGCCACAACTCAAGAGTATATAAAATGGGTCGTAAAGGTGTCTACCTTCGCACAAGATCACTCTTGGCAGAAATGTAGATAGAAGGGTAATGACGCTTCTATCCCAAGGTAGTTTCCATAAGATATTTCAGAAGTCAAGTACAATGCTCCATTGGCAGAGCAATTGTTAACTTATATCGGTCCGCCGCCTTTTATGTAGAATCATGCAATGGCTATTGCCCGTTCAAGCCCCCCAGCTGGTGTAAATCCAGCGAAAGTCTTTTTTATAAGAATTAGCTCTATAGATGTAAATATATGTTTGGATGTATATATATTACCTAGATATGATCTTGTTATAGTAATGGGAGACCTCAATGCGAAAGTTGGTACACACAATACATATAACGAAAGAACAATGGGGAAATGCGGCAGCGGAACAGCAAACGAAAATGGGGATAAACTAATAAGTTTCTGTAGCATTAACAACCTGGTCATTGGAGGAACACTCATCCCACATAAAGAAATTCACAAACTAACATGGGAATCACCAAATGGTCGGGACAGAAACCAGATAGACCACATCATGGTTAACGGTAGATGGAGACATGCATTACAAGATGCGAAGGTAAGAAGAGGTGCAGATGTGGGAAGTGATCACCATTTAGTAGTAGCAAAACTGAAAGTGAAACTAAGAAGGGCTGCACCAACTGTAACTACACAGAAAAGGTTTGACATCAGCAAATTGAAGGACTCCCTTACCAGAAAAGCTTTTGCGGCCGACATAAAGAAACGATATCAATTTGCCAAAAGTCAGGAAAAGACATTGACTGATGATATAGACCAGAATTTCAACACCATGTCAACAATATACAAAGAAAGCAGCAAATCATGCTTGGGATTCCAGGAAGTTAAACGCCAAACCCGAGCCAACAAAAGGAATTTCCTAGACGATCTTGCAAGACAGGCAGAGGAGGCAGCACTGAGAAATGAACAAAGCACAGTATACAAAATAACTAAATTCATCAGCGGAAAACGAGGTGCAAACAATATTACATTAGTAAGAGATAAGCAAGGTAATCTCATCAATACAGCAGAGGGACAGGAAACAAGATGGGCAGAGCACTTCAGAGAAACTCTGAACAAGGAACCACCAGAGACACAATTGAATGTTCCTGAAGCTGAAAACGATCTAGATGTGAATACAGACATTCCACGCAAAGAAGAAATCATCACAGCAATAAAGGGTTAAAGAACGGCAAAGCTCCGGGCCATGAAAACTTAAATGCAGAGCTATTTAAGACAGACCCTGAGCTAGCAGTAGAACTATTAGAACCACTATTTGCACAAGTCTGGAAAACGGGGACAACACCATCAGAGTGGAACAAAGGAATAATTGTCAAATTGCCCAAGAAGGGAGATCTTGCAGACTGCAATAATTGGAGAGGAATCACTCTTCTCTCAGTTCCCAGCAAAATACTAGGCAGGATAATTATAAAGAGAATTTTAAAGGCAGTAGACCACAAACTGAGGAAAGAACAAGCAGGATTTAGAAAGAACAGGAGATGTGTAGATCATATATTCACTCTCAGGAACATTATAGAGCAGTGCTCAGAATGGCAAAGACAGCTTTACATTAATTTTGTTGATTTTGAAAAGGCTTTCGACATCATACATAGGGACAGTTTATGGAAAATACTGAGGGCTTATGGAATTCCAAGCTGCATAGTGTCAAACATAAAAAAGCCTCTATGCCAACTTTACGTGTAGTGTTGGTCAGAGCAACCTAACCTTTGAGGTGAAGACAGGAGTACGACAGGGATGCCCCTTATCAACCACTCTATTTTTAACAGTCATAGACTGGGTGATGCGCCAGACAACAGAGGGCAGTCCAAGAGGAATAAGATGGACAACATTTTCTACATTGGAAGATCTGGAATATGCAGATGACATTGCACTACCATCACATTCACATCAACACACCCAGGAAAAAACGGATAGACTTAATAAGTTTAGCCAGCAGGTGGACTTGAATATCAATTTAAAGAAGTCTGAGGTCATGACGCTCAATGTGAGCAACCCTGAGCCCATATCAGTAAGGAATCAGCAATTGGTACAGACAGATACCTTCACATACCTAGGAAGCATAGTAACACCAGACGGCGGGGCAGGCAAAGACATCAACATCAGAATGAATAAGGCAAGAACAGCCTTCTTTAGACTAAACAACATCTGGAAGTCCTCCCAATACAGCACAAGCACAAAATTAAGATTATATCAGAGCTGTGTGCTTTCTGTGCTTCTCTATGGTACGGAATGCTGGAGAGTTACAGAGAAGGAAATGTCGAAATTGTCCTCTTTTCACACAACATGCCTAAGAAAAATTCACCGAATCTTTTGGCCAAATACCATCACTAACCAAGATCTGCTTACTCGAAGCAAGCAAGAGGACATGCACACCATCATAGCTGGCAGACGCTGGAGCTGGGTTGGTCATGTCCTCAGAAGAGACCCCGATGCCATCACAAGAAAGCTATGCTTTGGACCCCTGAAGGAAAACGAAAGAGAGGCCGACCAAAAACAACCTGGCGGAGGACTGTGGAGGCTGAGATGCAAAGAATGAACCATAGTTGGGGCACTGTACGAAGGTTGCCACCGACCGAGTAAAGTGGAATCAATTTGTTGTTGCCCTACAAGACGCCACTAGGCGTGATGGCCACTGACTGCTTTGACAGTCGGCGGCTAAGGATCAAAGAAAAAGAAGAAGAAGAAGTATATATATCTATATATATATATATATATATATAAAAGAGTCTTGCTCATACGTTTGCTTTCATACATATAATAACTTAATAAACAATTATTGTTATGTTTTAAAATAATATGTAACACATTTAATAATCAATTAGTTTAACAGGTTAAAATAACGATGAAATGATGGTGACTTTTAGAGTTAAATATAATTTTTCGTCATTGAGACTTAGGTTGAGGATTTAAATTTAAAATTAAAATTTAATGTCCGTTTGCTGGTGCCTTTTACAAGCACTTAGCGGGTATGAGTGAGTCCTGCAGCCTTGTTTCGTCAATTCTTTTGTGATGATGATGATACTTCACAGTCTGATAGCTTCGTTCATCAAACGGTCTGATAGCTTCGTTCCACGAACAGTCTGATAGCTTAGTTCCATGAACTTTTTAGACAAAATAGAAAGAAAAACTGCCTCTGCTAAGTAAATTTGTGGGCTGCAAATTAACAGGCGCATTGTCTCGCTGTCCACCCACCAATGTTAGTCTCTCTGAATAATTATTCTTTTTTGAATATACACAATACTTCCGCGTGTTTTAAAATATTACATTTTAAAATTCCAACGCGTGACCTCTTTCTAATAATGCTGTAATACTTCCGCTTGCCTCTGTACAAACTCACAAACACATCTATGAGCTCATTCCAGCCCAGATGCTTTCCGCCAATATTGTCTTTCCAGACAGATTACCTGTAATAATTACACAGGGATAGGCCAGTGGAAGCTACTATCTCATTATCACCTGTGTTTTCGCACACCCCAAACGGCTTTCTCAGACAGACAATATTGGCTTCCTTTGATTAGATCATGCGCGACCAGCTTACGCGAAAGGATCCTTTCTGTCAAAGGTTGGCTAGATTCACTTACGTGATAACCGTATTACTGATGACCGGTCTAATTACCCTGGTATTGTTACAGTTCACCTGGTGAAACGTAAACAAGTCTGGGAGCGGTCACAGCAAAAAGAATGTAAGTGCAATAAATATGCCAAATAATAGGGAATGAGTGAAAAAAATGAAGAAATTAAGTGATACTGTCGGAGGGGACGAGAGTTATACAAAGTGGCCGACTGATTTCGTCACAAAAGGCATAAAGCTTAAACCTAGTAATTTGATATCTCTAACACTTCACTCCATACAGCAGTGTCTGCTATAGCTATAGGACAACCTTTACCTTTTTATAAAGTGCAGACATGAGAAAATTTAACTGTAATCAGAGGGGCGTTCCAGGCGGCCCTTGGGGAAATTTTGTACTATATCGTGCCGCACTATACAGCTCGTGGGACATACAGATTTAAGACACCTGTCTCATTTTTTTTTCATCAGTTTCAGTCTTCTCGTGATTTCTGTTTCTTATTTATTTTCTTTCACTCGTGTGAACCCTGTTTTCTTTTGCTGCCTCTTCTCATCTCGTCTCCAATATTCTTTGCTTTTCTCCTTCAGCTATTTATTATTCTCCTTCTCCGAAACACCGTTCGACACTTTTACTTTACTACTCAGCACCTTCCTCACCTTACCTACAACAAGTACCACAACTACTTTTATTAATACAACAACAACAACAACAACAAAACAACAACTAATTCTATTACTGCAACAATAATAAAATTAACAACTACTATTATTATTACTACAGTAACAACTACCACTAACGCTACATCTTCAATTATTACTACAAACACAACAACAAAACAACTACTACTACTATTACTACAATAACAAACTACCACAAATGCTACATCTTCTATTTTTACTACAAACACAACAGCTAAATAACTACTACTACTACAACAACAACCACCGCTACTACAAATATTATTATTATTAATACAACAACTACTATTATTAGAACAACAACAGTAACAACGACAACTACTACAGCTACTACAACTACTACTGCTGCCTCTGCCATTACAAACTGTGCTACAACTACCTTATTGTTAGTAAAATGTCAGTGTTACGAATGTAATTGAAAAGATCTAAGTTTCACTCTTTTAATAGTCACTCGTAGACCCAAAGGTCTTTTATATTTGGGTATGCGCCTTAATATAACCGACTAGGCTGAACGGGACGCGCCTCGCCAAAACGAGGCAAGATTTTATTTTATTTTAAATCTGTTAATGAAAGAGAGAGAAGGAACGAACGAACGAACTTTATTTTCAAAGGGTTGAGAATTGGGCACGCAGGCCCGTCTGACATTCTGCCCTTCCTTTCTCTCACCTTTCATACTGAATTCATTTATTCTCACATGCATTTTACATATTAATGCCAAGGAATTCAACGTTGTAAAGTAAAATAAAATAGGACACTCAAATTAACATTAACTACTTATAAGCATGACATAAAATATGTTGAAAAGTACAAACATTGTCATTAGAACCTACAGTTGATATTATAAGAAAAGATAATCTGATTGGGGTAGGGGGGGAAGGGGGGGGGGAGGGGGGGGGGGGGGGAGAGATGATGAAGATGTAATCAGAACTAATAAAGTACTCGAAAAGTCTACGATTGTATGAATAGGGACTGGGGTTGTTTCTTAGGTTATTTGGAAGACAATTCCAAAGACGAGCAGCAGAGTACACTAAGCTTTTCTTGAATAAGTCAAGCCTAGGCTTGGGTACGTGCAATTTGTTTAAGCGTTGACTGCGTCTTTCGTTGTATTTGAACATTGTCCACAGATATGCTGGAGCATTATGTGACAGGATTTTTTGAACAAATTTAGCTTTGTTAAACAGAAGGCGCTTTCTTAAGGGCAGTTTTTGGAGATTTTTGTTTAGATCTACAGACTGAGTTAGGCAGTTGTCCGAGACTAGACGCACTGCACGCTTTTGTAGTGAACGGAGTCTCTTTGTGTTGGACATTGAGTAACCATCCCACATTGTGGAGCAATAGTCAAGGTTTACTTTTATGTGAGATATATAGAACAATTTTCGTGCATCTTCATCTAGGAAATGTTTGATTTTAGCTAACTGGTAAACGTTTTGTGCCGTTTGCTTGGTCAGTGCATGTACATTTGAGTTCCAGTGTAGATGCTGGTCAACGACTATACCTAGAAATTTATGTTCATTAACGTTTTCAATTAGTGAGGTACCAATGTAGATCTGAAGTGTTGTTTTTTCTTAATTTTGTAATTTTTGTCTAGTTGATATTAACATGCATTTTGTTTTAATGATATTTATTAACATGCGATTTCCGTTGCTCCACTTAATCAGATTTTCTGTATCTTTTTGTAACGAAAATTCGAGTGTGTTACAACTTTTACCACTCTTTTAAAAAGTACAGTCGTCTGCAAACAGGAAACAGGAGAAGTGCTTGATGTGTAGTGGAAGGTCATTAATTTATATGGCAAAAAGTAGTGGACCAAGTATAGAACCCTGAGGAACGCCTGTATTTATTACTGCTGGGTTTGAATAGGAGTTACTGTAAGAAACTATATGTTTTCTGTCCGACAGGAATGATTTAATTATTGTCACCAGTTGAAAGTTTACTTTTGATGTTTCTAGTTTATAATTAAAATAGCGTGATCTATCATTTCAAATGCCTTTTTAAAGTCTACAAAGACTGCCCCAAACATGTTATCGTTGTTAATATTTAGGTGCCAGTCGTTTATCATTTTAGTTAGAGCAGTGTGATATGAATGTTTAGGTCTAAACCCCGACTCACTATCAATTAGCAAGTCGTTGTTAACTAGGTGTTGTAGTGTTATTTTATGAATGTGTTTTCCAGTGGTTTGGATAGCGATGATAATAGAGAGATTGGCCTATAGTTACTAAAGTTACTGTTATCGGAGGAACCAGGTTTGAAAAGAGGATGTACCTTAGCGACTTTAAAGTGTGACAGAAAGTAACTCTTTGCGATACATAGATTGTATATGTATGTTAGTGAATCTTTAATAACTAACGCAGTATAGCGCAGTATTCGATTACTCATTCCGTAAAGTACTGATGAGTTATTCTCTTTAAGGCTTAGAAGATAGTTATACACTTCATTAACTGTCATAAATGGAATGTCGGATGGGATTGTGTTTGTGCATTTGTTCTCACGGAATGCTGACAGTTGGCCTAGGTCACAAGGGGAATCTGGTATCGTAGATTTAAGACTAGTTATTTCTGTCTGAAAATAAGCGCTGAAGTCTGTACAAGTAAATGAGGTACTGAGGGTTAACAAGTCTGGCGAATTTCGTTTATTTGCTTGGGTGTTGATTGATTTCCACATATCTTTACTCTTAGTTTTGTTCTGAACTAAGTTTTTAAAGTATGTTTTCTTTTCTTTACGTATTAAATATTGTATCTTGTTTCTTTGTGCTCTGTATGTGTTAAAGTCCTTATTTTTGTGAGCTCGATCTCGATGCCTCATATCTTCTAGCACTGCTTGTGTGATCCAAGGAGATTTGATCTGTCATTTCACACGAACTTCTTTAGTTGGTGCGTGGTTATCAAACAAACAATGAAAGATACGTATCCATTGAGCAATGGCGTCATCGGGATCAGAAAGCTGGTAAACACTGGCTACAGGTGCAGCTCGCAAATCATGTAAAAATAGTTCATGGTTGAAGTTTTTGAAACTTCGAAATTTGATACTTATATGTTTATTTCTGGGAGCTTTATATTTATTCTTTCACCACGTCCAACATATTGGATAGTGGTCACTCATTGCGACAATAGGAACAGAGCATTCTATAATGTTTTCTGCACATGTGATGTAGATGTGGTCGATTGTTGTGGATGATGTTGTTGTTACCCTGGTAGGCTGGTTGGCTATTTGTTTTAAGTTGTAAGATAGTTTGATGTTTTCAAACGTTTGGTTTGTGTTGTGCATGTCAATGTTGAAGTCGCCTAGAAGAATAATTTCTTTGGTAGTGGTAAATACTTTGCAGAGAGAGATAGATAATAAGATGGATAGATAGATAGATAGATAGATAGATAGACAGACAGACAGACAGACAGACAGACAGACAGACAGACAGACAGACAGACAGACAGACAGACAGACAGACAGACAGACAGACAGACAGATAGACAGATAGATAGATAGATAGATAGATAGATAGATAGATAGATAGATAGATAGATAGATAGATAGATAGAGATAGATAGAGATAGATAGATAGATAGAGATAGATAGATAGATAGATAGATAGATAGATAGATAGATAGATAGATAGATAGATAGATAGATAGATAGATAGATAGATAGATAGATAGATAGATAGATAGATAGAGATAGAGATAGAGATAGATAGATAGATAGATAGATAGATAGATAGATAGATAGATAGATAGATAGATAGATAGATAGATAGATAGATAGATAGATAGATAGATAGATAGATAGATAGATAGATAGATAGATAGATAGATAGATAGATAGATAGATAGATAGATAGATAGATAGATAGATAGATAGATGTATAGATAGATAGATAGATAGATAGATGGATAGATAGATAGATAGATAGATAGATAGATAGATAGATAGATAGATAGATAGATAGATAGATAGATAGATAGATAGATAGATAGATAGATAGATAGATAGATAGATAGATAGATAGATAGATAGATAGATAGATAGATAGATAGATAGATAGATAGATAGATAGATAGAGATAGACAGAGAGAGAGAGAGAATAAGGATTCAGTCTGTAATATAGATACAGTATTCTGGGCCCCCCTTGACTACATCATGGGGGGAGTGGGAGCCATTACGATTTAGTGACTAGGACTAATTCTTCCCCCAAGCTTGTTGCAAGAGGCGACTGAGGTGAGGTTGTGCATTGGGCTGGCTGCCCCACCATCTTAAACAAATTGCAACAGAATTGCTACATTACTGCTTTGCTGCAAGCTTCCGACATAAAGGCTGCTGTAAGTGGTAAAACATTGCCCTAGAACACGGGTACTGAACGCGGTAATCGCGGGAAAAGGTGGAGGGGGGTCTCGAAAGGGGGGGGGGGGGGGGGGGGGGGGGGGGTCTCGGAGTGGCTAAGAGGTATTGCGTCCGCCTTGAATTCTAAAGGTACCGGATTCGATTCCCAGTTGAGGGAATATAATTTATGGAATTTTTTTTCAAAACCACTGGTCCTAAAGATGTCATACTACCCTCACGTCTCCTAGGTAGTGAGATCTGATGCCTAGCCTTCTCGGATAAGGGGTTGGCAGTTAGTGGTCCCAATAAAATTACAAACAAGCAAACAAACAAAAACGTTGCCGAAAGACACATAAGTTATATTATTACATATTATATTACATCAGATAAAATTTTATACAAGCGCTTTTTAAATCCTGAATATTTCTTATGTGACTGAATGTGCTAACTTAGTCTTGTATAAGTATTGTATTTTGTACATTTTTGTTGTTTAATAAATAAGTCGCGATGTTTGCTTGGTACCCACCACCCTCTTCATAAATATTCACATGAGCTCGCGGTGCAAAAAAAGCGGTTGAGGATCCCTGCTCTAGAAGAATGAAACAAGGGTAGGACGCAAGAATTAGTGAAATGTCATGCGGCCACCCCCCCCCCCCCCCCCCACCCCACCCAAATGTGGACGTGGGTGTCTTATCTACACCTCTGGACGTAAGTAATTGTTTTGTTTTCTGAAGGAGCACAAATTGATGCTAATATATTTTTCAATATGTATCCTGTGTTTTTGTATGTGTGTATTTCCTGGTGTGTTTTTGAGTATGTGTAAGTGTGTGTAGTAGAGAAAGAGGGTCAAATCAATAGTTCTCGGTGAGTGTGGCATTATATGAAAAAAACAACAACAGGTGAAGAAAAGACAAAGCTTTGAACCATATGGCAAAGATGAAGGAACATATTTTCAAAGTTAAGGTCAAACACAAAGGTCGTCAGTGGCGTCTATGGTTCATCTGCATCTGTTTTGAGGGAAGAGGTGAATGGAGTACATTTTTTCCTTCTTTGCTCCGTCGTTCCTTCTCATGTAACCGCATCTATTTCTCTCATAACGTTGGAAGTCTGTTTCAGGTGTCTAAAATAACTTTGATATAACCACACCATTTTCTCCTATCAAGTTATGAGTCTGTCTAATTTTATCTCATCGCTTTTAAATAACCGCATCTATTTCTCTCACAATGTTGGAAGTCTGTCTTCGGTTTCTAACATAACTTTGATATAATCACATCTACTTCTCTCATCAAGTTGGGAATCTGTCTTCGTTTCTCTCATCGCTCTCATATAAAGGAATCTATTTCACTTTTAAAGTCAGAAGTCTGTCTTAGGTTTCTAACATAACTTTAAAATAACCCCATCTACTTCTCTCATCAAGTTAGGGATCTAAGTTTCTCTCATCGCTCTCATATAACCACATCTAAGTTTCTCTCGTCGCTCTCATATAACCACATCTATCTCTCTCATCGCACTCATGTAACCACATCTATTACTCTCATCGCTCTCATACAACCACATCAAAGTTTCTCTCATCGCTCTCATATAAACAAATCTATTTCACTCATCGCTCACATATAACCACATCTATTTCTCTCATAACTCTCATATAACCACATCTATTTCTCTCATCGCTCTTATATAACCACATCTATTTCTCTCATCGCTCTCATATAACCGCATCAATGTCTCACACCGTTCTCATGTAATCACATCTATTTCTCTCATAACTCTCACATAACCACATCTATTTCTCTCATAACTCTCATATAACCGCATCTATTTCTCTCATAACTCTCATATAACCACATCTATTTCTCTCAAAACTCTCATATAACCACATCTATTTCTCTCACAACTCTCATATAACAGCATCTATTTCTCTCATTACTCTCATATAACCACATCTATTTCTCTCATAACTCTCATATAACCACATCTATTTCTCTCATAACTCTCATATAACCACATCTATTTCTCTCATAACTCTCATATAACCACATCTATTTCTCACATAACTCTCATATAACCAAATCTATTTCTCTCATAGCTCTCATATAACCACATCTATTTCTCTCATAACTCTCATATAACCAAATCTATTTCTCTCATAACTCTCATATAACCACATCTAAGTTTCTCTCATAACTCTCATATAACCACATCTAAGTTTCTCTCATAACTCTCATATAACCACATCTAAGTTTCTCTCATAACTCTCATATAACCACATCTAAGTTTCTCTCATAACTCTCATATAACCACATCTAAGTTTCTCTCATAACTCTCATATAACCATATCTAAGTTTCTCTCATAACTCTCATATAACCACATCTAAGTTTCTCTCATAACTATCATATAACCACATCTAAGTTTCTCTCATAACTCTCATATAACCACATCTAAGTTTCTCTCATAACGTTGAAAGGATTCTTTGCGCTCCTTATGGAGCATGGAACCACCACTGCAACAGGTCCCTCATGAAGCCTACACCAAGCAGCAAGCGTGCTCATGTAGTGATGGTTTCTATGGCAATGAGTTTTATATGATGAGGCTGCCAGCCTTATACATAACCTTATAGTAGTGGCAGTGTACGACATGCATGAGAGTGATGTATGCCTAGTCTTTCTTTGTCGCTATGTGTCCTATCAGACATTCATAATTGGTTTCGTTGGCTCTGTTGACTTTGTTACTCTCGTCTTTATTTGGTGTTCGCAAGTAAGAACACCATTGAGAAGAGAGAAAGAATACAATGAATAGTTTTTTTTTGGTGCGGAAAGGAGGGGGGGGGGGGGGAGTTTGTTTAATAGGGAGATGGAGACTGACAATAGGGCTTTCTAACTTTCTCTTTTAGTCTGCAGAATTGGATGAGCTCATTACATATTTAGATAATATTCTGAGCAGTAATGTAAACAATCACATGAAAAATAGGAAGGCGGAGGGGGCGAAACAACGTGGGGGAAAATACAAACTCGAAACAAGTCTTCTTCTAATTCAGTGGTATTCAACCTGGGGTACGTGTACCCCTAGGGGTACGAGAAGACATCTAAGGGGGTAAGTGAAAAAAAAGTCTGCCAATGGACTTTATAGGTTAATTGAATACTTGGAATTATGCACCAATAACTTTAGGGGTACATAGTTAAAGATAAGATAGGAAACTCTATAAAGAGCGATACAACAGGAGGCAATCTGATCATCATCAAAAGCAAACACCCCCCCCCCTCCTCCCCCCTCCCGGTCGATCAAGTATTTCGGCCTCTTAATCTCCTTTTCACTCTAAGGGGGGCGGGACCACCTGGGTTATGACTCCCAAGTGTCTCAGCCTCCTGTTGTCTTGTGTAGAAAATGAACCCATTCCACCTTGGATGCAGTAAATTCCACAATTCCACCAGCAGGAGGCAGTTGTGAAAGTAACAAAGTACTGAGGGTACGCGAACAAAAAAGGTTGAACACTACTGTTCTAATTCACACGTCAGTCAAGAGATAACTGGCGTTGTGAGCTTGTCTTAGATACCTGTTGTTAGAATCCAGGAACTGGTCTCAGTTGTGGAAGGCAGCCATGTTCTATTCCAGACCGCTTGTTCTGTCTCGGTACATCCATCTGTTTCATCGCTCGTTGTTGCTTCATCACCCCATGCATAGCATTACGATGTATGCAAAACGGTAACAGTGCTTGGTTGTATTTCTGAAATAACAGAATCCAAGACATTAGCAGTTTTTAAATGTTATCTATTTTCGGGTTATAAGACAGATTTAGCATCATGGTTTTAGTTATTTATTTATTTATTTTTTTTAAACTTTATCTTTAATATTTTATTTGTGCTTTTTTTTAGGTTAATATTCGTTAATCATTGTCACTGGGAGTCTTGTTATTGTTGTCATGTTTTTTATCTAATTTTGTTTCATGTCTTTTAGTTGTCGTAATCAATTTCAACTTTTCTTTTCGTTATTGCTCTTCTCCATCCATTTATTTTTCCTCTTCTTCTTCTTCTTCTTCCCCATTGACTTCTTAATCTTTCCCTTCCTCTACTTCTTCTTCGTGCTCTTAATTTTCTTGTCTTCACCGTCTTTCAGTATCTGTCTTCTACTTCTGTATCTTTAATCCTCCCTCTATTTCTTCTTCTTATGTTCTGTGTATCCTTATGTCTTTTTAATCTTTATCTTCTTCTTCTTTTACCTCTTTTCTACTTCTTCCTCTTATTCTTCTTGTCACGGATTGCCTCCCCTGCTTTGCAGTAGTGGTCCACCAGTGACCACAACTCAAGAGTATTTAATATTGGCTTCCAAGGTATCTACCTGCTCGCAAAATTACTCTTGGCAGAGATGTAGATAGAAGATTAATAACACTTCTACCTGAAGGGACAATTCACAAGATATTTCCAGAAGTCACGAACAATGTTGCATTGGGCTGAACAATTGTTAACGCATTATATCTGGTCCGTCGCCTTTTGTGAAGGATTTAAGCAATGGTTTAGCCCGTTCAAGCCCCCGGTTGGTGTAATCCAACGAAATCCCTCTTATAATGTATAGTTCTGTTTAGTGGTAACTATATGTCTAAGTATTTATGTATATATATATATAGATATATATATATATATATATATATATATATATATATATATATATATATATATATATATATATATATAAAATATTCTGGCTCATACGTTTGATTTCATACATATTACTGAATCAACTATTATTGTTTAGTTTTAAAACAACAGGTAACAAATTTAATAGTGAATTAATCTTTAACAGGTTAAAATAAATATGGAAAAATTAGTGGAATTTTGATGGAAATAAAGTTCTCGTCATTAAGACGTAGGTGGACATTTAACCTTATACTTAAAGTTTAACTGGAATGTCCTTTTTGCTGGTGCCTTTTAGTTAGCACTTAGCTTGTATGAATGAATCCTGCTGCCTAGGTTTTCGTCACGTTGTTCTGGTGATGAATCTACTTCTCTCACACTAGTGGCGTAGCAACTTCAGTACTTCATACAGTCTGATAGGTTGTAACCACGTACGTTTAGAAAAAAGAAAGACAAAAATGCCTCTGCTAAGTACACTGAGTTAGAGGTTTAACAGGTACATCCTCTCGTTCACCTACCAATGTTAATCTCTCAGAATAGTTAAATTCCTGAGTTTACACAGTGCAACTCAGGAAAAAATGAATAAAATTCACCAATATTCCTCTGGGTATTAACTGGGACAATGTGTCTGGACAGCACGAGCAATGATTTGTGCCTGAATTAACATTAACAAGTTACATAAATCTCACAAAATGATATGCTACACTTGAGGCACATATTATGTAGTCATCACTCATCACTGCTACAGTCGGAGTCTGAGGGTCACCTCTGCTGTCGGGTTTTTCCGCACGACTAGCCAGAAGAAATCACCAGCTCTTTCTGTAGTGGTTCATGAATATACTATTTCCGTATGCTGAGGTTGCCAGCCTCATATATATAACCACTTAGCAAGAAAACATGATAAATTCACATTTGTAAAAGAAATGTTCACAACTTACCCCAAATTTTGGGAATACACAATCTCCCTGCACAGGTTTCAGATGGAAACGAACAATTTCGGTGCATATGCTCTCGAATCAATTTTATCTGAGAAATTCCTCTTATGACGATGTTCTGTGATACACTTGGCCTGGGAAACTAGTAATTCCTCTTCGACGGGTGTTTTGCGATACACTTGGTCTGGGATATTATTTCTCTTATGACTGATGATCGAATTCCTAGGTTTCCAGTCTTGTATTTATAAAGCCCTGGTCCCAGAAGTAATACAGTCTGTGTATTTAAATATGCGGGTTTACTCTTAAGGTTTCAGAGTTGCACAAATACTGTCGATCTGTCACTTTTAATATAGGAATTCTAGGTCCGATCCTTCTCTTTCTGGCTTCTTGTGAGTTGCTCGGTTCAAGTTGTGAAGCTGTCGGTTCTGTGCCTCCGAGTTCACTAGAATTTATCTCTCATTCTCAGTTCAAATCACAGATTGTGTTTCCGTCGAATGTTCCAATAGAATTCATCGTATATCTCACTTCAAACCAATCAAATCTCTCTAGCACTGTTTGGGTGGGGAAGTTTTAATTCAACACAACCCCCGCGTATTTAAAATTAAATTTAAAATTCCACGCGCGACCTCTATGTAATACTGCATAATACTTCCGATGACATCTATCTGCCTCTTCACAATCTTGTGACCATGTTTTCCTGGCGTAATGTCTTCCGCCAAGATGTCTAATCTGCCATCTTATCTGCAATCATGATACAAAGGTGGCGCAGATAAGACGATTATCCAATTATCGCCTTTATCTGCGTGCCTCCGCCAGACAGATGTCTGGTCAGACAATGTTGTCTTCTTTCCCCGTACGCACAATACAAGTTTGTGTCAACACGGTCATCAGCTTTTCACTGGGGTCAAATGTTGGACCGCCGCGTTTCAAAGGGTGATCAGACTGAGAGAATAGATAAGCGTATGACCGGTATAATTACCTGGTATTATCGCGTTTACCTTGCGGAACGGATAACAATTCTGCGTGTAAGCAGATACGTCCGTAGGGGAGTAGAGTGTTAGAGACTTCACCCTACTAGATTCAGCATAGAGCAAAATAATGGATGAAAGGGCAAAAAATTGCCAAATAATAAGCGAATTGAATGGGAGAAAGAGAAAAATGAAGAAAAAAAGGATACTGACGGAGTGGACGTGAGATAGCACAACCGTATTGTCACACTTCTACATCCTCCACTTCCTTCGTTTCTAGCTCATTTTCTACTTTTATTTTCTTCTTCTTCTTTTAATTTTGAGTCTTCTTCATCTTCTTCTTCTTGTATCCTCAGAATTAAAGGCAATTTTTCGCGTTCGTGAACTAGATAAGATAAGAACCTAATCTTATCTTTGACATGAAGGTAATACTCGGTAAACTATCATAAAGTTTGAATTTTTAACCGCTATATCGATGGAATAGCCGAAAGCTGATCATACGGCAGAGATAAAAGTTACGAATAGGCTGAGGGACCAAAAGATGCAGCAATAGAGAATGCAGTCAGCGACCCATAGCTTGACTGCTTGCATCAGAGTCAGCGAACCAGAGCTGACTAAGACCGTACTCCACCTCCACGTGGTGGTCCTGGAAACAGTCTGCAGCAGTGCAGTCTGGCTGAGCGAGTACGGATCGCAATGGGAAGGCAAACCCGGTCCCTAAAAATGCCGTGCTGAAGTCGGATGTGTCGACCGAAAGGTGCAGATGTCACAGCTACGGTGTAAATAGACACAACGCAACCACCGTTCTTTTCAGGGCAAACGAGGAAGAAGAAGAAGAAGAATAGGCTGAAATTTATTCCTAATTCCAAACAACTCTGAAACCTAGAAAACAGACGTCATTTGATCAAAGTAGATCTTTGGAGAGCTCAGTGTTTCTAAAGTAGATATCCACAGCTTCAATGACGAAGTTTTTTGTTGTTTTGTTGTTTGTTTGTTTTTTGATGTTGTCTTTTTTCTTTTTGTCGTTTTTTTAGTTGTCTTGTATTAGAGAGTTCACTACACTCGATGTTCCCTGAGCAGTGAGGAAGTACGGGAAGCGCTGGCGTAGCGGGCGAGTTCTTTTTAATGCAAGTCCTTTCAGGACTTTATGCTAGTAGATGGATAATATTAGTCCTTGTTAAAGAACAAATGTTAATATGTTATGTATTATTGCCACACACAGACATATAGCCATTGCTATTGAGGAAATATGTCTATTTGTGGTAACTCATGTTTTTGCACCGGTTTTAACTTATATTGAACGCTACATATTTAATACGTCACCGGTTGTCAATGACGTAACGCGTTTGCGCTAGTTTATTCTAACGGCTAATATTCGTGGCCTTTCGTTACTTCAAGTCGTCCTAGTAAGACGTGTTTTTTAAGATTCCAGAATTTTGGAGGAATAATTGTCACATATGGAAATAGTCGGAGCCAGAGCGTAGTGCGCAGCATGGTGAAATCGTTCTTTGATCAGGGAAACACGCGGGCCAGGCCAGGCGTTAACAAGAGGCCAGGCGTTAACAGTTTCTTTGAAGAATCAAGGGGCGATCAGTCTGAGACGTACCTGGAATTGTTACATGTTCAGGGGGAATTAACTTACGTAGCTGATATTCGGCAAGGCGGAGATAATCAAAGACAAGCTAGAGATCGTCGGTCGGCAGAGGTGGCAGAATAACCTTTGATTCAGGAATTGAACGGCAAATTCGCCCGGCCCTGGACGTAGGTGTGATTTTCACATTTAAATGCGAAAAGAACGGAATCTATGAATATATACCTTGTCTCTCCTATAGTCTTTATCAGTTGCTCTCAGATTTTTCTGAATTCACTAGCTCGTTATCCTAGATCTCTCGTACAAGAGTGAATTATTAGATTTCGTGGAGTGTTTCATTTTTCTGTTGCGGTAATTTATATACTAGCCTTTAAGTGATTTGGTGTGTTTAAAGTTTTCATTTATATTTCACTGGGATTTTCTGTGTTAAATGAATAGCATAATTAAATAACTTATAGCAAATTTTTCCAGCTGTAAAGTAAATTTAATTACTCGCTATTTCCCAGTAAGAGATGTTTTAAATTGACTAGTACATACATTAAATAACTGTCTACTGACGGTATATATTATTTACTTCTATCCATTTTTATGTAATTTTATAAATGACTAGTGTTCATATCACGCGTTAAAAACGATAGGATAAGCTAGACATTTGTGTTTTAAATCTAATTTATAACGGAATGGTGAAGAGGTCTTACCTTAACACGTGTTAGATCTATTATTGTTATTATGGTTAAATGTTTATATTTCTTTCCTAAAATATAGGCTGGTCAAAACCTGCGAACTAGCGGTCTAACGGTCTTATGGCCATATGAACTTACGTTCTTAGAGTCTTATAATCTATAAGCATCCAGGGATATTTAATATTGATGAGCTTCTTGCTGTGGCCTGTGCGGTCCATTTTTCCTCATTTCATGAGAGAAACCAGAATAGAACCATTAAATTATAATATTAACTGGACCAGAACTATTACCAGATTTCATTTATATCAATCTCATCAGCCAGCTGTGTGGCAACATATATTGTCAGCAACATTTGTGTAACTTAACATAGTGTCTCAGCAACCAGAGGCTAGACAACCCAGAATATATATGTATTATTCATCCTATGTCGGCGATCACCACGTATGAACCTTACTCCAACCAACTGAAGGCAGAGATACCGTATTTTATCCAGGAAAAATTAAATCACCAACTCCAGCGACTCCCGTGCAATTTGCAGTCCGCAACTACGGCGAGTCTGGGGCTGGATTTGGCAAAACTTAATATGACACTGAGTAGTCTTATTACTTATTAGTGTTTATTTCCACGGAATGCCTGCGACAACTATTGGGTAAGCGAATATGAATGTGGCCACAAGTATGAAGGATTGAATGAACTGTAAGAGAGTAACATAATTTTCTGTTGTTACCCCTATCATACAAATCTTTTCTTTTGTTCTCATTAACCTGAGTATTTACGGGATAGATTAATTAGGAACTTGTTCTTTGTTTCTTTAATGACTATTCCATACACTTATTGTTAACTTTTGATCTTTCGGGTTAATTAACCTCTGTTGGGATCTTCTTTTTCTTTTCCTTTACCAGAGGGGAAAACCTATTTGATTAATTTTCATTTTGTCTGTAAACCATGATCTATTGATGTATATGATTTATGTTGTAAAGTTCTAGTGATAAATAAACTTAATAAACCTTAAGTTATTGCGTTGGTCAACCCCTGTCCAAATATGTTATCCATAGTTTGTTTTCACGTTTGTGCGTATTTGTCACAGAATTGTGTGCATATGGGTGCAGTGTAACTTGTATTTTGTACAAGGAGAGAAAGTGCGTCTGATTTAAATTTAGTCGTCCAGATAGGCTGGATTAGAGAAATTACTCAACCCAGAGACTGTCCTCTCTTTTTACACTATCACCTCGTGAGAAAAAAAAAACTATTTCTTTCACCTTACTTTCACATAGTTATCACTATCACCTCTGCTCATACAGGACTATAAACATCTATTACCTATCTGATAAATCTAAAAATCATAAACTAACTTCGACGCCACTATATGTAAGGTGGTTGAACTTAACAGAAGGCCTAAACAAGTACTTTTTTCTGGTCCACATTACTTGAATGTCGTCGCCTGCCACCTCTGTTTTCTTGAGACGATATGTATTGATTATTAACTACTATGAATGCCTTATTTATGGACTGACCATGCAAATGTATGTTTGCGGAGACCTCATTCAAGATTCTCCAGCCATGCCATTGTTCCTGAGATAAATAAATGTCAAACGAAACTTATTGTGGACCCTCTAGATTGATAGGGTGTTCTTGTGTTCTTCGGCGAGTGATGTCCTGTGATGACCATACCCGTGTCCATTCGTGTTGTGAGCATGATGAATGAACGTTTATAATTCTTTATACTGCCAGAACTAAACCAAACAAGAGAAAACCACATGCAAGAGTCCTGTTCAGGACATCGTATCTATCAAAGCTGGTCAGGCTAGCAGTCCTTAAGTGGTTGCACTTAGGAGTTCACTACATTCGGTGTTCACTGAACAGTGAAGCGGTACGGGCAGCATTGGCGTAGTTGGCGATTGCTTTTTAGGGCGAGTCCTTTTCAGGTCTTTATGCTAGAAGATAGATAATATTAGTCCTTTCCAGGACTTCGTATCTTTCAACGCTGGTCGGGCTAGCAGTCCTTTTTCAGGACTAGTCCTTGTCACGGCTACTTCAGGCTACCGGATAGATGCTAGCAGTGGCGTATCCTGGTAATGCGAGCTAGGCGTGCTGCTACTTAAAATGAATATGTACGCCTACTATTTAACTTCTTCCCCTCTTAATTTAAAAACCAACTATATTCAATTATGCAACGATAGTTATTAGGGGTATATGTCAACTATCTCCGAAATACTAATTAACTTACAACTTGAAACTCACTGTCACTGTAATAATCTGCATTCCCGGCAACTAACAAAAATTAATCACAAAAAACACTGGACGGACACAACCGATTTTTACAACTCGAGAGCTGCAGGGCCACCGCACGCATGTTCGCATTGTATTTACGTATCTGTTCATGACCCCGATCCAATCAAACCAGTGTTCATACGTGAATCCGAAAGGTGCCGCACGCATTGTGACAGAATTATCCGAGAAACTTCGGGCGATTGCTACTAACCAATTAAAAACTGCACTATAAAAAGCGTCTGGGGAAACTGAAACTAGATTATACTCGTAGATTCTATGCGGGAAAATCCATTATCCTGGTGCGTGCGGTCCGAAAGCAGAACATTAGAAGAGAAATATTTTATAGAATAATAAATTAAAATTTTATTTTCCTTCGGGCATAGGTGTGCGCAGCACGCACAGCACACATAGAGAATACGCCACTGGATGCTAGTAGACATTTTTAAGGCTTAGAGTTTATCAACACATCACTTCAGTTAACAGAGTTAACTTATTTTTGAATGGCTAATTGCGCTCTGATTTAACAAAAGGACTTAAGTCTAGGTTGAATGGAATGTGCCTCGCCACAAGAAGGCGAAACCTGTAAAAAAAACTGAAAGATGTAAAGTCAGAGAAAACAACAAAGAAGCTGGCTGTAATTAGCACCGAAGACAACGGCATACAGTTAATAGAACATATGTCTATAGTTTGAGGACCACGCCCAGACCTCGCGCTCATATGAAATCACGTGTAGAGATATCCCATACGTGCAGTCGTAAGGTATCTACAGCGCTTACGCAAACACAAGGGCTTTTGAGGCGGACAAGCTGAGAGCTAACCTGTTTTACATGAAGTGTGGTTCCGCTCCTAAGACAAACATTTTACTGAGCACGTGGAAAAACTTAACGATCCCTGGAGGTGCCGTGTTGGGAATTGTTCAACAAAATTTGAGCATGGGAAAGGGCAACATAAAAGATTAGGGAGTAAATAAATGTGAAGAAATGATGGAGAATTGCGACCAGAAATATTCGGAGTGGGGGGTGATTGGGTGCATTCTTTACCCCTTTCATTTCTTTTTCTTTATCTTTGTCCTTGTGCGCTGACCGACAAAGCAACCAGTGACCATGACGCCTGGTATCATCTTGTAGGGCAGCAACAAACTGTCTCCACTTTGCTCCACCGACAGCCATCCTTCGTGTGGTGCCACAGCTCTGGTTCGTACTTAGCATCTCTGCCTCCACAGTTCTCCGCCAGGTGGCTTGTGGCCGTTCTTGCTTTCGCTTTCCTTCTGGAGTCCATTGCATGGCAGCTCTGGCGTTGGTGTCAGGGTCTCTATGTGAGAATGTGGCCAACCCACTTCCAGCGTCTACCCGCTATGATGGTGCGCATGCTTTCATGATGGCCCCGAGTTGGCGCTTTCACTTATGTCCCCAGAGTCTGGGACAAACTATGATTATTAACATAGGAACAAAAGAAATTAAAAGTATGTATACAATCGCGAGAGTCTCTTATGACTACTACTTTCCGAGGTGCATTCGGTTCCCAGCCCACCCTGCACGTACCCGGCCTAACTGGGCGGTAGTTACGCCACTGTTGGGAACCCCTGTGTTAAGGAACTGGCGCCTCCTTTTGCACGAGTGAATTCGGCATTCCATCCCATTTGCCGTAGTTGGCTCAGGTAAAGGAGTGGACACCGTTGCCGTATAAGCGGCAACACAAATACTAGATCAAGCACGAGATCAACCTGGAATTCGAACTCTGGGCTTTCTCCATCCGTGCGGCGACGTAATTAAACAAGGAGGTCGGTGGTTCCCGGAGCCTTTAAATCTAGGAAGCCCTCAGGAAAATGTTGCGACTAAAACCGGGGCATAAAACCTGAACAAAGGGTGGTAAGACAGATAGGTATCACACTCTGGCAGTCAGGTGGCGTTGGTCCATTTATCTACAGACCGATCTGGCCGTGGTCGTCCACGAGATTAAAGGGAACAAACTGGTCCGGAGACAATGTCTAGAGTGGTTTCATTTCGATATATATCTCCTTGACGCGGGTGATGGACAAAAGGGCACAGTTGAGATTGTGCCAAGATATAGCTTGCCTGGTCGTTTTCATTATTTACTTGTCTCCGTCAGTAAAATATTTGTTGCTGTTCAATATGACCTTATAATGCGTTTAAGTGGAATATTTTACCTGGTGATGTATTCCTGCTTTGTTTTTATATTGCTCAATCTCCCCCAGGTAGTCGCAAGATGGGATTAAAATGAGATTGAGCAGAGGGCTGGTAATTTAATCATATAAAACAAATTGCTACATTATCCACTACTGCATAAACACACGAACGCTTTGTTGCACGTTCTTCTGCAAGTGGAGCCGGCTACATTGGTGGCTCATTACTTCGTAAGGGGCGAAAAGGGAAATGATAAATCTTGAAACGTTTTTCACTAAGACTATTGTGAAATTAAATCATCCTTGAAGGAATGCCACACAAAAAGATAACACTGACGATAACCAAATGATAACATTTGAAAGTTGTTGAACAAACCATTGATCACGAACACTTTCTTATTCGAGAATTATCTTATCTCTACGTCACTATTGTCCCATCTTGTCCACAAAAGTTGCAGTCGTTTTGATGGCACGTTTCCGACCAGGAAACTATTTATCGAGACTGTTAAAACAACGCGCACTGTTTTTACATTCTTAATAATGGCTGATGTTTCATTATGGAGACAATTTCTAGAATTTTCCTCATTTGTAATTCGTGTGAGTATAAATAAGAAATGGAGTTCGTTACATTTGCTGTAACTCTGACGATTTAGTCGCTCAAGTCGGTACTGCCTTAAATAATGAATGATTCGGAAACGGAATAATAGAAAGTTTATTTTGAATTTTGTTTCCAGTGCGTACCAAGGCAAGATTTAAACAAAATATTTCAGTATATTTACAAAACATGTGATAAAGCAATTGATAATTAATTAGTAAAATTTCAGTCCATTGCGTTTTTTACTTCTCCCATGCCATTTTGGGACGCATCTCCCCATAGTTTTATAAACAACGCAGCCGGAGAAATAACCACAGGAGAATTAGTTCCCCTTATGAGGAGATGCAGCAGAACAAGCACAACATAATTTAATTCCCGCCATATTTTGGCGGGTGACTTACTAGTAAAAAGTAGACTTGTAAAGTCAACGCTTACTTTTCATACCAGTGTCCAGCTGTAGTGGTGTTGATGGTATTGTATGATGGTGATATTACTAAATGTAATTGTATGAGGCCAGCTGTGAAGGCTCCTGAGATAAAATGTAGTTGAGAATTGTCAGAAGGCTTTTCTTGCTACCACTACGACCTCACACTTAATTTTTTTTTTTAATGAATGTGGCTACGTAAAGTGTCTAGGGTTATGATATGTAGTGTGGTGTAATAGGTTATAGATATACCCACAGATATTTAACAAGACTAATAATATTAATAAATGTTAAAATACACTGAACTAACTCACGTGTGTGAAATTTTTTGATAAAATTATATTACATTTATTTTGTTCTGGATCAATTTTTTAGGTTGACCAGAACTTAAAAGGATTTAGAGATTATGAAAGAAATGCATGGATATTATATCATAAATGCAATAGTGTACATATATATGTACTATACTAGTTAGTTTTATTAAAATGTTCTAGTAGTCATCTACTTGGGAGGATAGTTAATGTTTGTGCTGTTGGGGTGGCCTCATCACACCTGTCTATATTGACTACACAGTGTCCAGAAAATGGTGGGAATTTTTATGAGGGTATTAGTAACTAAACGGGATTGGTGAATGTCCAGCAGACCAGAGGCTCACTCATCTTTTAGTTGTAGCTCTGGTGCTGAAATCTGGTGGTCCCACCTCTCTGTGCTGGCGGGCAATAATGGTGGTCTCTGTCACAAGTACTGCACAGATACACTCGAGTAAGTCACCAACTGAATAGTCACTGCTTGGTTGACAACAGAAACTCGCAGCTCTGCAATCAAAGTATGGGCCATGTGTCAAAATCTATTCTCTACCCACGTCTGGACACAACACTGACACAACAACCACATCATACAGACAGGTCAGATCTTTCTGACCAAACAGCACATTTACCATGGTGGTTTTACATCAGATAGATCCTCCCAGACTATAGATTCTGAAAAATATTTATTAGTTTTCTGCTCAGAATAGGCCATCCGGCCAGCTAATTTTTATATTCCTAACATTAATATTAAGAAAAAAGTACTTTTTAAATTTTGTAATATTCCAAACATCTGCGTTTTAGCCGCTGAATTCAAATCAAGGGCTTGGTATTGCAAAAGCGTCCAATAAATGACTGTGGCGTATTATATCTAAGGTCCCTTCTGTCGAGTTGCTTACTTTTTTATGTCAACTTGGGAAACGTGACTTTTCTCCGTTTCCCCCCCCCAATTGCGTCTCCTTAGCCTTTCTAGTCTCACGCAATCTTTCCAGTCATATTTTTTTTTCCTTTTTGATCCGCCGTTCCCCTCCTGTTTAGCAAGTCAATTATTATGGAGGATGATGACCCGCGGTCTAGGCGATCATGTACTATTCGCAGCCTACGCATTATGTTTTTATCCTTAAATGTTATCTTTGGAGGGATTTTACCGTTGTATCTCTGTCAATTTCACTACACATCTCCCCACTTGAAAACATGCCTATGGCAAGTTCCAAAACCAGCGATACACATAGGTAAAATTACTCCTCACGTCTGCCACTACTCTAATTTTGATCACAGGGGTGCCGACTGAGGAAATCTGCACCGACATTCAATTTGCCTGGGATATATTGGATACTGAACTGATAAGGTTGAAGCAATAAAGACCACCTCAGCAATCTTGCGTTTCCATGCTTAGCCTGAGACAAGAACACGAGAGGCTGATGGTCCGTCTCCACCACAAATGTCCTACCATACAGATAGATTTGAAACTTCTTTATTGCCCAGATTAATGCTAAACATTCCTTTTCGCTTGTGGAGTATCCTTGTTCCGCCTTATTCAATTTGCGGCTTGCATAAGCGACTGGTTTCAGTTCCCCATCAGGTGAAGCTGATCTTTGCAACAAAGCCCCTCCTAGTCCTACATTACTTGCATCGGTTCTTAAGACAAAGTCCTGTGTCAAATCAGGCAGTTTGAGAATAGGCTTGCTAGTGAGTTTTTCCTTTAACTCTTGGAACGCTAGTTCACATTGTGCAGTCCAAATAATTTTATCTGGAAGTCCCTTGCGAGTCAGATCAGTCAGAGGAGCACAAATAGCGTTAAAATTTTTGATGTATTTCTGATAAAATCCGCATAACGACACGAATGATCGCACGTCCTTTTTTGTTTGTGGCCTAGGTGCTCTCTGCAGTTTTTCCAAATTCTTAGGATCAGGGGTCATATTACCCTGATATACAGTGTGTCCCAAGAATTCCAACTCCTTGCATCCAATACAACATTTTGTTGGCCTAGCAGTTAAGTTCGCCTCCCGAAGTCTATCAAACAACATCTCCAGAGCTTCAATGTGTTCTTCAAATGTCTCTGTGGCGACGAGAATATCATCCATGAAATTCGTGATACATGGGTTATTCAGGGGATCCAACAATTTGCGCATCATCCTTGAAAACACACTCGGAGCATTTTTCAGTCCGAATGGTAGCATATTGAATTCATAATGTCCATCCGAAGTGCTAAAAGCCAAATAAGGTCTCACTTCAGGTTTCACTGGGATCTGGTAATAGCCTTTACTAAGATCCACCTTTGAAAAGTATTTTGCCTTGTTCAGTCTGGCAAATAACTGTTTTGTGTCTGGTAATGGATCCACTTGTCCTTCTGTGACAGCATTCAGTTTCCTGTAATCTATGCACAGTCTGTGTTCCCCAGACGGTTTTCTCAACAAAACGACACTAGAACTAAAAGATGATTCACTGTGCGAAATAATCCCCTCTTCAACAAATACTCTATTTCTTCCTTCAATGCCTTCTCCTTCGCGAACGGAATAGAATAGGCTCTCATACAGATTGGGTTTGAGTCTACCAGTTTCATGTCATACTGTAGCAAATTTGTATGGCCTGGTTTATCTGTTAATACATCTGTATGTTCCTCCAGAACTTGCTGAACTCTCTCCCTCTGGTTTTTAGTCAGGTGCTTACTGACTTTTACCTGTGCTGCTGTTTCACAAGGATGTAATGGGTATTCATGTGAGGTGAGTGGTTCTTTTTGCATCTGGGTTGCAATAGCCAAGGTCAATAAGGGGGTGCTTTCCTGGAGTGGTCTGTCCAGATACTTCTTTAACAGGTTTACATGATAAACTTTTTCCTTCCCCTTTTTGTCAATTTTATAGTTTGTTCTAGACACCTTCTCTAGAACCGTATATGGACCTTGCCAACCAATTTGTAATTTATTCTGGCTTCCGGGTAGTAGAAGCAGCACCTTCTCTCCGACTGCCAGTTCCCTGTCCTTTGCCTTCCTATTAAAATATGCTGCATGTTTCTTCCTGGCTTGCTTCAAATTATCATTTGCCAGTTTCCATCCAGCTTTCAAACGATTGGTCAGTTCGTTCACATATTGATAAGATGAGGTAACAGTCTCTTCCGCCTTCTCATCTGTCCAGGTCCTTAATAGGGCTTCTAATGGACCTTTTATTGGCCTCCCAAATAGCAGAGTTGCGGGAGCCATCCCGGTTGAACTATGTGGTACCTCCCGATACGCAAACAATGCGGCGGGCAGGAATTGATCCCACAGATCCGGTTTTTCGTGTGCCAGCTTTCTCAGGATAGAAATGAGAGTCCCGTTGAACCTCTCTACCTGGCCGTTCCCTTGTGGATGGTACGGACTACAATGAAAGTGCCTGGCTTGAAATAGCTTAAAAACTTCTTCCGTTAGTTTCCCCTTGAACTGAGAACCATTATCCGTCAAGATTTGATGCGGGAATCCTAATCGGGTAAATATTGTAAGTAGTGCCTCTGCCACATGTTTTGAATCAATTGATGGCAGGGCTACCGCCTCTCCCCACATAGAACAAGTGTCCACCAGAGTAAGGATGTAACTGTTCCTCCTCTTGGTCCGAGTGAGAGGTCCTACAATATCCACTGCAACCCTCTCAAAAGGTGTCCCACTATGGGCATTTCCCCTAGAGTTGCAGGAGCAGTCCAGTGCTTTGGAGCTACCCTTTGACATTCTGGGCAGGATTTGACATATCTTTTTATATCCTCCGTTATCCCTGGCCAGAAGTAATGACAAGCTATACGCTGTCCTGTGGCGCTGATCCCCATGTGACCACTGAAGGGAATCGCATGCCCGAGTTCCATCACTTTATCTCTATATGAAGTGGGAAGAACCAGCTGGTTGTGACCATTTGTTCCAGTTCCGGCCTTCCTGTATAAGAGTTTGTTCTTCATGAAATATTCCCCCTTGCTCGGAGGTGTGTGGCATTTGGGCAATTTTTTAAAACAGGGCTTGAGTGTCCTATCCTCAGCCTGCGCCTTCCTCATCTCCTCTGGATGAGCGTTTATAGGTTCACCTTCTTCCTCCTTCTTCTGTGACCTGGTCTGCACTGTCGCCATGATCACAGGTTTCTCGGGATTCCCCAAGAAGACGTATCTACACCCCAATATCAGAGGGTAGATTGGTTCATCTATCACTGCTGCTCTGATTTCTCCTTCACATAGCGAGTTTTCACCGTTATCCTTGCGATGGGAAGTGTCATGAGTGGTATGTCCTTAGTCGCCCCTTGTATTTCCACTGTTTCTGTGGTATACTGACTTGGGTCCACTAGGCTAGACTTCACAACTGAATCATAATCCAAACCTGTATCATAAAGGCACCTTATGGTGACCCCATTACAAATAACATCCTCACAAACTGGGGGGTGATAAGGTTCCTGTTGCTCCTTAGGATTAACCTTTAATCTTTGCGTCCCCGACTTCATTGCAGCAATGTTTGAAGGTTTCCTTCTACAAAATTCGGTGTTATGGTTATCCCTCTTGCACCATTTACACCATCTTTTCCCTTGGTTCAACGGTTTTCTTTCATTGAACTTTTGGTCATTGAACTGTGAGTTTCTGTCGCGATAGTCATTTCTTGGCCGCTCAAAGTTTGTCCTACCTTTATTTCCCTGCTCTCTATTATCAAATTTATTAAATTGCTGTGGAGCTTTAAAATTGTCTATGTGCTTCTTTTTAGCACCACTTACCTCTGCCTGAGCTGCCTGATACCTCTCAGCAACATTTAAAATTTCCCCCAACTTCTCTGCACCTTGTTCCATGAGAAATTTTCTCATGTCTGGAGCCATGGACTCTCTCAATTGCTCAATCATGATCATTTCCTTAAGATCTTGGGTCTTCCCCAGAGCCGTCCATTTCTCCAAATAGGTTTCTAGTCTGGCAGAGAATTGGTGGTAGGTCTCCCCAGACAACAGTTTGGCATTTCTAAATTTCTTACGATAAAATTCACCATTCTTCTCGTACCTTAATAACAAAGCCTGCTTTAACATGTCATAATTGTCTTGGTCTTCCCTGTTCATTTTGGCAAATACTTCATAAGAAGTACCTCTCAATCCCTGTGATAGCTTTAAGCTCCACCTCTCTCTCTCTAACCCATATGTAGTAGCTAATAACTCAAAACGTCCTAGGTACCCCTCTATGTCATCGTCTTTTTCAACAAAATGGTCTAAATGAAACCCCATAGCTGAGTTTGAGGCTCCCAGACTGGGCGTAGCATCTGAGGCAAAAGGGCTGGCACCATTTTCAGGAGCCTGGCCTTGTAATTCCAGCTCCCTTAGTCGTAATTCGTGCTCCCTCTGCAACCTTCTATCTTCTGCCTCCCTTTCGGCCTTTTTATCTTCTGCCTCCCTTTCGGCCTTTTTTTCTTCTGCCTCCCTTTGCTGTCGTTTTTCTTCTGCCTCAATCTGCAGCCTCTTAGTCTCAGCCTCTAACTTCTTCTCTTCAACCAACCTGTCAGACTCCAATTTTCTTTCAGCCTCTTTTTCTAATCTCCTTTCTTCCCGTTCAATATATTTATCACATTCAGCCGTTACGTATTGAATTAAAATTTGACCATCCATTCCCATCTCCTTCGCGGTGAGCACAGCAGCTGATCTAAATTTTGCCAGCTCCGCCATACTTTTGAGACAATATAATAATATACAAGCTAAATCTCTAACCAGTAAATACACTAAGTACTTCTTATGACTATAGTCTAACTAATTCTAACTAACCAGTTAACTAATTAATTATTACTGGCTGTGAAGATTCACCAACTTTTATCTGCAGGGACACTTTTAATGTTAAAGGGAATTTTACAATTTATTTCCCTACTTTTATTTCTCCCACCAGGAGATCCTAATATTACTGTTGGGCTAATTATCCCCTGGACAAGACCCCAATATATGTAGTGGTGTTGATGGTATTGTATGATGGTGATATTACTAAATGTAATTGTATGAGGCCAGCTGTGAAGGCTCCTGAGATAAAATGTAGTTGAGAATTGTCAGAAGGCCTTTCTTGCTACCACTACGACCTCACACTTAATTTTTTTTTTTAATGAATGTGGCTACGTAAAGTGTCTAGGGTTATGATATGTAGTGTGGTGTAATAGGTTATAGATATACCCACAGATATTTAACAAGACTAATAATATTAATAAATGTTAAAATACACTGAACTAACTCACGTGTGTGAAATTTTTTGATAAAATTATATTACATTTATTTTGTTCTGGATCAATTTTTTAGGTTGACCAGAACTTAAAAGGATTTAGAGATTATGAAAGAAATGCATGGAATATTATATCATAAATGCAATAGTGTACATATATATGTACTATACTAGTTAGTTTTATTAAAATGTTCTAGTAGTCATCTACTTGGGAGGATAGTTAATGTTTGTGCTGTTGGGGTGGCCTCATCACACCTGTCTATATTGACTACACAGTGTCCAGAAAATGGTGGGAATTTTTATGAGGGTATTAGTAACTAAACGGGGTTGGTGAATGTCCAGCAGACCAGAGGCTCACTCATCTTTTAGTTGTAGCTCTGGTGCTGAAATCTGGTGGTCCCACCTTTCTGTGCTGGCGGGCAATAATGGTGGTCTCTGTCACAAGTACTGCACAGATACACTCGAGTAAAATCACCAACTGAATAGTCACTGCTTGGTTGACAACAGAAACTCGCAGCTCTGCAATCAAAGTATGGGCCATGTGTCAAAATCTATTCTCTACCCACGTCTGGACACAACACTGACACAACAACCACATCATACAGACAGGTCAGATCTTTCTGACCAAACAGCACATTTACCATGGTGGTTTTATTGGAGACTTCAATATACTAGGTCCAGCTTCGATAAGGTGGGGGTTACCCGTTCTCTTCCTCTCTGCTTTTGCCTTCAGGGCAGAATGTCAGACGGGCCTGCGTGCCCAATTCTCAACCGTTTGAAAATAAAGTTCGTTCGTTCGTTCCTTAATTCAAGAACATAGTCAGGTACCCATTTACAGCTGGATAGACTGGAACGTGACGTCACCGTGTTTCGAACCCTGTAGCTTTGTCACGACAGGCCAGCGCTAAAACCACTCTGCTAAAGTGAATGCAAGCGTAATAAAACGGGTACGCCAGAAACGAAAAAAGATCCCTTAATTTTAGCTTATTATTTACATTTGTAAAGTTGGCTCCAGTCCCATTTTTTTTTTATCTTACTTTCTAAAGCGGCTTTCTAAAGCGGTGTCCAGTTTCAAGAGATACCCAAGGGAAAAAAACAGATGACAATATTAAAGAACAGTGTGCTGCATATAATTTTATGAAAGCCAAGAGCAGCGTACACCGCAAGGGAACTGTCATTGCATGACTAATGCTCGGTTAGGCCCTCTGCTTTTTCCAGGAAAATAGTCGCAGTCCGACCTGACTGGCTTAAGCACGCTGGCCCAGGCGACACCCGTGCCGATCTCTAACATGCATATAAGAACCTAAAGTAAGTTTCGCAACATACAATTTGTTACGGAACTTATTCCCCAGTATAACGAGCTAGATTTTGCGAAGCATCTTACTGTCTAATATTTGGTGCATAACTTGGAAGAACAGTCCCACTCCAGACAGTACATTCACAGATGAATAACTTGACAAAAGTCTGGGTCACAGTTCCATACATATAATCTCAACAGCATCGTCCTCGACACCAGTAACAATAGTACAAAATACTTGCATCATTAGAATATGTGGTAAAGTCATTCTAACATACTGGCAGCAACTGCATTCAATGTAAGTGCGGAATTCACCCCTCGCACATATATCTCTATGGTCTAAATTCAATGTAAGTGCGGCATTCGCTCCTCGCACATATATCTCTATGGTCTACATTAAATGTAAGTGCGGCATTCGCTCCTCGCACATATATCTCTATGGTCTACATTCAATGTAAGTGCGGCATTCGCTCCTCGCACATATATCTCTCTCTGGTCTAATCACCAGGCATCCAAGTTCCTCCAGAACTTCACAGGAAGACCACAACGCGCTTATAAACAATAATGTATAATGGTCTTACCATAGACCTCCTTCTGGCACGGGAAAACGACGCGCCTTTTAATCCATCCACTTCCAAGCGCGGGACAGGACACAACGCGCTGGTAAACAACAATATATGAAGGCTTTGTAGATGCACATTACGCGGAACATCATTGCGTCACATCTAATATATCATAATCAAAATCACAGACACTATTCACATACTCGTACAAAATACCGACCGTCTCCGATGACGGATGGCCACAGACTCCCGCTAACATCTCGGCATTTTTCTCTGACAAGTATCTAACTACATTCACTCCGCACGCTTTTCACAAGCGCCCATAACCTCGATTCACACATACACTCCTCTGAGTATTCGTCAACAATGCTACGTACTTCTAACAGTGAACTTAAAATATAACATTTCAAGCTTCCGTACTTCAATAATAATACGCTCTAAACAGGTTACACCATTCTCTACCCACACACATGTATACACGTCATGTATATCATGACACAATTCTACTTGGGTCGTGACTCTCAAGTGTCCGGTTCCTGTTGCCTTCTGCGCTAGGAATTGAACCCACACCCCCTGAAAGTCGCAACCAAGGTGGAATGGGTTCAGTTCTCAATGCAGAAGACAACAGGAGGCGGACACTTGGGAGTCATGACCCATGTGTGCCCGCCCGCTCAGAGTGTAAACAAGTTAAAGATCCGAAACACTTGTCCGACTGCTGATGGAGTGTGGACTACTTTTGTTGATCAGACTACCTTCTGTTGTAACGCTGTGTATAGAGTTCCCTATCATATTTTTTTTTTTACCCATCGCTCTCTATGGGAAACAAAGCTAGTCACAATTAAATAAATAAATAAAAAAATAAAAAAGAAGAGACAAAAAGCCCCTTGGTTTAATCTTGCACAAAAACTTAATTTAAAAGTCACGGAGCGACTAACGTTTTCTCATTTATAACACTTAAGGAAGGGGAACCCGAGGCCCTGTAAACAGTAAATAAATATTACACAAACATACAGGTATGTTTTCAGGCACTCGTAAGAAATAAAGAAGTAGAAAACTAGACAACAGAAAAACAACAGACGTGAGTGGCTTACCCAGGACTCGAACCCAGGACCTTCCGTGCGACAACCCCGCTTAGCTATGCAAGCGATTCTCACTATCCTCCCTGCCATCTAGGCATCACCTAGGTGATTAAAAACAGCGTTACAACAGAAGGTAGTCTGATCAACAAAAGTAGTCCCCTCTCCATCCGCCGTCGGACAAGTGTTTCGGATCTTTAACTTGTTTACACTCTGAGCGGGTGGGGTTGTCGCACGGAAGGTCCTGGGTTCGAGTCCTGGGTAAGCCACTCAAGTCTGTTGTTTTTCTGTTGTCTAGTTTTCTACTTCTTTATTTCTTACGAGTGCCTGAAAACATACCTTTATGTTTGTCTAATATTTATTTAACGTTTTCTCGAGAACTCTGAGAAACAGCAGAAGTCATTAAAAACAGAAAATGAAGTAAGCCCTAAATGTTTTAAAGGTTAACGTGCCCTCTATCGTTCCCATCATCTCTATACAGAAAACAATAAATAAACAAACAAATTAATTAACAAAATAAACAAATAAATGAAAAAAGAACCCTTTTGCCGTCTGGCGTGTCGTAATAGGCGACAAAGGTGAGGAGGTGCAAGGGGATGAAAACAACACTGTAAAGCAAATTACAAAATTAACCAGTTTTGCAAAAGCATCCGATTGACAGAGTAGTTAGAACGCTGGTCTGTCGCAGCAAAGGTGCTGGGATCGATTAACGGTGCCGACACGCTCTAGTCTACCCAGCATGTAGCCTAAATGGGAACCTGACTATTTTTTAGGGAAGGAAAGGGCAGCGAGGAATGGAACTGGTCACCTCACCTCTCGATGCTGGATCTAGTATGGTGAAGTCTCTAACACCTCACTTGCCTACGGCAGTAGGGACTGCGATAGGACTACCTTTAACCTGTTAACCCGTTGTAATGATTCTATTGGTCAGTGTTGTCATTCACGCCCCTGGCATGTAGATTACGACATTGATGGTTTAATACCCTACAAGGCAGCAAACTATGGAAGGAGACAAGTAACAAGTAGAATTAATCGTATTTTACAAACGTGGTACGGCCTTTTTTTTAAGGGAATAGTGGAGTTTTGGTGTTTTTTAAAGATTTTTGCTACTTTCCTTCGTGTAGCACGTTCTTTCAACCATTTACCTTATACGTGTAACTGTTGGTTATATCAGGACGTTTTTTTCTTTCATTTAATGTGCTATTTTCTTGATTGTGTTTATTATACGTTTTGTATTGTATTATTCCTCACGACGGGGTTTTTACTTTTTGGTTAATAGTTCAGTTTGTTTTGTTGTTCAGAAGTATACTTGTGTCTATACTGGCATGAATGTAATATTGGTTTGGGGTTTATTTATGTACTTTTTTTACTTGGTTGTGTTATTCCTTTCTGATGACGTTGCTTTGTTACTTTTGTTGGAGTTGTCAGGTAATTACGAGTTTACTTTCAGAGTATATATATATATATATATATATATATATATATATATATATATATATATATATATATATATATATATATATATATATATATATATATATATATATATATATGTATATATATATATATATATATCTTGTCATTCATCCTGTCGTCTTTTAGATTGTTGTTTTTGTGGTAGGCTATATTGTTTTACTAATTTTTGTACTACCTGTAGGGACTTGGTACTCATTAAATTTTCTAAATTTAGTTATATTTTGCAGTTTTTACAGTAATCTTTGATATTTTGTCCGTGTTGGTTGTATTTCTTGCATTCCAGCAAAATGTGTTCAATAGTATTAGTTTGATAACGTTCTTCACAGACAGGTTCACAGAGAGGTTTCTCTATTCTAAAGTAGCCGGTTTTTAATCTGAGCCGGAGTTGTTGTTTTTTAATTTACGTACTGGTATTTTTAGTTCGTCTTGTATTGGAATGGCGGGAAACTAGTTACAGTTCCTGGCTAGTATGCGATCAATCCCGCGCGAGCGATATGCATGGCGTACTGCCGTACACCACCGACCGTATTCCGCTAATGGGCAAGACCTTCGCCGCTGAGCCCCGCCCCTTGTCAGAAATAAAGTCCTCCAGTTGGCGGCAATCAGAGGACCGTTGATGCTGGCGGGTGTATATTTTGATGTGGGCCTGGCAACTGTCTGTGCTTCTAACGTCAACAGTACTGTTCTGCTCACAGAATTTATATTCTGTTTAAGACACATTTTGTGATATTGTTTTCTTCTTCAGGATTGCAACAACCAATGCTGTGCCGTTTTTGCGACGTCTTTATAAAATAGAGGTTGGTTTGGTAGCTTTCGATTTTTATATTGTCATGTGTTGGGAATTATGCTGCGGTATTGATTCCATGTTTCTGACGGAGTGAAAAGGTAAATGATGATTGTCATTCATTGTCTCAACAGTCGGCCCAATGGGTACTGAGGGAGGGGGGGGGGGTGCGGTCCGCCCCGGGTGACAGCCAAGAAGGGGGGAGGGGGTGGTGGGGCGGGGGGGGGGGGGGGGGGGGGGGGGGGGGGAGGGGGGGGGGGGGGGGGGGGGGGGTTGGGGGGGTGGAGGGGGGGGGGGGGCTGCTCGGTTTGGTGGGGGGGGGGGGGGGGCGGTGCGGGGGGGGGGGCGGGGGGGGAGAGGCGCACCATCGGACACTATTAAGAAAGTACTTACTGTAAAAAATATACAGGTATACCTCGGAGATATTGCGGATTCGGTTCCAGACCACCGCAATAAAGCGAATATCGCAATAAAGCGGAACACACCCATATTTTTGGCTTCCCAGTGCATATAAAAGCCTAAAATCATGTTTACACTATGTCTATTAAGTGTGCAATAGCATTAGGTCTAGAAAGAAAAACAATGTACTGTTAAAGTAAAAATACTTTATTGCTAAAAAAAAAAAAATGCTAATCATCATCTGAGCCTAAATCTTTTGGAAGAAGAAGGCACGTTCTAATAAATAAACATGAATATCACGCACGCACGCACGCACGCACGCACGTGCGCACACTGCGACGTGTGTCCGCTGCATCTCAAAGACGACTGCTTTTTCTTTTATAACACATAAGGGAGGGAAACCACGAGGCCTGTAAACAGTAAATTAATATGAAACAAATATAAAGGTATGTTATAAGGCACTCGTAGGAAATAAGTAGAACACTAGACAACAGAAAAACAACAGACATGAGTGGCTTACCCAGGATTTGAACCCTGGACCTTCCGTGCGACAACACAACTTTTTCTTTCGCGATACTCGATCATTGATTTCATTGGCTGAATTAAAGTTTTTTATGAGGAAGAGAAAATCCATTATTTGAAGAAAAAAAACCCAGTCTTGGAAAAGTTGCTGCCTCAATGCTGTTATGATTCTATTCAGAGGCGGGTATGTACTTTACATGTTTACTATTTCGTACGTCCTCGTACACACGCACACATTCATACAATTACTCAGATGTATGTTTGAGTAAAGTCCTTTCGCTCACATTGCTTTTGAATTAAATTCCTCTTTACTCATATTGCTTTATTCTGAGCTAAATCCTCTTCTGCTCAAATTGCTTTCTTAACAAAATCACTGTCTACTCAAATTGCTGTCTGAACTAAATCAATTTTGCCCATATTTCTGTCTGTACTAAATCCCTTTCTATTCATATTGCTTTATGAACTAGATCCCTATTTATTCATTTTACTTTCTGAATTAATCAACCTTTTTACTCTTATTACTTTCTGAACTAAGTGCCGTTTTTACTCACATTACTTTCTGAACTAAGTAGGCCTATTGTTTTTACTCACATTACTTTCTGAACTAAGCACCGTTTTTACTCATATTACTTTCTAAACTAAGTACCGTTTTTATTCTTACTTTCTGAACTAAGTACCGCTTTTAATCAATCATATTACGTTCTGAACTAAGTACCGTTTTTACTCATATTACTTTCTGAACTAAATACCATTTTTACTCATATTACTTTCTGAACTAAATACCGTTTTTACTCATATTACTTTCTAAACTAACTGCCGTTTTTACTCATATTACTTTCTGAACTAAATACCGTTTTTACTCATATTACTTTCTGAACTAAATACCGTTTTTACTCATATTACTTTCTGAACTAATTACCGTTTTTACTCATATTACTTTCTAAACTAACTGCCGTTTTTACTCATATTACTTTCTGAACTAAATACCGTTTTTACTCATATTACTTTCTGAACTAAATACCGTTTTTACTCATATTACTTTCTGAACTAAATACCGTTTTTACTCATATTACTTTCTGAACTAAATACCGTTTTTACTCATATTACTTTCTGAACTAAATACCGTTTTTACTCATATTACTTTCTAAACTAACTGCCGTTTTTACTCATATTACTTTCTGAACTAAATACCGTTTTTACTCATATTACTTTCTGAACTAAATACCGTTTTTACTCATATTACTTTCTGAACTAAATACCGTTTTTACTCATATTACTTTCTGAACTAAATACCATTTTTACTCATATTACTTTCTGAACTAAATACCGTTTTTACTCATATTACTTTCTGAACTAAATACCGTTTTTACTCATATTACTTTCTGAACTAAATACCGTTTTTACTCATATTACTTTCTGAACTAAATACCGTTTTCACTCATATTACTTTCAAAACTAAATACCGTTTTTACTCATATTACTTTCTGAACTAAATACCGTTTTTACTCATATTACTTTCTGAACTAAATACCGTTTTTACTCATATTACTTTCTGAACTAAATACCGTTTTTACTCATATTACTTTCTGAACTAAATACCGTTTTTACTTATATTACTTTCCGAACTAAATACCGTTTTTACTCATATTACTTTCTGAACTAAATACCGTTTTTACTCATATTACTTTCTGAACTAAATACCGTTTTTACTCATATTACTTTCTGAACTAAATACCGTTTTTACTCATATTACTTTCTGAACTAAATACCGTTTTTACTCATATTACTTTCTAAACTAACTGCCGTTTTTACTCATATTACTTTCTGAACTAAATACCGTTTTTACTCATATTACTTTCTGAACTAAATACCGTTTTTACTCATATTACTTTCTGAACTAATTACCGTTTTTACTCATATTACTTTCTGAACTAAATACCATTTTTACTCATATTACTTTCTGAACTAAATACCGTTTTTACTCATATTACTTTCTAAACTAACTGCCGTTTTTACTCATATTACTTTCTGAACTAATTACCGTTTTTACTCATATTACTTTCTGAACTAAATACCGTTTTTACTCATATTACTTTCTGAACTAATTACCGTTTTTACTCATATTACTTTCTAAACTAACTGCCGTTTTTACTCATATTACTTTCTGAACTAAATACCGTTTTTACTCATATTACTTTCTGAACTAAATACCGTTTTTACTCATATTACTTTCTGAACTAAATACCGTTTTTACTCATATTACTTTCTGAACTAAATACCGTTTTTACTCATACTACTTTCTGAACTAATTACCGTTTTTACTCATATTACTTTCTGAACTAACTGCCGTTTTTACTCATATTACTTTCTGAACTAAATACCGTTTTTACTCATATTACTTTCTGAACTAAATACCGTTTTTACTCATATTACTTTCTGAACTAAATACCGTTTTTACTCATATTACTTTCTGAACTAAATACCGTTTTTACTCATATTACTTTCTGAACTAAATACCGTTTTTACTCATATTACTTTCTGAACTAATTACCGTTTTTACTCATATTACTTTCTGAACTAAATACCGTTTTTACTCATATTACTTTCTGAACTAATTACCGTTTTTACTCACATTACTTTCTAAACTAACTGCCGTTTTTACTCATATTACTTTCTGAACTAAATACCGTTTTTACTCATATTACTTTCTGAACTAAATACCGTTTTTACTCATATTACTTTCTGAACTAAATACCGTTTTTACTCATATTACTTTCTGAACTAACTGCCGTTTTTACTCATATTACTTTCTGAACTAATTACCGTTTTTACTCATATTATTTTCTGAACTAAGTACTGTTTTTACTCATTTTACTTTGTGAACTAAGTAGGCTACCGTTTTTAATCATATTACTTTGTGAGCTAAGTAGGCTACCGTTTTTAATCATATTACTTTGTGAACTAAGTAGGCTACCATTTGTAATCAAGTGACTTTCTAAAGTAAGTGCCGCTTCAACTCACATTACTTTCAGAACTAAGCACCGTGTCTTCTTATTTTACTTTCTAAACTAAGCGCCGCTTCTACTTATAATATTTTCTGAACTAAGTACCATTTCTACTCACATTACTTTCTGAACTTAGCACGTTTTCTATAGATATTTCTTTCTGACATCATGTTTTCTACTCACATTACTTTCTGAGCTAAGTACCTTTCTACTCTTATTAAATTCGAGGCTATACCTCGCTTCTACTCCTGGTGTTTTCTTAACTAAGCACCCCGTCTATTAAAATGCCTTATGAAAGTTTCTGATGTAACCAAACCGACAGAATAAAATAAAGCAGTTGGCGGGCTAAACACCACGCAGTAACCACATAAAGAAATGGAAAATACAATGATTTGGACAGCTCATTAGAATAACGACAAGCTGTGCTCAACACTAGCCTTCAACAACGGAGCTTCTGGTGAGGGCAAAGGTTCGCCCTAGAGAAAGGTGGATTTGCCAGTTTTGTTGAACCCTAAAGGGGACCCCAAGATGCAGCAATAGTGAATGCAGTCAGCGACTTAGCTTGACTGCCTGCGTCAGGACCAGCGAACCAGAGCTGGTCAAGACCGTGCTCCACCTCCACGTGGTGGTCCTGGAAACAGTATGCAGCAGTGCAGGCTGGCTGAGCGAGCATGGATCGAAATGGGAAGGCAAACCCGGTCCTTAAAAAATGCCGTGCAGAAGTCGGATGTGTCGACCGTAAGGTGCAGATATCACAGCTTAGGCGCAAACAGACACAACGCAACCACCGTCCTTTTCAGGACGAACGAAGAAGAAGAAGAAGAACCCTAAAGAAAGCATTACTGGGCCGTCGTTTTTCTGGAATCCACAGGGTAGGAGAAGTAGAGGGGCACTGAAGACCACATGAAGAAGAGAACTGGAGAGAGACATGAAGAGAATGAAGAAGGCACTGACAGAAGTGAGCTGCTGACATGGGACAGGAAGATTTCGCATTTGTTTTGTTGAAGGCCTAAGCTCTTTGGGGAGTAAGTATCACTGAAACAGAACGCAAGGTCTTTTCTATTTGGACATGCGCCAAAATATAACCAACGGACCCTGTGTCTAGGTTTAACCGGGCGCGCTTCGTCAAAACGAGGCAAAATTTTATTTCTTTGGGGAGCTGAAAGATAATGATGATAATGATGGTGATGAGGATGATGATGATGAAAGAAACATGGTATGTCACAGAGAAAAGCAAGTTATCTCACAGATGAGATAGCTGTTTCTTCTCTTGTAACTTAACAGCTTAATGTGCAATGAGGAAAAGTTAGTTGCTTATCCTTTACAGGACGTGGCAATCAACCCCAGCTTTTATTGGCTGTTTGTGATTTTTCTAGGCAATGTTTTCATTCAGTAGTTTGCCATCGCTTTCTGAACGGTACGGCGCTTATACCATTGTTAAAAATCCACACAAAGCGATCTGCTACCAAACCGCCTGCAGCAGGTTTCGAACCTGGTATATCTGGATTATGAAACTGCGTTCATATCCATTAGGCCACAGACGCCGACGCAATGAGGAAGTAAAACTAAAATACGAGTAGGCTATTACCTTGTTACCTGGATTTCTCTCACTGATAACACACCTGTCTCGTTGTAGCATTCTTAATTCATTTTATATTTTTACAGCAGTCTCCGGAACAGCAGCGGGTTCCGCGAGGACAGACCCATGTTTAACAATATGTAAATGTTAAGTGTAAACATGTCCATCAAAGTTTATGTACAGTTTTTGGAGTACGAACATATATTTGCGTAAATTATTGAAATTTTTTCAGAACCAATCGATCCTAATGATGTCATCCTCCCCCCTTGATCTCTGGGTAGTGAGATCGGATGACTAGCCTTCTCGGATAAAGGCGAAAAAAAAAAACCAAACAAACAAAGGAGGTCGCGTGTGCAAGTTGCACACGTTGTAGATCCATCGGCAGTTGAGAATCGTAAAGAGTAGGCTACACGGCCGCTGCCCAGGCAAAAATTTACACGAACAGAAAAACCTACCCAGAACACAATTATTTATAGAATGTGTGATTTCTGTATTCATACATTGGGATCCTCGCCGGAGCTACGTAGTTTCTCCCTGTGTCACCTAAGGGAGGAGATCGGAACACTGATGGAGTTATCCGTGTGCAAGGGAAGATGGTCCTTAAGACTAAGTAAAACCATTTGCGTAAATTTACATAATATGTAAAAAGGAGCACAAATAGTAAGGAAAAAGGTAAAGGATCCCGTTTACACGCCCATTGAGACATATTGGGAATATGGTGTTTGGCCCATATTTTCTTGACCATCGGCACACTAGGGGTGATGTGGTCAGCATCACGCCGGCAGCCTTAACCTTCCCAGAGTTGCTCTGGTACCCATTTGGGGCTGGGTCGACCCAGGAACCGTTTGTGGCCTAAAAAAATCCCACCTCATCTGGGGATCGAACCATAGACCACTGAGCTAGGAAGCCAGTGCACTAACCACTATGCTACCGCGGCTCACAAACAGTAGTGACATCAATAACACTGACAAACAACATTTTTCTGTCTTATATAAGAATAAGTGTTCTTAGGTCAATTTCTTGCGCTGATTTCAAATCTGAAATCCGTTTATCTCTATCACGTCGGGTTCTTAAGATATTTGTGAATAAATATATTTTTGGGAAACCGTTATTTGCTCCGTTTCATTTTTACTATATAACTTATTAAAAATTAATAAAAAGCAACATAATTCTACTTTTTATACTGCTAAAAGATGCATGACATATGTTACGCGATTTTTCAAATAGTTACTGTATTTTGAAATAATTCTGAGCAAAATATGGCTTCTAGAAGTTGTAGAAATTCGGCTGATCTGTTCTGTTACGTGTGCGGATATTTTACCGATCGTGTTGACCAGAAAAACTTTACACCATTACTAAAGATAGCATATAAACTTTATTTCGATTCAAAAGTTGATGATGCAAATAAATCTTGGAAGCCAAATGCGGTTTGTTCGATACATTGGCAGGTTGGTTACGAAAATCGCCGAAGCATAAGTCGATGCCTTTTGGCGTGCCAGTAATAAGGCGTGAACATACAAATCACACTACTGATTGTTACTTCTGCTTGACAAATATCCATGGTTTCACTTTTAAAACTAGAAAGTCTGTGGTTTATCCAAATATTGAATCGGTTTCGAAACCAGTGCCTCATGATCCAATCACGTGTCCGATCCAAGTACCACCAGAACAATATCCGTTGGACGTAAATGAACCATCAGAAAGTGATAGTTTACCTGCTTTAGAAACTAATTCTGACTCAGATTACATACCGGTGAATGTTCAGATCTAATACGTGATCTCGCTCTTACCAAAGGACAAGCGGAATTACTCGGTTTGCGACTCAAAGAATGGAATCTTTTAGCGCCCAATACTCCGATATCTAAATTTCGTCATAGACACAGAGAACTTGTTCAATACTTTGAGATGGATGATGACATTTGCTATTGCAAAGATGTAAACGGTCATGAGCACATAGTCAACGAATGGCGATTTTTCATCGATTCTTCCAAGACTAGTCTAAAAGCCGTGTTATTGCATAACAGAAATTTTTTTTTTCATCAATTCCAGTCGCCTACTCTGTTCATATGAAAGAAACTTATGACAATATGGCTATACGTTTGGAAAAAATAAAGTACAATGACTACCAATGGCGGATTTGTGGAGACCTAAAGGTCATTGCAATTCTCACGGGCATGCAGACTGGGTATACTAAATTTTCTTGCTTCCGATGTGAATGGGACAGCCGCAACAGACAGGAACATTATGCAAGAAAGGTGTGGCCTATCCGGGATCGTATGCAACTCGGGCATAAAAATGTAATACGCGAGCCATTAGTTAACAAAGACACCTTCATTTTACCACTGTTACATATAAAGTTGGGGCTCATGAAGAATTTTGTAAAAGCGTTAGATAAAACGAGCAAAGCTTTCACTTATCTTCGAGAAAAGTTTCCGCAAGTTAGCCATGCAAAGATAAAGGAAGGTATCTTTGTAGGACCTCAGATTAGGAAAGTTATTGCAGACAAACAATTCGAGAACTTGTTACATGGTAGTGAACTTCGCGCATGGATGGCATTCAAATCGATCGTCGATAACTTTCTGGAAAATCACAAATCTGTCGACTATGTTGCATATTGTTAAGCAGTGCATAGATGCATACATAATTGTGGGCTAACATGTCCCTCAAAATCCATTTGCTCGATTCGCATCTTAACTTTTTCCCTGACAATCTTGGCGAAGTCAGCGATGAACATGGAGAATGATTCCATCAAGATATCGCCGTAATGGAGTCACGTTATCAAGGACGGTGGAGTGTGACCATGCTTGCCGATTATTGTTGGATGCTTCATCGCGATGTACCACATGCCATTCACCGACGAAAGTCGACTGCAAAGAAATTCGAGCCTACATAACTGTTATACTTCTTGAACGAATGATGTTGTAATACTGTATGCGTTGTTAAAAAACTTCAATTGCGTATTTCTAGAGATCCCGACCTGATAGAGAAAAACGGTTTGCAGATTTAAAAACAGCGCATTAAAATTGACCAGAAAAACATAGAAATGTTAGAGAAAGAAAAAAAAAGTTTTTTTTTGTTAGTCAGTGTAATTTGGCCTTGTCTCATTTTGTGATTTTCTGCATTGTTGCCCACTCATATCTACATTCATCATTTTCTATTGCTCTCCTTATTGAGCTTATAAATAAATAAAAATAGTAGGTCCCGTGTGCAAGTTGCGCACGTTAAAAATCCCACGGCAGTTGGAAATCGTCAAGAGTAAGCTTATCAGGCCCTGGCAAAATTTACAAATCAGGACACCTACCCACCACAAAAATTTTATAGAATGTATGATTCCTATACATTATATAGACACATTGGGATTCTCGCCGGTGCAACGGAGTTCGTGCAATGCGCTGAGATCCTCCTAGTGTGATCTAAAGGAGAAGATCGGACCACTGATGGAGTTGTCCGTGTGCAATGACCCCATTCACGGAACCACCAATGCAGCTAGTCGCCTTGCAGAAAGCCTGCATTAAGCTCTTCAGTAAGGCTACATTAAGCTCTTATTTAAGCCTGCATTAAGCTCTTCAGTAAGCCTACATTAAGCTCTTCTTTAAGCCTGCATTAAGCTCTTCAGTAAGCCTGCATTAAGCTCTTCAGTAAGCCTGCATTAAGCTCTTCTTTAAGCCTGCATTAAGCTCTTCAGTAAGCCTGCATTGAGCTCTTCAGTAAGCCTGCACGGAGCTCTTCAGTAAGCCTGCACTAAGCTCTTGTATAAGTCTGCATTAAGCTCTTCAGTAAGTCAGCATTAAGCTCTTCAGTAAGCCTGCATTAAGCTCTTGCAGCACTGATATCTGTGGCTACTTATTATATATGCTAAGGTGGCCAGCCCCATGACCCTAGGTTTTTTAATAAGCTTTACCTGTTAACTGTAAAAATGTAAAGGTAGTCTCATAGCAGATACTACCGTAGGGGAGAGAAGTGTTAGAGACTTCACCATACTAGGTCCAGCATCGAGAGGTGGGGGGTGAACAGCTCCCTTCCTCACTGCCTTTTCCTCCCCTAACTCAAAGTCAGGTACCCATTTACAGCTGGGAAAACTGGAGCGTGTCGGTACCGTGATTCGAACCCAGCACCGTTGCCGCGAGAGACCAGCACTCTAACCACACTGCCAGTCGGACGCTACCTGTTAACTGTAAAAGGATCCCGTTACACGCCTATCGAAGCATTTTGGGAATATGGTGTTAGGCCAATATTTTCTTGACCATCGGCACACTAGGGGTGATGTGGTCAGAAGTTGCTCTGGTACCCAATTCATGAGGCTTGGTCGACCCAGGAGCCGTTTGCGGCCTAAAAAAAAATCCCACATCATCTGGGGATCGAACCATAGACCACTGAGCTAGGAAGCCAGTGCACTAGTTAACTGTACTAAAGTTTTTTTTCCCCCCACAAGAAATTGGAGAGGCGCGAAATAACATCGCTCATTTACCATCCCGGAGTCTACTCTGTTCCACATACTTTTTCGCTACAGTTAGGGTATTCAGTGTGACCTTTGTTTTACACTTTGTGATTTATTTACACCAGGATGATATTTACCCTAAACTGTATTTGGTGTAAGTTATTTACTGAAAGATTTGTTGGTCCTTTGTTTCTTGACTATTTACGGTGTAATAATTTTATTATAGTTTTCAAGCGTTGATTTTTCTTTAGCTTCTTTATTAGTATTATTAATGCTTTTGTTTTCTCTACTGGTATTACGTCCGAATTATGCCAGTCTAGAGTCATGTGCGATGCTTTCAGTTTCAGCACTTAATGCCTCTCCTTTTCTTTCTCTTTATCTGTCTTCTTTCTCCTATAGTTTTGTTGCTTCTATTGTAGGTTTATTTGTCCCTTTCGTCATGGGTTTAGTATTCATCCCTTTTTAATAAGATGTATTAGAACTTTATTGCTGTTCTCCCATTATATTTTGTTTGTTTTTTGCCCCTTAATTTATCAGAACCTTTTGCTTCTCAGCTTGCTTCACTTCCACTATCAAAAGCGTGATGGGGGAGCCTCTTACAGTGTACTGGCGTATTAATTGTTCTCTGGTTGAAGGACTCACGTGTCACCATACCTGGCATTTATCTCAGTGAAATTGCAGGAAACATTCGATAAAAGAGTTATTCTTTCCTGAAGTCACTCCGTCAGTTTTTTTCAGTCACACCTCAGCAGGGCGCGTTGTTAGCCGTGCTTTCGCTGATTGCGCCTCCTGGTGGCTTAACTGTGTCTGTCGCGTCAGCAGTGGCTGACTAATTGAGATTGGCTAGTGGTAGAAATGGTTTTTATAGTGTGGTATTGTCACAGTGGCGTATTATAGGGACTGCAAGGGGCGGTCCGCCCCGGGGGTCAGCCAGGGGAGGGAGTGCCATCGGACACTATTATGATTTAACTTATTGAAAGGCAACACACGCTAAAGTACCTTGGAGAAACATTTGATTGCGGGCTATCGTATCAGCACCATTTTGATCACATCATACAGAAGTGCAGATGAGGCCTGGCAGCCCTAAAAACAATGGTCGCAGCGTACCTGGAGCAGAGATTACTCATGTATCATCAGCTAGTCATATTGGTAATCGAGTATGGGCTGGGAATACTCACGCTGTCAGTAACACAATGTGAACGACTAGAACGCATTCAAGGGATGCTAACAACCTCAGCATGAGAATGGAGGCACAGGCAGCTGCTGTAGCCTTAACTCTTTGACTCTGCAATTATTTCCCACCCTGTGCCGTAATTTTAATTCATGATAGACTGAAAACAACTCCGCCTATGCCGGTCCCAAGCCCGGATGAAAAAGGAGGAGGGCGGCCTACATGGAGGCCGTAAGGAGGCAGCCCCTCCACCATGCAAAGGCACAACAGGCCAATCACCTGTTTGTCTTAAACTACGATTACAAGCAATATAAGAGAGAAAACCGGACTGATTCTAAAGGCGACGAACTGGAACGGACTACGGACTACGACTTATGGAACATGGAACACAAGAAGTATAAATGGGAAAGAAGAGGAGCTGATGGAAGATATGAGGAAAGCAAAACTAGAAATCCTGGCTATTACCGAAACAAAGAAAAAGGGACAAGGAGTCATGGATCTCGATGGCAACACTCTGCTATACAGTGGTGTACCCACATCTGAAAGAGCTAAAGGGGTCATGGGTTGCATTGTGGCCAAAAACCAAAAAGATAGTATCAAGGGATGGAACTTTGTCTCGGAGCGCATTATGGTTGTAAAACTAAAAGAAGGAGAAACCATAGTCAACCTGGTCATAGTGTATGGGCCAAATGAGGATGAGAGAGCAGAGGTCAAGGAAGAATTCTTTGAGCTGCTTCAAAGGACAGTGGATGACTGCCTAGATGAAATTATCATGCTCGGAGATTTCAATGCCAGAGTTGGCAATGACCATGCTAGATGGGGTGGAGTTATCGGAAGATATGGAGAAGATACTCTCAATGACAATGGAAAGCGACTCCTCAGATTCTGCAGTGAGCAGAATCTGATCATTACCAACACAAAGTTCCCCCATAAGCGCATACATGCATACACTAGGTGTGAACCAACAAAGAATGAGAAGTCAGTGATCGACTATGCCATTGTTAGGAGGAGCTCATTCAAATATGTCCGGGAGGCTAGAGTCTGGAGGGGGCCAGAGATTGGAAGTGATCACTACCTGCTTACAATCAAAAGAACAACTGAAAGAGTTGCTCAGCCTAGGAACTGCCCAGCACCACGCAAGAAACCAAGTAAACGAACGGAAGAAATGAGCATTAAGACCTACAAGCTGACAGAGCCAGAAATTAAGACCAGATATCAGGGGCTTATTGCTACAGCGGTGAGAAACACAGAAGAACAACCTGATGACTTGGAAACCCTGTGGCTTAAATTCAAGGACATCATAAAGACAGCTGCTGCAGAAGCATGTGGTGAAGTCCGACTTGGGAACAAGAGAAAGAATACACCTTGGTGGACAGAAGAAGTCAAAGAGAAAATAAGAGAGAAGAAAATGGCATGGAAACAATACTTAGGAGCTAAAAACACAGCAGGTCAAATAGAGAAATATAGAGAATATGTGATACTCAGAACAGAAGCAAAGAACAAGGTGCTGGCAGCAAAACAGAAGTCCTGGGAAGAATTTGGAGAAAAGCTAGAAAAGGATGCGCAAGAAAACCAGAAATTGTTCTATAAGACCCTAAAGAACATGAGGAAGGAAAAACAATGCCCTCTTAAATTTATAAAGGACAAGCAAGGCAAATTGCTTACTGCATCGAAGGAAGTAATGGAAAGATGGAAAGAATATTTCTCAGAACTCCTTGAAGGTGAGCTAGGTAGAGCATCAGAAATGATAACCACTAGCACAGAAGAGGATACAAATGGTGATGAAGATGACATAAAGATGGAAGAACTGAAGGCAGCACTGGAGAAAATCAAGATGGGCAAAGCAGCAGGGCATGATGGTATAACACCAGAAATGGTTAAGTACATGGGAGCATCAGGCGACCTATTACTCCTAAGGGTCCTACAGGCAGCGTGGTGCAACAAGGCCATACCAAAGGATTGGGAGATTGCCATTATAACACCGATTTTCAAAAAGGGTAACAATCGACACTGTGGAAACCACAGAGGCATATCCCTTCTCAGTGTCCCTGGTAAAATCTACTCTAGAATCCTAGAGCAGAGACTCCGATGCCTAGCTGAGCCACAATTGGATGAAGCCCAGTGCGGATTCCGAGCAAACCGAAGTACTCAAGACCTAATCTTCACACTCAGGCAGCTGAGTGAAAAGGCCCTTGAGTACAAGAGTGAGATCCATCTTTGTTTCATAGATCTGGAAAAGGCATTTGACAGGGTCCCCTGGAGCAAACTTTGGGACTGTTTGGCAAGGAAGAACATTCCAGCACCTCTGATTCATGCTATACAGAGCTTCTACAAGTCTTGCAGAAATTATGTGAGGACAGCAAACTATAAGTCAGAAGAGTTCAGGACCACCACTGGTGTAAGACAAGTCGATATCCTGTCACCTTATCTTTTCATACTCCTCATGGACGATGTCATCAAGGCATGTAAGGAGAGAACAAGAAAGTATTCAGTAGGGTACTGGAAGATGAGACAGGTCTGTATTTCAGAGCTAGCATTTGCTGATGATGTTGTCCTGATTGCTAAATCAGAGACACATCTCCAATCCAACCTGCAAGTCTGGAAGTAAGAGCTGTAGAAGAGAGGGATGGTCATAAGCAGCTCTAAAACAAAATCCATGGTGATATCACGAGAAGAAAGAAAACATCAGATTAAGTTGGGAGAACAGGTCCTGGAGCAGGTCGACCACTTTAAATATCTCGGAGCTATTATTGACCGAAAGGGGGGCATCAAAGAAGAGATGGCCACTCGAAAAGCAGCGGCTGGGAGACTTTTTCAGGCCATAAATCGAGGAATCCTCAGCAAGAAAGAGGTTGGTAAGAAAACGAAGATGGCTGTATACCGCTCCACCTATGTCCCAGTCTTGACATATGGATGCGAGTCATGGGCAATGACTACAAACCACAAAAGCCAGATCCAAACCTCAGAAATGAGGTATCTGAGGAAGGTGGTTGAAGTAACAAGAAGAGACATGGTCCGCAACCAGACGATACGTCAAGGCCTAAAATCCCTTCCGCTGCAGACCCAAATAGAACAGTCCCAACTAAGATGGTTTGACCATGTCTGCAGAATGGGAGAAGATCGGCTACCACGACAAGCATGGGAAACAAAGAGCCAAGGATCCAGACCTCCAGGACGACCCAGAGTCCGCTGGGAGGACAATATTAGACAATCTTTGAAGGACCGAGGACTAGAATGGAACCAGGCCAGGAAGAAGACAGCTGATAGAATAATCTGGCGCTCTCTCTTCCAAACCTCTACACCTCACGGTAGAAGGGGAACGACTAAGTAAGTATAGACTGAAAACAACGCCCAGAGAGTTGTTTTGGCACGGGTGTCAAATATGACCAACTCTCTGAGCGTTGTTCTGGAGTCAAAGAGCTAATTAAGGTGGCTGTCTGAAACTTCATTAACAAGGGCAGTTATTGTACCAGATTCACAATCCATGCTTCGGATGGTCCAAAGGGGATGGCTCCGGCATGAATGGAAAATCTCCATAGAAGCCTCGAATGTTCAGCAACTAGTGTGGATCTACTGTCCTGGTCATGCAGGGGTATGCAGCAATGAAAGAACTGACAGACTAGCTTCAAGAGCATCCATAGAAGGTGCATTTGACATGGATAAGTGATAGATACTGAGAACATTTAACGATTACCTATTAGAGAGTGACACTTTAATCGATGAATCATCAAGGCTAAGACTGCAGAAAATTTGGCATAAAATGTAAAACCAGCAGAGATGGACATATGAGAGGATGCATCCGGCATGTATTCAACCAGCGCGCAACAGGAACAATTAACATTCATACCCTTCGACATTTGCCGAGGGAGACTGAGCACCTATGGGTTTGCCCGGAGTGCAATGACTTCGATTCTGATCAACAATAACAGTGTTTCTTTATGGGAGGGGGTTCCAAAGGTAAGATCCGCTCCAGGTGCCACATACCTTAAATACGCCCATGATCAGTGGTGTTCTAAGGGGGTACGGTGAGGGGGGGGGGGGGGCGGGTTCCACTCTGGGTGACAGGAAGGAGGGGTATGCAATCGAACACTACTGTGACAGCACTGTGATGTTAAAAATCTACTTGCAAGCATATATTTTATGTGTTTATTTATGGCGGGGGGGGGGGAGGGGGGGGGGGGGGTGGGGAGGGGGGTCCCCGAAGGAACGCTCCGCCTCATGTACCAAATACTTCCAGTACGCCCCTGGTTTTTATGTCTTCTTCTTCTTTGCTTTTCAGTTTCCTGTAATGCTAAGGCCTTGTGTTCATCGTCTTCATTTCTCTGTTCGCTCCCCGTGGAGCACGGAGCCACTGTTGCAGCTAGCAGGAAACCTCCATCAAAACATTCATTTACTCTTGTAGCAGTAGTTTATAAAGCAATTTGTTTTACGAGATCCCACGGATAACGTGATATTAGTCGCCTCACACGCCTTGGATGGGGGAGGGGGGGGGGTGGGGGCTGTCTTTCTGTGTCTATCCAGAGACCCCCCAGGGAACTACATGGGGCACTTTCTATTAGTTGATGCTGTTATTTAGTCATATGGACACGTTCTTTCCATGTGTTCTTTAGCTGCCTTACATTTGTCTCCAGTTCTCTTGTCCATGTGTTCTTTAGTTTCTCTACGTTTGTCTCCATTTCTCTTGTCCATGTGTTCTTTAGCTTCCCTACGTTTGTCTCCAGGTCTCTTGTCCATGTGTTCTTTAGCTGCCTTACCTTTGTCTCCAGTTCTCTTGTCCATGTGTTCTTTAGCTTCCCTACCTTTGTCTCCAGGTCTCTTGTCCATGTGTTCTTTAGCTTCTCTACGTTTGTCTCCAGGTCTCTTGTCCATGTGTTCTTTAGCTTCTCTACGTTTGTCTCCAGTTCTCTTGTCCATGTGTTCTTTAGCTGCCTTACCTTTGTCTCCAGTTCTCTTGTCCATGTGTTCTTTAGCTTCCCTACCTTTGTCTCCAGGTCTCTTGTCCATGTGTTATTTAGTTTCTCTACGTTTGTCTCCAGTTCTCTTGTCCATGTGTTCTTTAGTTTCTCTACGTTTGTCTCCAGTTCTCTTGTCCATGTGTTCTTTAGCTTCCCTACCTTTGTCTCCAGGTCTCTTGTCCATGTGTTCTTTAGCTTCTCTACGTTTGTCTCCAGGTCTCTTGTCCATGTGTTCTTTAGTTTCTCTACGTTTGTCTCCAGGTCTCTTGTCCATGTGTTCTTTAGCTTCTCTACGTTTGTCTCCAGGTCTCTTGTCCATGTGTTCTTTAGTTTCTCTACGTTTGTCTCCAGGTCTCTTGTCCATGTGTTCTTTAGTTTCTCTACGTTTGTCTCCAGGTCTCTTGTCCATGTGTTCTTTAGTTTCTCTACGTTTGTCTCCAGGTCTCTTGTCCATGTGTTCTTTAGTTTCTCTACGTTTGTCTCCAGGTCTCTTGTCCATGTGTTCTTTAGCTTCTCTACGTTTGTCTCCAGTTCTCTTGTCCATGTGTTCTTTAGTTTCTCTACGTTTGTCTCCAGGTCTCTTGTCCATGTGTTCTTTAGCTTCTCTACGTTTGTCTCCAGGTCTCTTGTCCATGTGTTCTTTAGTTTCTCTACGTTTGTCTCCAGGTCTCTTGTCCATGTGTTCTTTAGTTTCTCTACGTTTGTTTCCAGGTCTCTTGTCCATGTGTTCTTTAGCTTCTCTACGTTTGTCTCCAGTTCTCTTGTCCATGTGTTCTTTAGTTTCTCTACGTTTGTTTCCAGGTCTCTTGTCCATGTGTTCTTTAGTTTCTCTACGTTTGTCTCCAGTTCTCTTGTCCATGTGTTCTTTAGTTTCTCTACGTTTGTCTCCAGTTCTCTTGTCCATGTGTTCTTTAGCTGCCTTACCTTTGTCTCCAGTTCTCTTGTCCATGTGTTCTTTAGTTTCTCTACGTTTGTCTCCAGGTCTCTTGTCCATGTGTTCTTTAGTTTCTCTACGTTTGTCTCCAGTTCTCTTGTCCATGTGTTCTTTAGCTGCCTTACCTTTGTCTCCAGTTCTCTTGTCCATGTGTTCTTTAGTTTCTCTACGTTTGTCTCCAGTTCTCTTGTCCATGTGTTCTTTAGCTTCTCTACGTTTGTCTCCAGTTCTCTTGTCCATGTGTTCTTTAGTTTCTCTACGTTTGTCTCCAGGTCTCTTGTCCATGTGTTCTTTAGTTTCTCTACGTTTGTCTCCAGTTCTCTTGTCCATGTGTTCTTTAGCTGCCTTACCTTTGTCTCCAGTTCTCTTGTCCATGTGTTCTTTAGCTTCTCTACGTTTGTCTCCAGGTCTCTTGTCCATGTGTTCTTTAGTTTCTCTACGTTTGTCTCCAGTTCTCTTGTCCATGTGTTCTTTAGCTGCCTTACCTTTGTCTCCAGTTCTCTTGTCCATGTGTTCTTTAGCTTCTCTACGTTTGTCTCCAGTTCTCTTGTCCATGTGTTCTTTAGCTTCTCTACGTTTGTCTCCAGTTCTCTTGTCCATGTGTTCTTTAGTTTCTCTACGTTTGTTTCCAGGTCTCTTGTCCATGTGTTCTTTAGTTTCTCTACGTTTGTCTCCAGGTTTCTTGTCCATATGTTCTTTAGCGTCCTTACATTTGTCTCCAGGTTTCTTGTCCATATGTTCTTTAGCGTCCTTACATTTGTCTCCAGGTTTCTTGTCCATGTGTTCTTTAGCTGCCTTACATTTGTCTCCAGGTCTTTTGTCCATGTGTTCTTTAGTTTCTCTACGTTTGTCTCCAGTTCTCTTGTCCATGTGTTCTTTAGTTTCTCTACGTTTGTTTCCAGGTCTCTTGTCCATGTGTTCATTAGTTTCTCTACGTTTGTCTCCAGTTCTCTTGTCCATGTGTTCTTTAGTTTCTCTACGTTTGTCTCCAGTTCTCTTGTCCATGTGTTCTTTAGCTTCTCTACGTTTGTCTCCAGTTCTCTTGTCCATGTGTTCTTTAGCTTCTCTACGTTTGTCTCCAGTTCTCTTGTCCATGTGTTCTTTAGTTTCTCTACGTTTGTCTCCAGTTCTCTTGTCCATGTGTTCTTTAGCTGCCTTACCTTTGTCTCCAGTTCTCTTGTCCATGTGTTCTTTAGCTTCTCTACGTTTGTCTCCAGGTTTCTTGTCCATATGTTCTTTAGCGTCCTTACATTTGTCTCCAGGTTTCTTGTCCATGTGTTCTTTAGCTGCCTTACATTTGTCTCCAGGTCTTTTGTCCATCTGTTCTTTAGCTTCCTTACATTTGTCTTCAGGTCTCTTGTCCATGTCTTCTTTAGCTGCCTTACATTTGTCTCCAGGTCTTTTGTCCATCTGTTCTTTAGCGTCCTTACATTTGTCTCCAGGTCTCTTGTCCATGTGTTCTTTAGCTTCCTTACATTTGTCTCCAGGTCTCTTGTCCATGTCTTCTTTAGCTTCCTTACATTTGTCTCCAGGTCTCTTGTCCATGTCTTCTTTAGCTGCATTGCATTTGTCTCCAGGTTTCTTGTCCATGTGTTCTTTAGCTGCCTTACATTTGTCTCCAGGTCTCTTGTCCATGTGTTCTTTAGCTTCCTTACATTTGTCTCCAGGTCTCTTGTCCATGTCTTCTTTAGCTGCATTGCATTTGTCTCCAGGTTTCTTGTCCATGTGTTCTTTAGCTGCCTTACATTTGTCTCCAGGTTTCTTGTCCATGTGTTCTTTAGCTGCCTTACATTTGTCTCCAGGTCTCTTGTCCATGTGTTCTTTAGCTTCCTTACATTTGTCTCCAGGTCTCTTGTCCATGTCTTCTTTAGCTGCATTGCATTTGTCTCCAGGTTTCTTGTCCATGTGTTCTTTAGCTGCCTTACATTTGTCTCCAGGTCTCGTGTCCATGTGTTCTTTAGCTGCCCTACATTTGTCTCCAGGTTTCTTGTCCATGTGTTCTTTAGCTTCCTTACATTTGTCTCCTGTTCTCCTATGCATGTGTTTTGAGTCTTCCACTATTTATCTATTCCTGGGAACTCCAAAAGAAGAACTATTGTGTACTAGCATTAGCTGACCCCTTATCGTGTGACCTATCAACCAACATCTGATGCTTACCTCTTGCTTCAAGGATATTAGATTCTTTCTATCTATTGCACATTCGTGATCTCGATATATAATTTCATTCCTGTGAGAGTCTGTAACTTCTTAGTTGTCTTTGTCATTGTCCATATTTCACTGCCATACAGTAGGACTTCTTCACATTATGCACAGTATGCCACGCGCTTCTTCCTCCTAGCTTGGGACCAGATGTGACGATCCTTTAAAATGCAAGCCAAGTAGGAGAAACTGGAGCTCATGACTTCAGCTCAACACTTTTCGGAATGGCAGAAAAGCCACAGGAAAAACCTAGATCTACAGTTTAGATAAAACCAAGGACTCTTAGACTTGCTATTGGCTGCAAAAGAGCAAACATCTCAGCAGCCCTAGTTAAACAACAACATCATCTGAATGTTATGCCAGGCGTGATTTTCCAGTTTAGTAGACTCTTTATATTTAGACGTACTGTATATTGTATATATCTCCCATGTAGTTACCGGGGTCATTGAAGAGTGAAAGAAAGAATAAGATTACTGTACCTTCCATCATGTACATGGCGACTAATATTATATGTACATAGGGTTTGGTAAACTCATCATGTACACGGCGACTAATATTATATGTACATGGGGTTTGGCAAACTCATCATGCACACGGCGACTAATATTATATGTACATGAGTTTTGGTAAACACTCATCATCTACAAGGCGACTAATATTATATGAACATGGGGTTTGGCAAACTCATCATGAACAAGGCTACTAATATTATATGTACATGGGGTTTGGTAAACTCATCATGTACACGGCGACTAATATTATATGTAAAAGGGGTTTGGCAAACTCATCATGTACAGGGCGATTAATATTATATGTTCATGGGGTTTGGTAAACTCATCATGCACACGGCGACTAATACTATATGTACAAGGGGTTTGGTAAACTCATCATGTATAAGGCGACTAATATTATATGTACATTGGTTTGGCAAACTCATCATGTACACGGCGACTAATATTATATGTACATGGGGTTTGGTAAACTTATCATGTACACGGTGACTAATATTATATGTACATGGAGTTAGGTAAACTCATCATGCACAAGGCGACTAATATTATAAGTACATGAGGTTTGGATCCAGATCTCCAGGAATACCCAGAGTTCGTTGGGGGGACAACATTAGATAATCCCTGAGGGATCGAAGACTGGACTGGAACCAGGCCAAAGGAAACACAGCCTACGGGATAACATATCCAAGAAGGCTAGACATCATATCTCACTACCCAAGGGATCAGGGAGGAGTATATCATTATTGTACCCACTGGTTCTGAAAAAATTCCATCAAAAATATTCCGTGTACTTGGTTTGAACCCGGTACCTTTAGAACTAGAGGCGGACTCCACACCTTATATCTACTCCGGCCCCCAGGGCAGAAGAGGAACGACCAAGTAAGAAAAAGCGTTTAAAAGATTGTTGTAGTGCGCTATTTGGCGCCAATAACACATTTTGTTGTGCTCATCTGCGATTTCCGAAAACTACAGTAGAGAACAAGTGTCATTGAAAGTGGCAGAGGATATAAGTGTTCACTACTTTAACATGTGCATCAAACTCCTTATTATTTAAAGTATTTTTATTCTAAACATGGGAAACAAAACACGTTTCAACAGTTTAACAAAAGTACTGATCAAAATAAGAGAATATTTTATGTCTTACATAATTTTGTAAAATGAATTGACAAAATTAAATAAATAATGAACCTCTGTTTTTTAGTTTGATATTTTTTAAATAGTTGAATTGTTTCCCTTTGGAAGTAAATAGAATGTATTCCCCAAACTTTATTTTCTCTCTGCTGTTTAAATTATCACGTGGTTAAGTTTTATTTGTTTGTTTCACTTTCGTCTAAGATTCAACATCCCGTCAAAACCTGACTAGAGGTGTGATCTTTTGGTTAAAAGTGGGGTATTTTTGACCGCTGGACTGTTATCTCTGTCCTTTCTTTTTTTTTAAAGTAAAGGTTGGGGTAAGGGGGGCACGTTTATTAGCCATGAAAAGGTCTATTTCTGTGAAGGACTGCTAGCTGGCTGTCTTGCCGTCACGTCGCAGGTTTATTCGAGTGTTGCTGCTTACTCAGTTCATATACTTATTTATTTATATATTCTAAGTGTAATGATTTTACCTCTATATCTATTATTGCTAGTGTACCGACGTGTCGTTAAAAGTACTTCTAGCTGAAATGAAGATCCAAGTGTGTGTTTTGTTTCTTCTTGTGTCTACCGATAGTGGTCTTCCTTAACTCCAGCTGATTTATGACTTTGTCAATGATGATTTGACGTATGGTGTCTAATTCTTTCTTTGGATTGTTTATTGTTTTACTGTGTTGTTTTATTTGATATGTCAGTGATAAATTTTCTCTCTTGTTCTACGGTTTTGTTGGGGGAATGTCTGTTTTACTTTTCTACCAGTATTTATACAACTGTAATCCCTGTAGACAGATGTCAGAGTTGGGGTTTGATGTGTAGTTTCTGCTTACTTGACAGCGTGTTTGTTGTCAATCTATTTATTGTCTTAGTTAAACGTTTCAACAATCATTCTCATACCACTATGACACATATTAATAATTTCATAAAACATATGTGATAGCATTGCAGTTCTGCTCCAGTCAGACCATAAGTAGATCTGTCAGTATTACTAATCTGTTGCAGTTGGATCGTCTGTAGCTCTGTCAACTTACAAGTATGTCCCAGGCATTTCTCTGTAGTTCTATCAACATTACAGATCTTTCTCAGTTATCTCATCCCATGTGTAGTTCTGTCAACAATACAAATCTGTCCCAAGCAGATCATCTGTAGTTCTGTCAACATTACAAATCTGTCCCAATTATCTCAGCCCATCTGTAGTTCTGTAAAGAATACAAATCTGTTCCAGGCAGATCATCTGTAGTTCTGCCAACATTACAAATATGTCCCAATTATCTCACCCCATCTGTAGTTCTGTAAAGAATACAAATCTGTTCCAGGCAGATCATTTGTAGTTCTGTTAACATTACAAATCAGTCCCAGTTAGGTCAGCCCATTTCTTAGTTTCAGGGTTACAATGGTTCTGGTTTCTGAGGAACAAAGTCCATAATTTATTACCCGTTTTGTTAAAGTTGGGTTAACAAAAAAAAAAAATTCATACTAGGACACAGTACACACACACAAATTGTCAACGTTACGGTCAGGTCTACACGAAGGACACAACAAATGAAAACTGAAGGGCAAAGAAAGAATTAAAAAGTAAAATTCATTACAAATAAATACACAAGATTAATTAAGAGAAACGTGTATTCTTTTAGCAAGTTCACTATTTGTTTGTGTAATTGTTTCCCTTGGCACAAAGTTGCCTCCCATAATGGTGGTTTACGTCGAGGTATGACAGTCATTTTGTACGTGTATACATATACATCAGCGGAAAACGAGGTGCAAACAACATTACATTAGTAAGAGATAAGCAAGGAAATCTCATCACGACAGCAGAGGTACAGGAAACAAGATGGGCAGAGCACTTCAGAGAAACTCTGAACAAGGAACCACCAGAGACACAATTGAATGTTCCTGAGGCTGAAAACGATCTAGATGTAAATACAGACACTCCACGAAAAGAAGAAATCATCACAGCAATCAAAAGGTTAAAGAACGGAAAAGCTCCTGGCCATGATAACTTAAATGAGCTATTTAAGACAGATCCTGAGCTAGCAGCAGAACTATTAGAACCACTATTTGCACAAGTCTGGAAAACAGGGACAACACCATCAGAGTGGAACAAAGGAATAATTGTCAAATTGCCCAAGAAGGGAGATCTTGCAGACTGCAATAATTGGAGATGAATCACTCTTCTCTCAGTTCCCAGCAAAATACTAGGCAGGATAATTATACAGAGAATTTCAAAAGCAATATATACAAACTGAGGAAAGAACAAGCAGGATTTAGAAAGAACAGAAGATGTGTGGATCATATATTCACTCTCAGGAACATTATAGAGCAGTGCTCAGAATGGCAAAGACAGCTGTACATTAATTTCGTTGATTTTGAAAAGGCTTTTGACAGCAAACATAGGGACAGTTTATGGAAAATACTGAGGGCTTATGGCATTCCAATCATAAAAAGCCTCTATGCCAACTTTACATGCAGTGTTGAGCAGAGCAACTAACCTTTGAGGTGAAGACAGGAGTACGACAGGGATGCCCCTTATCAACAACTCTATTTTTAACAGTCATAGACTGGGTGATGCGCCAGACAACAGAGGGCAGTCCAAGAGGAATAAGATGGACTACATTTTCTACATTGGAAGATCTGGAATATGCAGATGACATTGCACTGCTGGCTCATTCACATCAACACATCTAGGAAAAAACGGATAGACTTAATAAATTTAGCCAGCAGGTGGGCTTGAACATCAATTTAAAGAATTCAGAGGTCATGACGCTCAATGTGAGCAACCCTGAGCCCATATCAGTAAGGAATCAGCAACTGGTACAGACAGACATCTTCACATACCTAGGATGCATAGTAACACCAGACGGCGGGGCAGGCAAAGACATCAACATCAGAATGAATAAAGCAGGAACAGCCTTTTTAAGCCTAAACAACATCTGGAAGTCCTCTCAATACAGCACAAGCACAAAATTAAAATTATATCAGAGCTGTGTGCTCTCTGTGCTTCTCTATGGTGCGGAATGCTGGAGAGTTACAGAGAAGGAAATGTCGAAATCGTCCTCTTTTCACACAACATGCCTAAGAAAAATTCACCGCATCTTTTGGCCGAATACCATCACCAACCAAGATCTGCTTACTCGGAGCAAGCAGGAGGACATGCACACCATCATAGCTGGCAGACGCTGGAGCTGGGTTGGCCATGTCCTCAGAAGAGACCCCGATGCCATCACAAGAACAGCTATGCTTTGGACCCCTGAAGGAAAACGAAAGAGAGGCCGACCAAAAACAACCTGGCGGAGGACTGTGGAGGCTGAGATGCAAAGAATGAACCAGAGTTGGGGCACTGTACGAAGGATGGCCACCGATCGAGCAAAGTGGATTCAATTTGTTGTTGCCCTACAAGACACCACTAGGCGTCATGGCCTCTGACTGCTTTGACGGTCGGTGGTTAAGGATCTAAGAAGAAGATGGGTGTAGTAAAATCTGCGAGAATAATCGCTCATTTCAGTAAGATTTTAGTCATAAAATGAAATAAATAAACCAGCCCTATTGTGTCTGACGGTGATGCTCTCACACGCCAGCAACGCTGCCTTTTGTGCAGTGCTAAAGCCTATAGAACGATTCCACGGTAAAAATCTAACACGCGTTTTGGTTTCGGTTTCGAAAACGTACTACCAACATTTAACATTTTGCCAGATCTGCTGCATACATTTTGCAGCCTAGACTTATAATTAACGATTTTGCGGAAGTGTGCCGCAAAATAACTATCTGAATTAACGTATTCTGTCAACTTTAACGCAAAAATCAGTAGCAATCCTTACATTTTTTGGTAGTGTTACACGATACAATACAAATTATCAACGCCAATTCTTAACCCGCCACGCCAACACCCTGCTTCGCTTGATAGTCCGCCATGCATATATACACGCTGGAGCAAAGCCAACAGAGGCAAAACACGCAGACAATTTTATTGCCTCTTCGCGGTAATGTTTCTGACGTCACAAAAACAAGTTAGTTATTTGAAAAATACATGCTAGCGAGATGAAAGAGAGGGGAAGATGGCGGTCTTGTGTAAAATATTTATTTGACGATGACCGGTGACAAAATTGGAAATCTAAAACCATAATGAAACTGAACATAAAAATCATATGATAGTATAGCTTAGAGTCCACTGAGCAAGAATGTGTTTTAAATAATATGATAGTCCTAGTATTAGACAAGTTATTGAGAAAATACTAAATGTCTACGAACGCACGACCAGACAGACTGTTGTTCCTGCTTGTTTTTTTCATAACGTTAGTGGGGACACCGGCTTAGAAGGGAGGCATTGAGGTAAATTCAAATTCTCTTGGGTAACAAGAGTATAGGAGGAGAGGGGAGCGGTAGGAAAATTGTTACCAAAAACTAACATCGTTTTGTATTGGCATAACTAAAGCAGACTGGCCAATCGACTACCAGACGCAGAGTATATTTGGAATTATTTTTGTTTTTCAAAAACTGCATTTGAATTCTGGTAGTCGCAAGCTTTCGATTGGCCAGTGCTACTAAATATTAGCAAAAAGCTTTCACTATTCATTGCCAGTTGAACAGTATTTTTTATTCAGATACGCTGAGAACAGCTGTGATAAATTTAAAAGTAAATTAAATAACTAAATAAGTATTTCACAGTCTGGACGGAGCAGAAGAAACTGAGGCCATTTCTTTGCAAAGTCAGCGTCATTTGTTTATATCAACATGCCTGAAGCATTTATATTTAAAAAGAAAAAGATAAGAAAAATATATAAAAGGAAATGTGGTTACTCCACATTATTTTATGGAGGAAAACTATGTAAACGTACAGTGGCGTATCTGCCATAGGGACCTGAGGGGTGGTCACAGCAAGGTGGGAGTCATGAAAAATTAGGGGGTGAGTGCACCTGAAATGCACGCGAGGCTGACCCCATAACCACGTATGAAATTAAATAAAAGAATAAGTGATCAGATGTAAAAGGCCAGGGTGTCCTTTTGTTGCAGAGATTTTGTTTCCTGTTGCCAGCTGGTGACAGGAAACCTGAGGAGTGACGATAACGCCAAGAATTCTCCGAAATTTCATGTATGCTTTCAAGAGATAACAGCAGGAGCTTGGGCGTGTGATGTTGTGGTAAAATGGGATGTTATAAATATTTATAGGGGACTTAGTGTACTGACTGAGATCAGCTGTGAAGGTATCTGTATCTAATAGGTGTAGTGTTTTACAGATAACCTTACTTGCTACCACATTTATACCTCAGTCAGAATTATTCTGGAATATTGTGATGACTACGTTAAATGTCTAGGGTTATGTAAATGATGAAGTGTAAGTCACAACAACAACAGACAGATAAACAATTTAATTTATTCCACCACACTTGACAACACTGTGACACTCACACACATTTAACACTCTATAAGACTATCTTAATTGAGTCAATGGTAAAAGTTCAAATATATATGTATTAATTACTTTCACTAATATATATCCTGATTCAACTACACAGTGAACCAGGAATCACAATCAAATGTAATCACAATTTATATGTACATAATTTATAAATATGAACCTTGTAGTGACATATTGTATTAGTATTATCCTATGTGTGTCAGTTGTGTAGTAGTACTATGAGGTAATACTGGTTTTGTTTTTCAAGCTATGTTGTTATTTGTCATCATGACTTCAAGTGTTTGTTTATCTTGGAAATAGTATGGGGAAACTTCACCGTTCCTATCAATTTAAACAATGTATTGACCCTCTGTTTTACTATAATGTCAAGTTTTGAGGGTGACACATAATGTTGAGCTCCTCTGGCCACAGAAGCTTATCTTTCGTGATGGCGGCAGGAAAAGACTCCTCTGCTCGATAGCTTCCCTGTGTTCTGTAGACACCTCACTGGTCGCTATCTGGACCCAGGAGTATGCTGTCAGCCTCTAGATTCAGCAAAGCTCAGACCAGGTGCTGCTCAATAACTTTAGGACCACGGTCCCTGAAACAAGAAGGTTGTACCTCCTATTTCAGAACTAATTTATAATCTATTTCCAGACTGAACACAATACATAACAAACACTGAGTTCAGAGCGGTAGGCCAACTGCTATTTTCATCTGAAACAATTTACACCAGTATACTCCTCCCTAATGGTTACTACGCCTCTGCAATTCCAGCATTAGTTCTTTCTAGTCAATAAGATAGGTGTCAGTGTACTGTTTGGCAATTCCATGCAGTTTTACTTTTCTACGACACGTTCTGTTCAGGTTGGAGCACTATATAGGCCTTCCCTCATGTTCGCTACTGAACCACACACATATACAGACATAAATTATCAATTTATATTCAATTTTCATTAAAAAGATATCAAATATTTCAAGCTTACCACAATTCATGGAAATAATACACAATTACGTTGACTGGCAATGAATATGGCACAAAATCCGACCTGCCGCTGTCTCAGGCTTTTATTTAGAAAAATATATGCTGAATCTCAACGCACTGTTGCTTTAGAAAGTTTATTTGAAAATGTGGTGCTGAACTGACGCTTCTAATTGGCTATATTGGCGGGTCTAACCAATCGTGCCATGTTTACACAGCTTTTCAAAAAAGTACCTCTACTACTGTTTCCCCTAAAAAAAAAAATTAGTATTGGTAGTCCGACTAATCGTGTTTCGCCTTACATTTACTGCGCTCCAATCAAATAGGATTTAACATGGGGACCTATTTCCCGTACAATGATGGTTTCAAAATCTGCCACTGAGCGATTCTGATTTTGGTGTTGTCTGACATCCTCACTATTTCTTTTGGCTATAATTTGTTAATTCCTAGACTATTTGCGTAACACTTAACATATTATTTGTCAGCAAGTCCTAAGGAACACAAATATACAAATTTAATGGAGCTAAGTGGCTGCGTTCAAAATATGTATTTTCTAGGATAGTCGTGTATTTGTTTTTTTAATTTTTTATGTTTAGAACCGCCACCTGTCCTGCTGTACTGTCAGACTAATGTCAGGATTTTAGACATAAAACAGTAGAATGTCATGTTTCCTAATAAGCGTTTTGTAAGTTTTTAAACCTAACTCTCGTATGGGTAGTGTTTTTTATCACTGTCGATTTGAAAAAAAGTATTGCTTCTGGCCTTTCGCTTGGAAAGGGTGGCATTAATTGTATATCGCGCGACGCGTGTTAGCGTTGCATGCGTTCCTGCTTTCAGCCCTCCCTTCTCTCTATCCTAAGTTCATCTGTCTTTTCATCACGCCGTGTATAAAATGAAATTAATGGAAGTATTAATTTAGGTCATTACGCGGTGTGCCTAGCTCAAGGTTTTCTTAGAAATGCCGTACACGATTTATTGTAGAAAGCGTGTAGTGATGCAGTAGGCTTTAATATCAACGTGGAAACGTTACAATTTGCAGACGAAGTAGAAAACAAGGGGGATCTCGAGTACAGTCATTGTGGCAGCACTGTACTTTACCATTCTTCTTTCCTTTTATTGAATTTATTTGTTAGGCTTTTCATTTTCCTTTTAATTTATATATGTGGATGTAGAATTTCACGACAGATGTGATATCAATATTTCTGCAACTACACAATATCTTATCTTTCAACAAGAAACCCCAGGTGATATGTTAAGGACCTGGGTACATCTGACAGTTTCGTTTTAAATAAACCTTGGTATTTCAAATCATACTCAGGAAGTTGATGGGGTATGATGATAATACAGCCCCTCATACACAGTGACTCTCCCTCTTAGAAGAATAAATTTAAGCTGTGAACATTCCAACAGGAAAGACATATATTAACATTGTAGTTATTTGGGCAGATTGTCCACACAATTTTATTTAATCTTTTATGTAAACTATCTTGTCCTCATTTTCAAAGACCTGTCCAAACGATATGACTGGACAGGCAAAATAAATTGTATAAAAAATTATCAAATTTAAAGAAAAACTTAACCACAGGTTTTATTTACTTCCTCATAGAAACTTAAAGTGTTTTTGTGTTGTGTACCATCATTTCATTTCTCCCCTAGACACTAGGTACATCATACACCAGACACTAGAGCCAAAATAGTGACCGTGTGAGATCTAGGGAGGTAGCGTTAGGTTCCCTGCACATAATTCATCATCATCATTTATAGAGTCAGGGGCCTACATGTGCTTGACCTCACACGGGTAATACATACACGGATTTCATTCTTTTAGGATACCATCATAACCTCTCCAGCAAAATCAAACTTTGCTACAATGGGGTTTGGCAAACTCATCATGTACAACAAAGTGCTACAGACAACACCACCACAGGAACATTTGCTTACTTGGTGCAGGTTTTCTGCAAAGGAACCAGCTGCAGTATGGGCTTAACTGAAGATGATGATGATATAGAAACAGTGGGTACTTTCATTTCTTAGTTTGATACTTTTGGACCCCCGAAAACATTCTCCAAAACTGCCCAACCCATGATGACCCACGACGTCTGACCTGGCCAGGGGGATGTTGAGCTCAAGCAGTAGCTATAGGGCTGCTGCGCTGACCTAGAACAGATTGTAGACTTGGTCCTGGCGACAGGCCTGCAGATTTAGCATGACTTCAAACTGAACGCAGCAGAAGAAGAAGATAGTTTTGAAATTCAATGGACCTTATGTTACAACTTAAAAAAAAAATAAATTGTTTTATTACGTTGAATATTTTGTACATAATGTTTTCCTTTATTCTTACCAGAATCGTAAGGAGTCCTTCACATTCAATGCAGAATAGTAAATGAACGCGAGGCTACAGACACTTTAAAATGGTTATGAAAAAAGAAACTACGTGGATTTCTCTGTTTATAGTCTTCTTTAATTCTGCTCATGTCATCAGATCTCAGATTATCTTTGAAGTCGAAGAAGAGCAACACGCGCCTGTCTTCTTGGGTAACATCGCCGTTAAAGCCAGCATCACCTCTATACCAGATCTGGATTTCTCTTTGCTGAGCCGGAAGGAGTTGTTCGACCTGGATGAATCCAGTGGAGATTTCAGAACTAAAACCATCCTGGACAGAGAAATCCTGTGTGGGTCAGTTCCCAAGTGTGTCGTCACGACATCAGTGGCGGTATCCTCCGCCCCTGACTTCTTTCAGAGGTACACAGTCAGCGTGGTTATCCTTGATGCCAACGACCAGAAACCTAACTTCGGCATGGCATCATTTCCAAGAAGTATAAGCGAGCGAGCCGATATCAACGCAACAATCAAACTCCCAGTTGCTTATGACGGCGATTTTGAACCACTGTTTAAGGTACAGAGATATCACTTGGAGCCACAGTCACAGAAAACGTTTGGTCTGACCGTACAACGACATAACAAATCGGATGGTTCCGTAGAATTTGACCTTCACCTCCGACTGCTGCACAAGATAGATAGAGAAGCTATTGCCACTTACACAATGACCCTTGTAGCATCTGACGGGGAAAGACCGAGTAACGAGGGCAGGTTGCAGGTTATTATTAGTGTTATAGACGAGAATGACAACGAACCCAAATTCCAGCAATTGGAATATGATCAATCTGTGAAGGAAATCGTCAGTGTTGGTACAACAGTACTGAACGTGTCGGCAGTTGACGCTGACGACGGAGAGAATAGTCGAGTCGGGTATGAATTTTCAAACGATGTAGACAGAAAAGTCTTAGACTACTTCGAGATCGACCGTGTGTCTGGTGGGGTGAAGATTGTGGGAAGCTTGGAGAAGGAAGGTGGAACCATCTTCTCTTTTAAGATTAGGGCGTTTGACCACGGAACTCCCATGATGTTCTCTGAAGCAAACGTAAAGATTTCCGTGGAGGATACGGTAAATAATCCTCCAAGCATCAGCATTAGTCAGTGGAGATCAAAGAATGGCAGAGCCGTGGTGTCTGAAGATGTAGTAGTAGGAACCAAAGTTGCCCTAATTGACGTCATCGACACAGACTCGGGTCATAACGGGGAGACACGCTGTACAGCCAGAAGTGAATACTTCACTTTAGAGGAATACAACAACTTTGGGGAATACACAGTTTCAGTGGCCAAAGATCTCGACAGAGAAAAGGCTGACATGCATTCAATCACAGTCCAGTGCACTGACAATGGTACTCCACCACTTTCCAGCACAGCCACTCTGAATGTCATAGTAGAAGACATAAATGACAACCGGCCAGTCTTTACCAGGAGGTCATACGAGATGACTGTGAAGGAAAACCAGGAGGCCGGGGTGCCAGTGGGAAGTGTATTCGCAATAGACATTGACGAAGGGCCCAACGCCATAGTTCGTTACATGTTGGAATCTGGAGTTGATGAGTTTGAGTTAAATGAATCTAGCGGTTACCTTTATACCTCAGTGAAGGATTTAGACAGGGAGGTAAGCGACAAATACATTTTCGAAGTGTTGGCGTTTGACCTGAGTTCGTCTCCCTTGACATCCACAGCAACCGTGACAGTCAATATCGAGGATCTGAATGACGAGTATCCAAGGTTCAATAACTCCACTTATAAGTTCGTAGTTTTTGAAAGTGCTGACAACAACTCCATCATCGGTCAAGTGCTTGCTACAGACCTTGACCTAGGCCTTGGTGGCGTGGTGGAATACCTTTTTGTACACTCTCCGACTCATCGCGACCCACCGTTCTTTCTTTCTCAAACGGACGGGGTTATCACACTAACCCAGCCACTAGATTATGAAACTACAACATTGTATAACTTAGTAGTAACTGCCGTTGATTTGGGCAAGCCACCAAGAAACTCATCCGTTGAGATACAGATCCAAGTCTTGGACGAGAATGACAATGCCCCTGTTATAGTTTTTCCCAGTAAAGACAATCTTAGCATCACCCTTAACCTCCAAGTGGCGTCAGGTCATGAGGTCATCAGAATGATAGCACATGACTCCGACAGTGGCGAGAACGGACGTTTGACCTATTCTCTCAGCGCTCCCAACAGCTTGGCTGCCAAATTCTTCTGGATAAATGAAGAGACGGGACTTCTGACTCTTGTTGCTCCACTGACAGAAGCCGACGTGCGAAGCTTCAATGTCGTCATTAGTGTTAACGACAATGGTTTCCCTCAGAGAGCAGCGCATGCGCTGTTACAGGTTGAAATTATCCAACAAGGAGAAGTGAAACGTTCCAAAATTTCATACACCGTCATCGTCATCATCATGGTCTGTGTCACGCTCTTCATCTCTGTTATCGTCCTTATCATCTTCTGCTTTATCAGGTTTATCGATAACCGGAAATTCTATTCAGACAGAAGCACTCACAAATTGACGTTTGAACCGATTAACAAAACCCCGGAAGACCACCTCCAGAACAGAAGCGGAAACGATGACTTGGAGCAAAACATTGTCATCACGACCCCTTCCATTCAGAAGCCATCGCCATCAAGCCAGAGCCAACTTTCATCCAGTAAAATCAGAAACTGTAAAAAATCAGTGACGTTTGACAATGCAGTTAGGTCATCGGACATCTCCAACAACCTAGAACCAGCCTGTACTCAGCTTAATTCGAGTTTCAACAGTGATGGATCCGCTTACAATATCTGTACTCAACGGATGTTACACGGTTCATTCATACCCAGTACTTTTCAGCCATTTGGTTCAAACAACATTAATAAAAGTAAGAAGTATCCACCCCTTCATCCGCCTTCTTTCAGTGATAAAACAACACATTCTGGACCTTCATGCTATAGCTGGAACATTACAAGTGCTAACAGCGACAAAACTTTAATAGATCTTAGTGGCAATGTTAACTCAAAGTGTAGAGAAAAATGTAAGGTGGTACAGACATCAGATAAGATGGTAGATGTGGCACTACAGAAACACAATGCCCTGGTCAGGGCGATGAGGAGTACCGACGAGACACCAACGGATGCAATGAGGAAAGTGAGTAGAACGTGCATAACTCTTTCTTTACGCTAGTTCATCATCATCATCAGCTTCATCATTTCCACCTTCGCTCCACATGAAGCATTGCAGTTGGTCTCCTTGCAGGAGGACTGAACCAAAGCATTCATGTGCTCTTGCAGTGATAGTTTCTGTAACAGCTTCTTGTACATGATAGGTTGTCAGAGCAGATTAGTTCCCTGTTACGAAATTCCTAAATGAAGAGTAGTCACGCCCTTTTTAACACCTCAGATACTAAAGGGAACTTTCTTTATGATCACACTAGTGTAAAAGCCCTGCATAAGACGGGAATTAAATTCAAAAGCTCCAATACCTAACGGCAACAAAAGTATTAAAAAAAAACCTCTGTGCGTCACCACAGTACACGAACTGCGTAGCAGCAGCGAGGATCCAATTATGTGTATACCTGATTAAAAAAAAGTTAGTTGCTTATCCTTTACAGGACGTGGCAATCAACCCCAGCTTTTATTGGCTGTTTGTGATTTTTCTAGGCAATTTTTACGTTCAGTAGTTTGCCATTGCTTTCTGAACGGTACGGCGCTTATACCATTGTTAAAAATCCACACAAAGCGATCTGCTACCAAACCGCCTGCAGCAGGTTTTGAACCTGGTATATCTGGATTATGAAACTGCGTTCATATCCATTAGGCCACAGACGCCGATTACACCTGATTACACACTCGATAAATATTTTTGTGCAGACCGTCTTTTGCGCATTCTTCTTTGTTAAGTGTTACTGTTTTCGGGAGAGTACATATAAGGGAAACAATACAATTAATGTCTAACTTTCAACCAAAGTTGCACCCCTTAGCGTTACGCACTGACAGAAAAAGCTGGGATTTGATATAAATAAGTAAATAAATAAATAAAGGTAATTAACAGGTACTCGTTGGACATAAAGGATGGCACTAGACAACAGAAAAGAAAATATAAGTGATAGGCTTATCGGGAACCGAACCTAGGACCAACCAGACGGCGAAATCGCCTTGCTGTGACAGTACATCGTGAATGGACGCTGAGCCACTTTTGCACACCCCAAAAAGTGCATTATTGGCTGAGGTCATTCTCATGGTATAGGACCCGTGGACGACCCACACAGTTTTAAAGACGCAATCACTAATATAACTTTCCTATCATCAAGTATAGACCAAATAAAGGCGGAAATACGTGTGTCCAGTAATGTGTAGTGGAAGACGAATAACACAGAATAGACGGGTAGGTTAAAGTCACGGATGGGTGAAATAAATAATGAAGGAAACCTGAGTCCTGTGGATAGTAAATAAATAAGTAAGTAAATAAATAAAGGTAATAAACAGGTACTCGTTGGACATGAAGGATGGCACTAGACAACAGAAAAGATTTTATATATAGGATTCTGCATTATACAAACTTTGTATATTCATTCATTGTCACAAAATTAACCGTGATACAACGTTAAAATATCTCGAATGATACAACGTAAAGATAAAAACTAATGCGTAAGCTGCTAGAATACATGATCGCCCACGCTGCGGGTCATCACCCGCCATGGAAATTAAATTGTTAGACTTGACGGCAAAACGGAACGGGATGAGAACGGAGATCAAAAGGAAAAATCTGACTGAACGCGTGCTTGAAACTAGCGAGGCTAAAAGGACGCAAATTGGTGGGGAAAGGAGGAAAAAGTCACGTTCCCCAAGTTGACATAAAGTAAAGAAATCGACAAAAGGGACCTTGGATATTATACGCCACAGTCATTCTTTGGACGCTTTTGCGATAACTTAGTCCGTTCATTTGAATGCAGTGACGAACGCATTCCAGAAGATTCTAGAAAATATTTGAAAAGTAACTTTTCTTAATAATAATGTTAGGAATATAAAACCTAGCTGGCCGGATGGCCCATCTTGAGCAGTGAAATAATATGCTTTCATTTATACAGACGGATAGATAATAAGAAAGATATTGACAAAAGACTGTGTTGTTCATATCAACGATCGTCGGCATTGAAATAAAACATGTCACTAATTTTCAAAAAATTGTGGCCTTGAAGACGCAAGTGCTAAAATCTAGTTGGAATGAAGAGACGGGGTGGGATGGTGAATTGTGGCTAAAAATAACTTTAGGGGCAAAATTGTGTAGGGGAAGGCAGGGTTGGTTCAAAAAACAAGTGTGTTTTTTTGTGAAACGCAAGTAGAGACGGACGGACCAACAGACAATAAGGCATACTTGACTGAGTGTTACGGTATATGATATTAACGCCGTCTGCTAAAGGTTACCAGACGTGCAATTGTAAAGGTTAAGACATTTAATATATTGCGATAGATGTTTCAATTACTGAACGCTTCATACACGATCGATTATGACGTGTATAGCGTTGTTTAGGACACAGTCGGTAACTAAGAAACCATACCCCTTTTTACATTGACCGTCAAGCTGTTAAGACGCGTCTGACTTTCCTTCCAATGTTGGGCATGGTATTGCCATACAGATATATTTTATGCAAGTACGGACATGGGTCAGTCCATTGCTATTACGAAGATTTGAAATGATTAAAGGTCAGTACGAAAGTGAAAATTAAGGAAGGATGAATTACAGTCCATAGTGTTTGATTTTGCCAGACTCATAGACTCACTGTCGGCCGTTGGAAAACCCCAACCGCGCGTGCATACAGCTATGACAATCTGCATACAGTAATTTGAGTATTGGACAAGGACTGATAGGATATCTACATATATATGCCATATATTTTCAAGTTATAATATGTACTTTTGTGATCAACATGCATGAACCGTCTTGACGTGTAAACTGTATTAAATATTTGTGGACTCAATGAACCGACTTATCAAGTCAATGGAATTACAAGTTCAATATAATTGCAACTTTCAAATGTTTGCTCACACGTTTTTCTACCCCACCCCGCATTCGCGTAAAGCAACACCAATTGACACGATGAAAATATTGAATGAAACCATATAAGAACTCAACTAACATGGCCAGAAATTATAACCACTTTATTGACATTATATGGAACATTGTTGTCAAATTGAATGTTCCAGAACAACAGAGAAGATCGCCTTCAACAGATGGTGGCCATTGATTGGGGATCGAAAAAAAAATTCGGAAATTAACAATTGTTTACATTTGAAGGACGATCACATGATGTGCTGAATTATGACCTATGACGCAGTACTCAGTATAATCCCTAACAACGTGACGTCACCAAAGTTCGTGTACATGCCATAAGTTGACAGCAGCAAGCCTAGTTTCTACGGAGAAAAAAATAACAAAGTCAACGAATAAACCCTGTATATGCATCAAGAGCAAACAGTCAGACACACTTCTACACCGTTGGTGCATACCGTCATCGACAGGAGTCCGAACTGAGCACAAAAGATAAGTCATTTAGGTGTGACCTTTGTCGGTCGATAAATAACAGTGCTGAGTCCATTTTGCTTTGATCAGGCATGTCTATGTATTTTCATGTATATATGTTAAATTTGTTTTCCATCGTATGTATTTGTTGTTAATTCGTGGGAGGTAGGGAGGATGAACTGAAATTAAATTCTGCGGCTCTCACGATGCCTGAATTAATTTCGGTCGTTTCTTAGGGCAGTTAAACGATTGCACCTTTGGAAACCCCATTGAGGTTTGACATTGGACTTGTTGTCCAAATCTGCTATCGTTTGGCGATTTGCGTTAGCTGTACTGTCCCGTAGATAATTGGTGTATTTTATTCGTATTCAGTTAATAATTTTATTCAGTTCTGTACCATGTTCGTTACTATTTCGTCCATTCTCCTCTGACTATCATTTATTTTATGATTATTAAATTTTCGTCCGTTATGAGTCCTGTGACGTCATCATTTTTCGCAGTCATTTTTTTTTGTGTGTGTACCTTGAATATTCAGTTGACCTCCGGTCAGACCTTGCCCTTCATTTGGTCTGTGACATTTCCGCTTATTTTATTTAGTTCATAAATTCATTTTTAATTGTGAAAATGTCTTGTTTGCGTCTTGACATTGTTTGTACCCTTTAGTTGCATCATTGCTTGTCTGTCCTCATAATATATATTAATATTACATTAATAATATGATAATTATATGCAATAATACACTTGTAATTTAATTTAATTAATTTTTTCTGAAATTTAAGGTTAATATGGGACATTGCATAATTATGCAGTGATAGTCCAAGAAAGTAGCACTACAATTTATCATAGATGCCTAGGGCATAATAATATAATATATATATTGCCAAAATAAATAATCTTATAGCTACCTTTGAGGTAATAGACCCATTGTATATTATTTAATATACTTTTCTGGTACTAAGAGAGTGACTTAGTACATTGAACAATATAATTACTAGGAATTATACCCAACATTATTGGATATTGAGATTAATTGTGTGATATAATTACATTATATTTAACAGATATCATAACTATTTATGATATAGTATTATTTAGATACAATATTGTTACAAAATATTGTCTATTAGTTGAACTTAGACATTAAGTTCAGTACTATTGTGATTACTTATATTGAATATTTCTAAGTTGAGTAAGTATAATAATTACTCTGAAGCTACTATTGACTATTTTAATCAGTAATTATCAATAATTACTTACAGATAAAAGTCAAAATGCTTACTATAGACCATTTCGTTAAGATTGGTCGTGAATATGGTTATAAATCTCAAGAACTTCGTCAGTTTGCTGAATCAGAACTGGAAAAATATGAAAGAAAAGAAGAAGAGAAAAAAGCTGCATTAAAGAAAGAGGAAGAAGAGAAAAAAAAGCTGCATTAAAGAAAGAGGAAGAAGAGAAAAAAGCTGCATTAAAGAAAGAGGAAGCAGAACTTGAGATGAAGCAAATTGCCAAGGAAAATAGATTGAGAGAGATTGCTCAACGTGAAAGAGAAGAGCAAAGAACAATCGCCAAACAGGAAGAAGAGAATAAATTGAAACGAGAGGAAATTATTTTACAACAAGAAATGGAATTGGCGCGTATTAAATTGGAGACAGCAAGATTACAAGCACAAAGTGCTGATGCAAACCAGAATAATAACGCACAAAATGGATCATCATCCAGCCAACCTAAACACTTCTACAACTTTAAATTACCCATTTTCAACTTGAACGTCGACGACCTTTCATCGTTCCTGGCACGTTTTGAACAGACTTGCAAATCTAACCATTTGCCTGAAGAGTCATGGGTACTCAAATTAAATGAATTCTTGGTTGGAGAACCACTGACAGCTTCTCAAAATGCTGACCCATCAATAGCTAATAACTACGGTGCTATTAAGTCCTTGCTTTTACGAAGGTTTCACCTGGACGAGGAACACTGTAGGTTGAAATTTAAGGGAATTTTACCTGAATCTCCAAAGGATTTTGCAGGATTCATTGCGAACATACGCAATACATTTAATAGATGGGTTGAACTGGCAGAAGTCAACAAATCATACGACAAATTAGTTGATTTACTACTGCGGGATAAGGTATTATCTTCAGTTAGCCAGCCATTTTTTGCATATTTGCAGGAGCGTAAACCAGGTACCATGGACGAGTTAGAAAAAATTTCTTTAAACTACTGTTCGGCACACCCGAATGCAACCATTTCTAACTCCTCATTAAGAGAACCTCTACCTGTGGCGTCTAATATGGCCTACAATCACAATAACAAACAAAGACATCACAGTGTAGACAGAAGCAGGTTCCAAAGAAATCACAATGTTAACTTTCAGAAGGGACATAATAATGATTTCAACAATAAAAATGAGTTCAACAGAGGTAGATCACGAGATAGAAATTATTCACCTCAAACAAACTACCACAATGGTCAACATAACACTCATTATAATCGATCACATACTCCCAATAATAATAATAACTGGAATGGTAATAATCATGGCTCGAGACATCGAGATAATAGTTACTATAGAGGACGACGAGATAATTCTAACAATTATACTCGGAATCGATCTCATTCTCGGGGATCATCTCATTACAACCATAATACAGGGGCGGCAGTTACAAATAATACTACCCCTATAGCTCAGGTCCCACTTGAAAATAATACAACACAGTCTTCTGCTGCATGTTTTGCTATTAATTATAATGTGGCAAATAGTTGCCAGCAATGCAATCTTATTTTTCAGAAGGCGAAAGAAACAGTGCTCAACTGCGGACATATTATACCACAGGTAGGTCTTGCAGTCAACGATGGAACAGGCCTACTAATTTTTAACAGGGGATTAGTTAATGGATCCGTCGTCTCAGTGTTGAGGGATTCGGGATCCACAACGATTGGTGTACGACAGTCGCTGGTACATCCCAGCTGTGCAACAGGGGAATATGTCCGTTGCATGACTTTTGGTGGAACAATAGAGTTTTACCCCACAGCTATTATTCATGTTAACACTCCTTTCTTCACAGGGAACGTAAAAGTATGTATGCTAAAAAAGCCGATAGCTGATTTGATGGTCGGTCGTATACACGGCAGTAAAGATTGTACTCCAGATGAGATTATAGAATGGGAGAAACATAACCTATGCACTGGAAACGCCGTGACGACTAGAGCGCAGACTCAACTCATGGAGAAAGTTGATGATAATAAAATGGATGCAGACAACCAAGAGGAATTTGTAGTCAATTCACCTATTGACAGGGAAACATTTGCAACCAAACAAAAAGAGGATAAATCTTTAAAAAAATTTTTTAAATTGGTTGATAAAGTTGACAATCTATCCTCAGGTAATAATAACAAACATTGTTTTGTTATTAAAAATGACATATTGATTAGATGTTTTAATGACAAATCACAAATGAAACAACAAGTTATGGTCCCGTATACTTTTAGACGGTACATCCTTCAACATGCACATGACTCACATTGTGCTGGACATATGGGATATACTCGAACACGATCTCGAGTACTGTCTTCATTCTTTTGGCCAGGGGTGTCAAGAGATATTTCGCAGTATGTACGTTCCTGTACTACATGCCAAGAAGTGAAAGCACGTGGAGCTTTTCACACGGCGCCTATTCAGGCTTGCGATATCTCAGTGAGACCTTTTGACAAAATGGCAATAGACATTATTGGTCCATTGCTACCATCGGCCAGAGGACATAGATTCGTCCTTACGTGCATTGATTTGTGCACACGATGGCCAGAAGCTATCCCATTAAAGACCACCACTACCACAGATGTAGCTGATGCACTACATCTCATCTTTTCTAGAATAGGGTTTCCTAGAAAACTTTTATCAGACCATGGGTCACAGTTTATATCTGACACCATGAAGGAAGTCATGAAAACTTGGGACATTGATAGGAATTTAAGTAGTATTTATCATCCGATGAGTAATGGTGCGGTTGAAAGACTTAACCGTACACTTAAACAACTACTACATAAGGTTACTGCTAAGCACCCTCATGACTGGGACAGAGCACTCCCAGCTGTTCTATTTGCTTATCGGGAGGTACCGCATGAACAAACTGGCTTCTCTCCCTTTGAATTAGTTTTTGGTGCTCCCCCAAGAGGTCCTATGGGACTAATAAAAGACTTATTAATTGACGACGAGATGACTCAGGACACTCAGTCATCTTACGAATATGTGATTAATCTTCGGAAGAACATTATTGAGTCTTGCCAGTTGGCAACAGCTTCTTCTGAGGCTGCAAAAGCTAAGGCTCGATCTCTACAAAATAAGTCTCGACGATTACGCCAATTATTCCCAGGCGACGAAGCTTATGTATTACTTCCTCACAATAACAATAAATGATTGATATCTTGGAATGGTCCTTACAAAGTCATTGATAAAATTTCCGACGTTGATTACGTCTTAGATATCAAGGGACACAAAAAGATATTTCATATTAACATGCTCAAGCAATTTCATACACGTCCTGAACACTTACAGTCAATTTTTCATGAACTAGATGACAACACAGTATCCACTTGTCATTATACTAACTTATCTGTCATCCAGGAAGAAGAATCTTCTTTTCCTGAGGTACAGTTACCGTTACCTGTACCAGTAGTTCAACCTACTGAATCTTGGCGGGATGTAACCATCTCTTCAACGGTTACACCGCAACAGCGTCTACAGATTGCTAATCTATTACAATCTTATCCAGATGTGTTGACCGACGTCCCGGGTCGCACATCGGCTATCAGTCATGACATTACTCTCAATGATGATACACCTATTCGTGTACATCCCTATTCTGTTCCTTTACATTTCCTTGCTAAAACTACTAAGGAACTTGAACAGATGTTGTCTCTGGGAATCATTGAGACTAGTAATTCGCCATTCTCTTCTCCATTAGTGATTGTCCGGAAGAAGGACAATAACATTAGACTATGTGTTGATTATAGAAAATTAAATGCTAAGACTATAGTTGACAGCGAACCACATCCACTTATCGACGACTTACTGCCACGTCTATCCAACGCAACTATATTTAGTAAGATAGACTTAACTAAAGGTTATTGGCAGATACCACTGACCGAAAAGGCTAAGTACTACACCGCATTTTCCACTCCACAAGGTCTATACCAGTGGAATGTGATGCCTTTTGGGCTTGTTAATGCGCCAGCTACCTTCATTCGCCTGATGCGACAAATTTTATCAGGTAGACCAGACGTTATTACATATATTGACGACATATGCTTGTTTAGTTCGTCGTTTGAGGAACATGTTTCGGGACTTAGATATGTTTTTGACACTCTAAGGAATTATCATCTAACTGCTAAACCTACAAAGGTGCAAATCGCGTGTAATGAGATAACCTTTTTGGGACATATCATTGGATCGGGATATATCCGAACGTTACCTAGTACAGTCTCCAAAATTCTAAACATAGCAGTTCCTCAGACGAAGAAACAGGTCAGGAGTTTGTTAGGACTTGTTCAATATTACAGTAGATTCATACCAAACTTGTCATCCATCACGGCTGTATTGTCTTCATTGTTAAAAAAAAGATATGCCGGTGAAGGTGACATGGACTGGTACATGCAATGAAACTTTCAACAAAATTATAAATTTGTTCTCGCATGAACCAATTTTAAGACTTCCCGATGCTTCCAAAAGATTTTTCTTACGAACAGATGCTAGTAACTACGGCATTGGTGCATGCCTGCTCCAGAACCATGATGGCATTCTACATCCCACCTTATACATATCAAGAAAGCTGAAGCCGGCAGAAACAAAGTATTCAACAGTCGACAAGGAACTTTTGTCTGTGATCTGGGCAATAACGAAGCTTGAAAAATTCCTGCTCGGTGCTCCCTTTACCATACAGACGGACCAACGTGCTGTAGCATCCTTGCGTCGATCAAATCATACAAGCCAGAAACTTGCCAGATATTCAATCATCCTACAGCCATTCGAGTTCTCCATTGAACATATTCCTGGCACTGAAAATTGTGTGGCAGATGCATTGTCACGTAATCCTATTGACGACGAATAATCAACATTGACACTCTTAAACTATTTCAATCAGCACTACATTGGATTGAACGAAGTATCAACTATAAAGGAACTAACCTTGCCTTTAATTTAAACTGTATAAACACTATATGCATCACAGAATTGAATTAAAAGACAATCAAGGTATATATAGACATTCAAACTTCGTCTAACGTCCATACACGAGATATGAATACTCTTTGAACAATCATGGATTTATGTCTGACGACAAACCGAACTGATGTTCCTGTGTATACTTAATTCTTGGATGCAGTGATAAATGACATTTCTTTCCGACGTGAACGTTTGAACATTTTTGCCTAAAAGAATTCATCAGGATCAAGACTACGGATGGATCATCATATCCTATACTAATTAATTAGTTAACTTAACTTCTTAATTGAATTATTATCAATAAAATGAAATGTGAGAAAAAAATGAAATGAAAGAACAAAAAAAAAAAAAAAAAGAGAACGAAATACTAAAAGAAGAAATTATGAAAAGAGAAAATAAATCTCACACAAGTATTAGATTAATAATTTTTTTTTTAATGTACCTATACATTATTTAGTTAGTTAAATTAGATAGTTATTATTCACTAACACTTAACACACACAATTAAGTTAAAACTTATATTCGAATTTCTTTCTATTTCTTCTCACTTAGTTTGTCTTTTCTTCTCTCATAACATCGCGTTACATTAGAACCTTAATAATTTAACTCTTAATTTAATTAATTAATTTAATTTTAATTAGTCAAATTAATTCCTATATGACATACTAATACGACAGACCTTACTTTAATTTAATTTTATCATTCACTATTAACATTGGACATTTATTTAGTTGATATAATAATATGTATAATATTGATATATAATGTGATTTATGATTAGATGACTATGACAAATAGTTAGTTGACACGACCGCAACACGGTTCTACTCAGAACATCGTCGGCCATATGTCACAATTGTGTTAAATTTTTTTGAAAAATTGTTAAGTCGGATAGATATTGAAAAAAAATCTATCGATTTTTTTTTTCCCCGGTGTACAGGGAATTGTTACGGTATATGATATTAACGCCGTCTGCTAAAGGTTACCAGACGTGCAATTGTAAAGGTTAAGACATTTATATATTGCGATAGATGTTTCAATTACTGAACGCTTCATACACGATCGATTATGACGTGTATAGCGTTGTTTAGGACACAGTCGGTAACTAAGAAACCATACCCTTTTTACATTGACCGTCAAGCTGTTAAGACGCGTCTGACTTTCCTTCCAATGTTGGGCATGGTATTGCCATACAGATATATTTTATGCAAGTACGGACATGGGTCAGTCCATTGCTATTACGAAGATTTGAAATGATTAAAGGTCAGTACGAAAGTGAAAATTAAGGAAGGATGAATTACAGTCCATAGTATTTGATTTTGCCAGACTCATAGACTCACTGTCGGCCGTTGGAAAACCCCAACCGCGCGTGCATACAGCTATGACAATCTGCATACAGTAATTTGATTATTGGACAAGGACTGATAGGATATCTACATATATATGCCATATATTTTCAAGTTATAATATGTACTTTTGTGATCAACATGCATGAACCGTCTTGACGTGTAAACTGTATTAAATATTTGTGGACTCAATGAACCGACTTATCAAGTCAATGGAATTACAAGTTCAATATAATTGCAACTTTCAAATGTTTGCTCACACGTTTTTCTACCCCACCCCGCATTCGCGTAAAGCAACACCAATTGACACGATGAAAATATTGAATGAAACCATATAAGAACTCAACTAACATGGCCAGAAATTATAACCACTTTATTGACATTATATGGAACATTGTTGTCAAATTGAATGTTCCAGAACAACAGAGAAGATCGCCTTCAACACTGAGGTATGACTGAAATGACTTTTTGTTAGGATATTTGAATTTGAAAAAATAAAAGGCAGTGATTGGCATTAGATGAATATATTATCGGCGCTCAGACGTGCATTTTGTGCCAGTCATTATAAGTTGTCCTAGTAGACACAGTGAATTATTAAGTGGTGTAATTCCCAGAAGCTATTGAAATATTTAGAGGGACGCCATCCTAAAGCCAGCAGCTCAGCTGAGTTTTGCTAGCATTTAACTGTGTTCTATATTCATAATTCTGGTAAGACTGAAATTATTTCTGTGTACATTTTAATATTTGTTTAAGGTTTCGAGTGATTTGATACTGCAATAGCATAATCTGTCCCTTACAACAAGTAAGGATTCGCAGTTCAGGGTCTAGAGACAAATAAAATACATAAACTCCAGCAAGGATTATCAAGGACAGATCAGGTGTTGAGATCAGTGAAACATATCACCTATCCTATTCTATAGCAGGAAGCTAATGAACATATTTCAGAATCTGTAGTCTGGGAGAACTTATCCTATGTGAAACCAACTTGGTAAGATGTGTTGTTTGGTCAGAAAGATCTGACCCGTCTATGTGGTGTTGTTGTTGTGTAGTGTTGTGTCCAGAAGTGGTTAGAGGATGGAGTTCTGACACATGACTAATACTTTGATTGCAGAGCTGTGAGTTTTAGTTGGCACCAATGTGGTGTCAACTGAGTTGTTGAATATTACCAGAGTGGACCCGTGCAGTGACATTTTGTCAGAGCAGCCTATTATAGCCCCCAAGCACGGAGAGGTGGGGCCACCAGACTTCTATTATTGCCCCCAATCACAGAGAGGTGGGGCCACCAGACTTCTATTATTGCCCCCAAGCACGGAGAGGTGGGGCCACCAGACTTCTGATATTGCCCCCAAGCACGGAGAGGTGGGGCCACCAGATCTCAGCACCAGAGCTACACCTTCAAGCTACGTGAGCGCCTGGTCTGCTGAGAATTCACCAACTCAACTTATTTGCTAACACACCCATAAAAATTCCATCCAATAACTGGACAATGTGTAGTCACCATAGACAGGGAGTGATGAGGCCACCCCAACAGCACATCCATTAAGTGTTCTCCCAAAATAGATTACAACTATAAACAGTAGTAATATTAACTAGTCTAGTAACATACATATGTACACACCTTGCATTTATTATGTAATATTCATGCATTTCTTTCATAGTTGCACAACCTTTCATATGTTCTGACCAAATTAAAACCTTGGTTCAGAACAAATAAATTTAAAGAAAATTACTATCAAAAATTTTACACACTTGAGTTAGTTCAGTGTATTATAACATTTATTAATATTATTAGACTTAGTAAATATCTGTGTGTGTATGTAAACTACCACAACACATTACATATCATTACCCTAGACATTTAACGTAGCCACATTCATTAGTAAAAAAAAGATAGGTGTGAGGTCGTAGTGGTAGCAAGAAGGGCCTTCTGACAATTCACAGCTACATTTTATCTCAGGAGCCTTCACAGCTGACCTCATGCATCACACTTAGTAATATCACCATCATACAATACCATCAATCCACTACATATATTGGGTTCTCTTCGTCCCGGGATAATTAGCCCATCAAATATATTAGGATCTCCTGGGGGGGAGAATTAGATTAGGGGAACACATTATAAAAATTAAAAGTGTCCCTTAAAATTAAAAGTGTCCCTGAAAATAAAAGTTGGTGAATCTTCACAGCCAGTGGTAGTTAATTAATTAATTAGAATCATTTTAGACTAGAGTAATTAGAAGTACTTTAGTAGTTGGAAATTTTAGTTTGTTCATTGCTAAATTGTTTAAAAAGTATGGCGGAGCTGGCCAAATTCAGATCAGCTGCTGTGCTGACGGCAAAGGAGATGGGAATGGATGGTCAGATTTTAATTCAGTATGTAACGGCTGAATGTGATAAGTATATTGAACGGGAAGAAAGAAGATTAGAAAAAGAGGCTGAAAGAAAATTAGAGTCTGAAAGGTTGGCTGAAGAGAAGAGGTTAGACGCTGAAAAAGAAATTAAGAGGCTGCAGATTGAGGCAGAAGACAAACGACAGCAAAGGGAGGCAGAAGATAAAAGGTTGACTGCCGAAAGGGAGGCAGAAGATAGAAGGTTGCAAAGGGAGCACGAATTACGACTAAGGGAGCTGGAGCTACAAGGCCAGGCTCCTGAAAATGGTGCCAGCCCTTTTGCCTCAGATGCTACGCCCAGTCTGGGAGCCTCAACATCAGCTATGGGGTTTCATTTAGACCATTTTGTTGAGAAAGACGATGACATAGAGGGGTACCTAGGACGTTTTGAGTTATTAGCTACTACATATGGGTTAGAGAGAGAGAGGTGGAGTTTAAAGCTATCACAGGGACTGAGAGGTACTTCTTACGAAGTCTTCGCAAAAATGAACAGAGAAGACCAGGAGAATTATGACATGTTAAAGCAGGCTTTGTTATTGAGGTACGAAAAAAATGGGGAATTTTATCGTAAGAAATTTAGAAATGCCAAACTGTTGTCTGGGGAGACATACCACCAATTCTCTGCCAGACTGGAAACCTATTTGGAGAAATGGACTGCTCTTGGGAAGACCCAGGATCTTAAAGAAATGATCATGATTGAGCAATTGAGAGAGTCCATGGCTCCAGACATGAGAAAATTTCTCATGGAACAAGGTGCAGAGAAGTTGGGGGAGGTTTTAAATGTCGCTGAAAGGTATCAGGCAGCCCAGGCAGAGGTAAGTGGTGCTAAAAAGAAGCACATAGACAATTTTAAAGCTCCACAGCAATTTAATAAATTTGATAATAGAGAGCAGGGAAATAAAGGTAGGACAAACTTTGAACGGCCAAGAAATGACTACCGAGACAGAAACTCACAGTTCAATGACCAAAAATCCAATGAAAGAAAACCGTTTAACCAAGGAAAAAGATGGTGTAAATGGTGCAAGATAGATAACCATAACACCGAATTTTGTAGAAGGAAACCTTCAAACATTGCTGCAATGAAGTCGGGGACTCAAAGATTAAAGGTTAATCCTAAGGGACAGCAGGAACCTTATCACCCCCCCCAGTTTGTGAGGATGTTATTTGTAATGGGGTCACCATAAGGTGCCTTTATGATACAGGTTTGGATTATGATTCAGTTGTGAAGTCTAGCCTAGTGGACCCAAGTCAGTATACCACAGAAACAGTGGAAATACAAGGGGCAACTAAGGACATACCACTCATGACACTTCCCATCGCAAGGATAACGGTGAAAACTCGCTATGTGGAAGGAGAAATCAGAGCAGCAGTGATAGATGAACCAATCTACCCTCTGATATTGGGGTGTAGATACGTCTTCTTGGGGAATCCCGAGAGACCTGTGATCATGGCAACAGTGCAGACCAGGTCACAGAAGAAGGAGGAAGAAGGTGAACCTATAAATGCTCATCCAGAGGAGATGAGGAAGGCGCAGGCTGAGGATAGGACACTCAAGCCATGTTTTTAAAAAATGCCTAAATGCCACACACCTCCGAGCAAGGGGGAATATTGTATGAAGAACAAACTCTTATACAGGAAGGCCGGAACTGGAACAAATGGTCACAACCAGCTGGTTCTTCCGACTTCATATAGGGATAAAGTGATGGAACTCGGGCATGCGATTCCCTTCAGTGGTCACATGGGGATCAGCCCCACAGGACAGCGTATAGCTTGTCATTACTTCTGGCCAGGGATAACGGAGGATATAAAAATATATGTCAAATCCTGCCCAGAATGTCAAAGGGTAGCTCCAAAGCACTGGACTGCTCCTGCAACTCTAGGGGAAATGCCCATAGTGTAAACACCTTTTGAGAGGGTTGCAGTGGATATTGTAGGACCTCTCACTCGGACCAAGAGGAGGAACAGTTACATCCTTACTCTGGTGGACACTTGTTCCATGTGGGGAGAGGCGGTAGCCCTGCCATCAATTAATTCAAAACATGTAGCAGAGGCACTACTTACAATATTTACCCGATTAGGATTCCCGCATCAAATCTTGACGGATAATGGTTCTCAGTTCAAGGGGAAACTAACGGAAGAAGTTTTTAAGCTATTTCAAGCCAGACACTTTCATTGTAGTCCGTACCATCCGCAAGGGAACGGCCAGGTAGAGAGGTTCAACGGGACTCTCATTTCTATCCTGAGAAAGCTGGCACACGAAAAACCGGATCTGTGGGATCAATTCCTGCCCGCCGCATTGTTTGCGTACCGGGAGGTACCACATAGTTCAACCGGGATGGCTCCCGCAACTCTGCTATTTGGGAGGCCAATAAAAGGTCCATTAGAAGCCCTATTAAGGATCTGGACAGATGAGAAGGCGGAAGAGACTGTTACCTCATCTTACCAATACGTGAACGAACTGACCACTCGTTTGAAAGCTGGATGGAAACTGGCAAATGATAATTTGAAACAAGCCAGGAAGAAACATGCAGCATATTTTAATAGGAAGGCAAAGGACAGAGAACTGGCAGTGGGAGAGAAGGTGCTGCTTCTACTACCCGGTAGCCAGAATAAATTACAAATTGGATGGCAAGGTCCATATACGGTTCCAGAGAAGGTGTCTAGAACAAACTATAAAATTGACAAAAAGGGGAAGGAGAAAGTTTATCATGTAAACCTGTTAAAGAAGTATCTGGACAGACCACTCCAGGAAAGTACCCCCCTTACTGACCTTAGCTATCGCAACTCAAATGCAAAAGGAACCACTCACCTCACATGAATACCCATTACATCCTTGTGAAACAGCAGCACAGGTAAAAGTCAGTAAGCACCTGACTAAAAACCAGAGGGAGAGAGTTCAACAGGTTCTGGAGGAACATACAGATGTATTAACAGATAAACCAGGACATACAAATTTGCTACAGTATGACATGAAACTGGTAGACTCAAACCCAATCTGTATGAGAGCCTATTCTATTCCGTTCGCGAAGGAGAAGGCATTGAAGGAAGAAATAGATTATTTGTTGAAGGAGGGGATTATTTCACACAGTGAATCATCTTTTAGCTCTAGTGTCGTATTGTTGAGAAAACCGTCTGGGGAACACAGACTGTGCATAGATTACAGGAAACTGAATGCTGTCACAGAAGGACAAGTGGATCCATTACCAGACACAAAACAGTTATTTGCCAGACTGAACAAGGCAAAATACTTTTCAAAGGTGGATCTTAGTAAAGGCTATTACTAGATCCCAGTGAAGCCTGAAGTGAGACCTTATTTGGCTTTTAGCACCTCGGATGGACATTATGAATTCAACATGCTACCATTCGGACTGAAAAATGCTCCGAGTGTATTTTCAAGGATGATGCGCAAATTGTTGGATCCCCTGAATAACCCATGTATCACGAATTTCATGGATGATATTCTCGTCGCCACAGAGACATTTGAAGAACACATTGAAGCTCTAGAAATGTTATTTAATAGGCTTAGGGAGGCGAACTTGACTGCTAGGCCAACAAAATGTTGCATTGGATGCAAAGAGTTGGAATTCTTGGGACACACTGTATATCAGGGTAACATGACCCCTGATCCCAAGAACTTGGAAAAACTGCAGAGAGCACCTAGACCACAAACAAAAAAGGATGTGCGATCATTCGTGTCGTTATGCGGATTTTATCAAAAATATATCAAAGATTTTAACTCTATTTGTGCTCCTCTAACTGATCTGACTCGCAAGGGACTTCCAGATAAAATTAATTGGACTGAGCAAAGTGAATTAGCGTTCCAAGACTTAAAGGAAAAACTCACTATCAAGCCTATTCTCAAACTACCTGATTTGACACAGGACTTTGTCTTAAGAACCGATGCAAGTAATGTAGGACTCGGAGCGGCTTTGTTGCAAAGATCATCTTCACCTGATGGGGAACTGAAACCAGTCGCTTATGCAAGCCGCAAATTGAATAAGGCGGAACAAGGATACTCCACAAGCGAAAAAGAATGTTTAGCGTTAATCTGGGCAATAAAGAAGTTTCAAATCTATCTGTATGGTAGGACTTTTGTGGTCGAGACGGACCATCAGCCACTCGTATTCTTATCTCAGGCTAAGCACGAAAACGCAAGATTGCTGAGGTGGTCTTTATTGCTTCAACCTTATCAGTTTAGTATCCAATATATCCCAGGCAAATTGAATGTCGGTGCAGATTTCCTCAGTCGGCACCCCTGTGATCAAAATTAGAGTAATGGCAGGCGTAAGGAGAGATTTTATCTATGTGTATCACTGGTTTTAGAACTTGCCGTAGGCATGTTTTCAAGTGGGGAGATGTGTCACAAAATTAACCGTGATACAACGTTAAAATATCTCCAATGATACAACGTAAGGATAAAAACTAATGCGTAAGCTGCTAGAATACATGATCGCCCACGCCGCGGGTCATCACCCGCCATGGAAATTAAATTGTTAGACTTGACGGCAAAACGGAACGGAATGAGAACGAAGATCAAAAGGAAAAATCTGACTGAACGCGTGTTTGAAACTAGCGAGGCTAAAAGGACGCAAATTGGTGGGGAAAGGAGGAAAAAGTCACGTTCCCCAAGTTGACATAAAGTAAAGAAATCGACAAAAGGGACCTTGGATATTATACGCCACAGTCATTTTTTGGACGCTTTTGCGATAACTTAGTCCGTTCATTTGAATGCAGTGACGAACGCATTCCAGAAGATTCTAGAAAATATTTGAAAAGTAACTTTTCTTAATAATAATGTTAGGAATATAAAACCTAGCTGGCCGGATGGCCCATCTTGAGCAGTGAAATAATATGCTTTCATTTATACAGACGGATAGATAATAAGAAAGATATTGACAAAAGACTGTGTTGTTCATATCAACGATCGTCTGCATTGAAATAAAACATGTCACTAATTTTCAAAAAATTGTGGCCTTGAAGACGCAAGTGCTAAAATCTAGTTGGAATGAAGAGACGGGGTGGGATGGTGAATTGTGGCTAAAAATAACTTTAGGGACAAAATTGTGTAGGGGAAGGCAGGGTTGGTTAAAAAAACAAGTGTGTTTTTTTTGTGAAACGCAAGTAGAGACGGACGGACCAACAGACAATAAGGCATACTTGACTGAGGTATGACTGAAATGACTTTTTGTTAGGATATTTGAATTTGAAAAAATAAAAGGCAGTGATTGGCCATAGATGAATATATTATCGGCGCTCAGACGCGCATTTTGTGCCAGTCATTATAAGTTGTCCTAGTAGACACAGTGAATTATTAAGTGGTGTAATTCCCAGAAGCTATTGAAATATTTAGAGAGACGCCATCCTAAAGCCAGCAGCTCAGCTGAGTTTTGCTAGCATTTAACTGTGTTCTATATTCATAATTCTGGTAAGACTGAAATTATTTCTTTGTACATTTTAATATTTGTTTAAGGTTTCGAGTGATTTGATACTGCAATAGCATAATCTGTCCCTTACAACAAGTAAGGATTCGCTCTAGACCCCCCGCCCCAGTTCAGGGTTTAGAGACAAATAAAATACATAAACTCCAGCAAGGATTATGAAGGACAGATCAGGTGTTGAGATCAGTGAAACATATCACCTATCCTATTCTATGGCAGGAAGCTAATGAACATATTTCAGAATCTGTAGTCTGGGAGAACTTATCCTATGTGAAACCAACTTGGTAAGATGTGTTGTTTGGTCAGAAAGATCTGACCCGTCTATGTGGTGTTGTTGTTGTGTAGTGTTGTGTCCAGAAGTGGTTAGAGGATGGAGTTCTGACACATGACTAATACTTTGATTGCAGAGCTGTGAGTTTTAGTTGGCACCAATGTGGTGTCAACTGAGTTGTTGAATATTACCAGAGTGGACCCGTGCAGTGACATTTTGTCAGAGCAGCCTATTATAGCCCCCAAGCACGGAGAGGTGGGGCCACCAGACTTCTATTATTGCCCCCAAGCACGGAGAGGTGGGGCCACCAGACTTCTATTATTGCCCCCAAGCACGGAGAGGTGGGGCCACTAGACTTCTGATATTGCCCCCAAGCACGGAGAGGTGGTGTGGTAAAGTGGGATGTTATAAGTATTTATAGGGGACTTAGTGTACTGACTGAGATCAGCTGTGAAGGTATCTATATCTAATAAGAGTAGTGTATTATAGATAACCTTACTTGCTACCACATATTTTTACCTCAGTCAGAATTATTCTGGAATATAGTGATGACTACGTTATATGTCTAGGGTATGTATATGATGAAGTGTAAGTCACAACAACAACAGACAGATAAACAATTTAATTTATTCCACCACACTTGACAACACTGTGACACTCACATACATATAACACTCTATGAGAATATCTTAAATGAGTCACTGATAACTTTTCAAATATCAATATGTATTCAGTGCTGTCATTAATGTATATGTGTCCTGATTCAAATACAAAGTGAACCAGGAATCACAATCAATTTTAATTACAAGTTATATGTACAGAATTTATCAATATGAATCTTGTAGTGACATATTTTATTAATATTATCCTATGTGTGTCAGTTGTGTAGTAGTAATATGAGGAATACTGGTTTTGTTTTGTTTTTTCAAGCTCTGTTGGTATTTGTCATCATGACTTCAATAGTTTGTTTCTGTTGGAACTAGTATTAGAGATGTTCTCAGTTCCTGGCATTAAAACAATTAATTTCCCCTCTTAATTTGATTTTACAATGTCAGTTTAAGCTGGGGGTACATAGTGTTGAGCTCAGCTGGCCACATCAACTTATCTTTCGTGATGGTGGCAGGAAAAGACTCCTCTGATCGATTGCTCCCCTGTGCTCTGGAGACACTCACTGTTAGCTAAATGGACCAAGGAGTATGCTGTCCGACTCTGGATTCAGCAAAGCTCTGACCAAGTGCTGCTCAATAACTTTAAGACCATGGTCCCTGAAACAAAAAGGTTGTACCTCCTACTTCAGAACTAATTTATACTCTAGCTCTACACTGAGCACAATACATAACAAACCTGAGTTCAGAGCGTTAGGCCAACTGTCAGCTTCATCTGAATTACTTTACACCAGTATATTCCTCCTTAATTGTCACTACGCCTCTGCAATTCCAGCATTATTTCTTTCTAGTCAATAATCTAGATGTCAGTGTACTGCTTGGCAATTCCATGTAGTTTTACTTTCCACCGACACCTTCTGTTCAGGCTGGAGCACTATAGGCTTTACCTCATGTTCGCTACTGAACCACACATATATACAGACATAAGTATCAATTTACATTCAATTTTCATTTAAAAAGATATCAAATATTTCAAACCTACCACAATTCATGGAAATAATACACAGTGACGTTGAATGGCAATGAATATAGCACAACTCCGATCTGCCGATGTCCCAGGCTTTATTTTAGGAAAAAATATACACTGGTGCTCAACGCACTGTTTCTTAGTAGGTTTATTACAAGATGTGGCCCTGAACAGACGCCCTGAATTGAGTATATTCGCAGCTCTAACCAATCAGGCCATGTTTACCCAATCGTTTGAAAAAAAGTACTTCTACTCCCGTTTCCCCTGACAACGAAAGATAGTATTTATAGTCCGACTAATCGTGTTTAGCCTTACATTTGTTGCGCTCCAATCAAATAGGAGTTAACATGGAGACTCATTTCCCGTACAATGGTGGCCTAAAATTCTGCCACTGAGCGATTCTGATTGTGGTGTTGTCTGACACCCTCTATTTTATTTTCGCTATAATTTGGTAATTCCTAGACTATTTGCGTAACGTTTAACATATTATTTGTCAGCAAGTCCTAAGGAACCCAAATATACAAATTTAAAAGAGCTAAGTGGCTGCGTTCAAAATATGCAATTTCCTCTACCTCCTGTTTACTTCGAAGATGTGCTGTCTGGGTACTGTCATGTTTTCAAACGTAAACCAGTATAATGTCATAATTCCCAATAAGCGTTTCTCAGGATTTTAAACCTAACTCTGGCATGGGTAGTGTTTTTATCACTGTCGATTTGAAAAAAAGCTAGTGCTTGTGGCCTTACACGCGTGATGGTAGTAATTGTGTATCGCGCGACTCGTGTTAGTATTGCCTGTGCCTGCTTTCTGCCTCTCCCTTCTTTCTATCTTTAGTCCATCTGTCTTTTGTTTTTGGTAACATAGTGTAGAAAAAGACATGAATGGAATTTTAATTCTAGGTCAACTTGCGTATTTCAAGGTTTTTCTTAGAAATGGAGTACACTTTTTAGTGTGTTTGGGAAACGCGTGTATACTGCAGGAGGCTTTACTATCAACGTGAAACGTTACAATTTGCAGACGCAGGAGAACACAAGGGGGATTTCGAGTACAGTCATTGTGACAGCACTGTTCTTTACCATTCTTCTTTCCTTTTATTAAATTTATTTGTTAGACCTTATATTGTCCTTTTAATTTATATATGTGGATGTAGAATTTCACGACAAATCCTCCCCTCTTAAAACAGACGTTATATGTCAGTCTATAATTCTATATACACATGAGGGAGCAGAAGTTCCATTTTGTCTTTGTCTTCTTGGTACCTCGCGGGACCTCCATGTTTCTAACCTACTTACTATTATATTCATTTATATAACCATTTTTTTTTTGGTTTAAATAAAATTTTGCATCGTTGTGGCGAGGTGCACAGACGACTGTCTGTCTAGTTAACTAAATTCCGAGGTATATACACCTATGTCTTTGGAGAATCACAGATATGGGATAGACTGTGTCCATCAAACTACAACCAGTCTAACTACCAGGAATATAAAGTTTCCTTCCGTTGCTGCTGTCGATCTAAATTATACTGTGGATATCTTAACACAATAAACTACTCCACCAGGCATTTCTATGCAGCCATACAGAGGTCAATTATACGGGGGTCAATTATATAAGGCCGCAAGTCTAAATATAAACGACAGTGAGACCTAAGGGTCTTTTATATTTGGACACGCGCTCTAATATAACCGGCTGGGTTGAGCGGGACGCGCCTCGCAAAAACGAGGCAAAACTTGTAAAATGTCATACCCAGCTGTAAATGAGTATATATATATATATATATATATATATATATATATATATATATATATATATATATATAAAACTTATTAAAGTTAAAGTGTCATACTCAGTTAAATAAGGGTACATACATCTGCTCTTGAGTTAGGGAAGGCAAAGGCAGCGGTGAACGGAACTTCGTAAAGCTAAACCTAGTGTGGTAAAATGGGATGTTATAAATATTTATAGGGGACTAGTGTACTGACTTAGATCAGCTGTGAAGGTATCTGTATCTAATAATGTGGAGTATTACAGATAACCTTACTTGCTACCACATATATATATATCTCAGTCAGACCTGTTCTGAAATATTGTGATGACTACGTTGAATGTCTAGGGTTATGAAAATGATGAAGTGTAAGTCACAACAACAACAGACAGATAAACAATTTAATTTATTTCACAGTACTTTACAACACTGTGACACTCACACACAAGTAACACTCTATAAGACTATCTTAAAAGAGTCAGTTTGAAAAGTCAAATATATATATATATGTATTAATTTCTTTACATAGAGATATCCTGATTCAACTACACAGTGAACCAGGAATCACAATCAATATTCTTACAAGTAGTATGTACACAGTTTATCAATTTAACCTTGTTATTGACATATTTTATTATTCTTATCTTATGTGTGTAAGTGTGAAGTAGTAATATGAGTTAATACTGGTTTTGTTTTTCAAGCTAGAGTGTTGTTTGTCATCATGTCTTCAAGTGTCTTATCATTCGGAAAAGTTCACAGTTCCTGTCAATTTAAAAAGTTTATATTCCCTCTTTATTTACTGTCAATTTTAGAGGGGGGGGGGGGGGCACATAATGTTGAGCTCCATGGCCACACTTTCTTAACTTTCGTGATGACTGCAGTAAAGGACTCCTCTGCTCGATTACTTCAATGAGTTCTGGAGCCACCTCACTGGTCGCTATCTAGACCCAGTAGTATGCTGTCAGCCTCAGGATTCAGTAACTCAGGCCAAATACTGCCTCAATGACTTTTGACCACCGTCCCTGAAACAAGAAGGTTGTACCTCCTATTTCAAAACTAAGTCATAATCCATTTCCACAATGAGCACAATACATAACAAACACTTGTGTTCAGTGCTGTAGGCCACTGCTAGCTTCATCTGAAACAAATTACACCAGTATACTCCTTCCTAATGGTTACTACGCCTCTGCCATTCCAGCATTATTTCTTCCTAGTCCATAAGATAGGTGTCAGTGTACTGTTTGGCAATCCCATGCAGTTTTACTTTTTTTCCGACACCTCCTATTCAGGTTGGAGCAATATTTAGGCTTTTCTCAAGTTGGCCACTGAACTACACACATATATATAGACATAAATCATCAATTCACATTCAATTTTCATTAAAAAGATATCAAATATTTCAGCTTACCACAATTCAATGGAAATAATAAACAGTTTCTTTGACTGGCAATGAATAGGCACAAATTCCGATCTGCCTCTTGTCCCAGGCTTTTATTTTAGAAAAAAAATATGCACTGGTGCTCAACGCACTGTTCTTAGTAGGTTTATTACAAGATGTGGCAAGGAACAGACGCTCTGAACTGACTAGATTGGCAGATCTAACCAATCATGCCATGTCTACACATCTTTTCAAAAAAGTACCCCTTCTATTCGTTTCCCATAACAACAGAAAACTAGTATTTGCAGTCCAACTAATCGTGTTTAGCCTTACATCTCATTCCCGCCAATCAAATAGGAGTTAACATGGTAGGCTATTTCCGTAACGTAATGTTTTTCAAACACGTTATAAAAAAAATTTTATGAGCAGAAATGATTTTATGCTGTCAGGCACCCCCACTATTGTATTTTGACCATAATTATTTTATTAACAGACTAAAGGCGTAACACATAACATATTCTTGGCTAGCAAGTCCTGCCGTACAATAATATATAAGTTAAAGCGAGCTACATGGTGGCGTTCAAAATATGTGTTTTCCAAAGATAGTCGTATATTTGTTTTTTTTTACCACGCGTTCACTTCTTTGTCATAGGGTGTCTTCTGTACTTTCAGGAGCTTAGATGTAATTCAGTAGAATTTCATATTTCCTAATAAGCATTTTTCATGTTTTTAAACCTGATTCTTGTAGTAGTAGTAGTAGTGTTTTTCTGACACTGTTTATTTGAAAAAAAGTTAGTGCTGGCCTTACACGTGGGATTGGCGTTACTATTAATCGCGCGACGCGTGTAGTGTTGCATGCTTCCTGCCTTCAGTCGTCCCTCTCTCTCTCCTACTTTCATCTGTCTTTTAGTTACGCCGTGTATAAAATGGAATGAATGAAATATTAAATCTAGGTCATTGATCAGCTTGCGTATCTCAAGGTTTTTCTTAGAAAGGCAGTACACGTTTCATTGAAGAAAGCGTGTAGTGATACAGTAGGCTTTTACTATCAACGTGAAAGCGTTACAATTTGCAGACGAAGTAAAAAACAAGGGGGATTTCGAGTACAGTCATTGTGACAGCACTGTTCTTTACCATTCTCCTTTCCTTTTATTAAATTTATTTGTTAGGCTTTGCATTTACGTTTTAATTTATATATGTGGATTAGAATTTCTCACGACAAATCCTCCCCACTTAAAACAGACGTTATATGTCAGTCTATAATTCTATATACACATAGAGAAATTTCTTATTATTCCTGGGATTTAGGGTGATTCTCATCACACGGATGGCGGCTTAAAAAATCCGCTCCCAGATTTGTTTTTCCACTTATATACTCTATGCTAAACTCAAATGGCTGCATCAATAAAGACCAACGGAGTAATCTAGAATTCTCATGTCTAGCCTGTGCTAGAAACGACAAAGGTTTGTGATCCGTTTGTAACTTAAATGCCTTCCCATACAGATAAATATTGAATTTCTTTATTGCCCATATTACTGCATGACATTCTTTTTCGCTAGTTGAGTAGTTGATTTCAGCTTTATTCAACTTTCTGCTAGCATATGCCACTGGGCTTAATTCCTCACCTAATGCATCTGATTTCTGTAACAAAGTCGCACCCAACCCGATATTACTGGCATCCGTTCTTACTACGAATTCTTGACTTAAGTCAGGTAATTTCAAAATAGGTTTGCTTGTAAGCTTTTCCTTCAATTCCTGGTAAGCCAATTCACATTGTGGTGTCCATGTAATTCGATCTGGATTTCCTTTACGTGTAAAATCAGTTAACGGTGTACATATGGAATTAAAGTTTTTGATATACTTTTGGTAGAAACCACATAATGAGACAAAGGATCTCACGTCTTTCTTGGTTTGTGGTCTCGGGGCTTTCTTTAGTTTCTTTAAATTCTTTGGGTCAGGGGTCATGTTTCCCTGATAGACTGTGTGTCCCAAAAATTCCAATTCTTTACATCCAACGCAACATTTGGTTGGTCGGGCTGTTAAATTCGCTTCCCTAAGTCGATTAAACAGCATGTTCAGAGAGTCAATGTGTTCCTCAAATGTTTCTGTTGCTATAAGGATATCATCCATGAAATTTGTTATACATGGATTATTCAGAGGGTCCAGTAATTTTGTCATCATTCTAGAGAAGACACTAGGCGCATTCTTCAATCCAAATGGCAATCTATTAAACTCATAGTGTCCTTCTGAGGTACTAAAAGCTAGGTATGGTCTAACCTCAGGCTTTACTGGAATCTGCTAGTATCCTTTACTCAGATCCACTTTTGAGAAATATTTAGCTTTATTTAGTCTGGCAAACAGCTGATTTGTATCCGGCAATGGATCCACCTGTCCTTCTGTAATAGCATTCAGTCTCCTGTAATCTATACAGAGTCTATGTTCTCCAGAGGGCTTCCTTAAGAGTACAACACCGGAACTATACGAAGATTCACTGTGTGAAATAATTCCTTCCTTCAACAAATAGTCTATCTCTTCCTTCAAAGCTTTCTCCTTAGCAAAAGGAATCGAATATGGTTTCATACAGACAGGTGTGGGGTCTATCAGTTTCATATCATATTCCAATAAGTTTGTATGCCAGGTCGGTCTGTTAACACCTCTGTATGAGTATCTAGAACCTGTTGCACTCTCTCTTTCTGAGTTTTCGTTAAATGTGTACTGATTTTCACCTGTGCCGCTGTCTCACAGGGGTGTAATGGATATTCAAATGATGAAAGTGGTTCCTTTTTCATCTCCATGGCAATGGACAAGGTCAACAAGTGTGTCTCTTCCTGATTTTCTCTTTCCAAGTATTTCTTCAGGAGATTCACGTGATAGATTTTTTCTTTCCCCTTCTTATCTATCTTATAATTTGTTCTAGACACCTTCTCTAGAACTGTATATGGACCTTGCCATCCAATTTGTAACTTATTCTGACTACCGGGTAGAAGAAGCAGTACCTTCTCTCCCACAGCCAAATCTCTGTCTTTCGCCTTCCTGTTATAATAGGCAGCATGTTTCTTCCTGGCTTGTTTCAAATTTTCATTGGCAAGTTTCCAGCCAGTTTTTAAACGAGTGGTCAGCTCATTCACATATTGGTATGAGGATGTGATGTTTTCCTCTGCCTTTTCATCAGTCCACGTTCTTAACAGCGTTACATGTGGAGCTTTAATTTTGTGGACTTATTTGTCCATCCACCGGTATGGTCTCTTCCACTAGAAGCGCTATAGTGATGATTTTTCCTCCCAGAATTATCATGCATAAAACGACCGCTACCAATTTTCCTCTTGGGGCTTTCTCCCCACTTAAAATTCTTGATGAGAGATTTCCTCTCTACATCTTCTTCCTCCAGTTTGTTTAAGTCCGATTGAGGGATTTTCGGCTTATCCTGGGGTAAGACATCTTTTTGCACTCTCCGCATAGTGGCCATTGTAAAACAGTTAAGTGAAGCTTGTCCGTGAAAAGGGGCTTCCCATTCCATTTGGTCCACTTTATCAAATTTATTTTTCCTTCTATTGTCAGGCCTACGGTTGCCCCATGGCGTGTCCAGGTCCTGATCAATGTTCCCACTTGTGGGTGTTCCCTCATGTGCTATGCTACACCTTTCCACAAAATTCTCAATGTCCCATCTTGCCTTGGGCCAATAATAATTGTGAGCCACCTTTTGGATGATGGTACCAATCTTCTCATGGTCCCCATCTAGTTTCACATGTAGGCTCCTTATTAAGTCTGCCCTATATCTTTTAGGAAGTACCAGCTGTCCCTGACCTTTGGATCTAGCTCCAGTCTTCCTATACATCAACTTGTTTTTCATGTAAAAATCTCCCTTGCCTGGAGTTGTATGACAAGTTGACAATTTCCTGAAACAAGGCTTGAGGGTCTTATCCCCAGCCTGTGCCTTCCTCATCTTTTCTGGAGTGGTATCTAACAGAATATCCTCCTCCTGTCTTGAGGTCGACCTGACCTGAAGGGTGACCATATACACAGGTTTCCTTCTACAATGGTCAGTGTCATGATTGTTCATCTGACAATTCTTACACCACCTTTTTCCTTGGTTGAAAGATTTTCTTTCATCATATTTCCTTTCATCGAATTGTGGGGTTTTATTTTTATTGTCATACCGTGGCCTATCAAATTGGTGCTTACCTTTGTTTTGATCTCTAGGATCAAATTTATTAAAGTTCTGTGGTGCCTTAAAATTATCTATCTGTTTCTTTTTATTACCTGTTACCTCTGCCTGAGCTGCTTGATATCTTTCAGCAACATTTAGCAATTCACCCAGCCTCTCTGCACCTTGTTCCATGAGAAACTTTCTCAGGTCTGGAGCCATGGACTCTCTTAATTGTTCTATAAGGACCATTTCCTTAAGATCTTGGGTTTTCCCCAGAGAAGTCCACTTCTCCAAGTATGTCTCTATTCGTGCAGAGAACTGGTGATAGGTTTCACCTGACAGTAGTTTAGCATTCCTAAATTTTTTCCTATAAAATTCTGCGTTCTTTTCATATCTTAACAAAAGAGCCTGCTTTAGCATGTCATAATTTTCCTGATCACCTCTGCTCATTTTGGCAAAAACTTCATAAGCTGCCCCACGAAGTCCTTGAGATAACTTTAAGCTCCACCTTTCTCTCTCTAACCCATACGTGGTAGCTAATAGTTCATACCTATTTAGATAGCTCTCTATATCATCGTCTTTCTCAACAAAATGATCTAAATGAAAATTCATAGCTGAGGTTGAGGCTCCCTGACTAGCAGTGACATCAGAGGTAAAGGGACTGGCACCATTTTCAGGAGCATGGCCTTGAAACTCAAACTCTCTTAGTCGTAACTCATGTTCCCTTTGTAATCTCTTCTCCTCCTTTTCTGCTTCCCTCTCTGCAGTCAATCTTCTTTCCTCGGCTTCCCTTTCTGCAGCTAATCTTTTGTCTTCTCTTTCTGCCTCCAATGCTTTAGCCTCTTTGTCAGCCTCAATCTGCAACCTCTTAGCCTCAGCCTCTAACTTTCTTTCGGCCTCTTTTTCTAATCTTCTTTCTTCCCGTTCAATATATTTGTCACATTCAGCAGTGACATAAGCAATCATAATTTGCCCGTCCATTCCTAACTCTTTCGCAGTCTGTACAGCAGCAGATCGAAATTTGGCCAGGTCCGCCATTTTCTAACAGATAAATGTAAACAATTTCTAACTTAACCTTACTTGCTACCACATATATATATATCTCAGTCAGACCTATTCTGAAATATTGTGATGACTACGTTGAATGTCTAGGGTTATGAAAATGATGAAGTGTAAGTCACAACAACAACAGACAGATAAACAATTTAATTTATTTCACAGTACTTTACAACACTGTGACACTCACACACAAGTAACACTCTATAAGACTATCTTAAAAGAGTCAGTTTGAAAAGTCAAATATATATATATGTATTAATTTCTTTACATAGAGATATCCTGATTCAACTACACAGTGAACCAGGAATCACAATCAATATTCTTACAAGTAGTATGTACACAGTTTATCAATTTAATCTTGTTATTGACATATTTTATTATTCTTATCTTATGTGTGTAAGTGTGAAGTAGTAATATGAGTTAATACTGGTTTTGTTTTTCAAGCTAGAGTGTTGTTTGTCATCATGACTTCAAGTGTCTTATCATTGGGAAAAGTTCACAGTTCCTGTCAATTTAAACAGTTTATATTCCCTCTTTATTTACTGTCAATTTTAGAGGGGGGGCACATAATGTTGAGCTCCATGGCCACACTTTCTTAACTTTCGTGATGACTGCAGTAAAGGACTCCTCTGCTCGATTACTTCAGTGAGTTCTGGAGCCACCTCACTGGTCGCTATCTGGACCCAGTAGTATGCTGTCAGCCTCAGGATTCAGTAAATCAGGAAAAATACTGCCTCAATGACTTTTGACCACCGTCCCTGAAACAAGAAGGTTGTACCTCCTATTTCAAAACTAAGTCATAATCCATTTCCACAATGAGCACAATACATAACAAACACTTGTGTTCAGTGCTGTAGGCCACTGCTAGCTTCATCTGAAACAAAGTACACCAGTATACTCCTTCCTAATGGTTACTACGCCTCTGCCATTCCAGCATTATTTCTTCCTAGTCCATAAGATAGGTGTCAGTGTACTGTTTGGCAATCCCATGCAGTTTTACTTTTTTCCGACACCTCCTATTCAGGTTGGAGCAATATTTAGGCTTTTCTCAAGTTGGCCACTGAACTACACACACATATATAGACATAAATCATCAATTCACATTCAATTTTCATTAAAAAGATATCAAATATTTCAGCTTACCACAATTCAATGGAAATAATAAACAGTTTCGTTGACTGGCAATGAATAGGCACAAATTCCGATCTGCCTCTTGTCCCAGGCTTTTATTTTAGAAAAAATTATGCACTGGTGCTCAACGCACTGTTCTTAGTAGGTTTATTACAAGATGTGGCAAGGAACAGACGCTCTGAACTGACTAGATTGGCAGATCTAACCAATCATGCCATGTCTACACATCTTTTCAAAAAAGTACCCCTTCTATTCGTTTCCCATAACAACAGAAAACTAGTATTTGCAGTCCAACTAATCGTGTTTAGTCTTACATCTCATTCCCGCCAATCAAATAGGAGTTAACATGGTAGGCTATTTCCGTAACGTAATGTTTTTCAAACACGTTATAAAAAAAATTTTATGAGCAGAAATGATTTTATGCTGTCAGGCACCCCCACTATTGTATTTTGGCCATAAGTATTTTATTAACAGACTAAAGGCGTAACACATAACATATTCTTGGCTAGCAAGTCCTGCCGTACAATAATATATAAGTTAAAGCGAGCTACATGATGGCGTTCAAAATATGTGTTTTCCAAAGAAAGTCGTGTATTTGTTTTTTACCACGTGTTCACTTCTTTGTCATAGGGTGTCTTCCGTACTTTCAGGAGCTTAGATGTAATTCAGTAGAATTTCATATTTCCTAATAAGCATTTTTCATGTTTTTAAACCTGATTCTTGTAGTAGTAGTAGTAGTGTTTTTCTGACACTGTTTATTTGAAAAAAAGTTAGTGCTGGCCTTACACGTGGGATTGGCGTTACTATTAATCGCGCGACGCGTGTAGTGTTGCATGCTTCCTGCCTTCAGTCGTCCCTCTCTCTCTCCTACTTTCATCTGTCTTTTAGTTACGCCGTGTATAAAATGGAATGAATGAAATATTAAATCTAGGTCATTGATCAGCTTGCGTATCTCAAGGTTTTTCTTAGAAAGGCAGTACACGTTTCATTGAAGCACTGTTCTTTACCATTCTTCTTTCCTTTTATTAAATTTATTTGTTAGGCTTTGCATTTACGTTTTAATTTATATATGTGGATTAGAATTTCTCACGACACCTAGTATAGCAAAGTCTCTAAGACAGCACTTCCCCATGGCGGTTTCTTCTGTGATTACCTCTGCCTGTTACCAGGTATTATTAGAAGGTTGAAAGACTTGATACCTACTGTAATGCATGGAGGCATATCTGGAGTAATCCTCATATGCACAATGCTACAATATACGTACGTGGAAGTGAACATTTGTCTATGAGGCTAATTACATCCTCATTGACACTTGAAATCAACCACACACTTCCCGGGATTCCCTCTGTGGTAAAACTTGTTGAGAACCTAGCATTGCACACTGAGCTTGATGAAGTCACTTGAGCCCCAGGCGTCATTCTTTGGCTTTGACTTGGTTGACTGCATGCAGAAGGATCTCATTAAGGACCCAGTGATAGGCAGGTGTCACGGGTTGCCTCCCCTTAGCTCCGCAGTAGTGATCCAACAGTGACCAAAACTCAACAGTAACTGATGTGGGTCTTCAAAGGTGTCTACCTTCGCATAAGATTACTTTTGGCAGAGTTTTAGATAGAAGGATAATGATGCTTCTACTTCAAGTTAATATTCACAAAATTTTCAGAAAGCGAGAACAATGATGCATTGGCTGAGCACGTTAATTCTAGTATCTGTCGTCAACTTTTGTGAAGGATTACGTAATCTTATAATTCATTAGCTCGTTCACGACCCATCTGAGTTAATTGAACGAATTTCCTCTCATTATTATTTAGCTCTGTTTACGTGTATTTAAGAAATTGTCTGAGACATACGGATGTAGTACATTCAAAATGATTTAATCAACTTTAGATTTGTCTTTATACAAGTAAGAAATTTAATAATCAATTATGTCTTAACAGTTATCAAAATGAATACTTATTTAGAAAAAAGTATTCCTCACAGTGTGATGTTATGGTTTTCGAGAATGGACAGTTCACTTGGCAGCTTTTAAGTTTTACTTAGCTGTTGTTTCTGCTCCCTGGTCAAGATTAAGAGTTGAAGCAATTTCCGAGTAGAATCAGGCAGTAACTGCAAAGCTGGTCCCACGTCTCTAAGACCCGTCTGATGATGGTGTCTAGCGTCGACTTCAGGCCACTTATACCCTCATTTGTTCCAGAAATAGTACCCTCGAATGGTACCACCAACTAGCATGGCAAAAGAAGAGAAACGAATACCCTCTGAGTATTGAGTTTCCCGACACATACTTATGTGCCTTTTCATTCCATCATCCCATCTGTCTCAGAACTTTTACCCTCTCTGAGAATTGATCTTAATCCCAGTGGGCGAAAAACTATCTTTACATTTAAAATGAATAGTGTTATATTTATCTTTAGTTAAAATTGTTAACAATATAGTTTGAATATGTTTACTTTTACATCGGTTGAAAAGGTTGTAAACTTTCATTACAGTTAGAGTGAATTTGTTTTACACTTACACTGGTTGAAAAGGTTGAAACTTTCATTACATTTAGAGTGAACATGTTTTACATTTACACTGATTGAAAAGGTTACTAATATAACAAGTATGTACATCATTTCTTTCACAATTCCTTTCCTGCTCCATATGGAACTTGGGACTCCCTCTGTTTTTGGTTCATTATAAGAAACTCGCAATAAAGCAGTCACCAGCTCTGGCAGTGATGGTTCATGAAATCATCATTCTATATGCTGAGGTTGCCAGCCTCAATGACTTGGCATTCCACTAGCATTTTCACATATTAATATTCACATGTCAATATATACGTATTAGTTCACATGTTAATAATGAAAAAATATAGAATTCAAGATGTTCAACTTACGCCAATCTTTAGGCTCACAGACTGCTCGCTCAGAGAAATAAAGGCACTTGTAGAGGACTCTTACACTTGGTCTGGGGTGTTGTTACTTTAGCAATAAGTTCCCACTTTGACTTGTGTTTCAGTTCCCTCACATTCCGATTTTCCGTGTTTAAATGGTGGCGTTTTCATGGGCTCTTAGTTCTCAATATGCTCTAACAGAGTCTGCTCTGGTACTATTCTTAACTCTGGCAAGGTCTGGTTGTCTTCTTGGCGATAGTGAATTTTCACAGTGCTTTCAGCCAACTAAAGTGTCAGGTTATGGTTCCCCTCTCGTTCCTGGCACGTGTTGCTTACTATTAGACCAGGCCCCAATCAGAAATGTAGTTATGTTTACATCTCGAGTGCCGGCCAATAATTTCAAACATGCGTATTTAGGATGGGGTAATTCAAAACATTTCCACTAGGAAATTTATGTGCATTAATACAAAGGTCATGTCTTCCAAATATGGAATGAAAACATCAGATCACTCTCTCGGCAATGTTTACAAATAAGATATTACTTTTATCTAAAGTAATGTCTTTGTAACAAGGTGTACAGGAAATGATTATGACATTCGTTTCCACCGAGTGCATGCCGACAGGTCGATAATTTATTGCGGGGCACTACTAGGTAAACATGACACGCGTTCACTATACGAATATTGACCGGGCCCATCTTTGTTTTACCTGCGTCTTAATCTTAGCAAAGCCGAGAAGCGCAAAGCAAACATGTTGCAGTAGTGGTCCAATAGTGGCCAAAACTCAAGAGTAACTAATGAGTCTTCAAAGGTGTCTACCTTCGCACAAGAGTTCTCTAAGCAGAGTTGTAGGAAGAAGGATAATCAGAAAGCCAGAACAATGCAGCACGTTACCTCTAGTATCTGCATCAACATTTGTGAAGGATTATGTAATATAATTTTAGCTCGTACACGCCCCCAGCTGAGTTAATTCAGAGAAATAAAGGCACTTGTAGAGAATCCTCTTACACTTGGTCTGGGGTGTTGTTACTTTAGCAATAAGGTCCCACTTTTGCTCCGTGTTTCAGATTCCTCAGATTCCGGTTTTCCTTGCTAATAATGGTAGAGTTTTAATGGAAGATAATTCCTCAAGATACTAAAACAAAGTTCGGTTCGATAAATGAAATCTGCTGCTATTCTTAACTCTGGCAAGGTCTGGTTGTCTTCTTGGCGCGAGTGAATTTTCACAGTGTTCTAGCTTGGTTAATGTGTTACGTTATATTGCCCCTTTCTTTCCTGGCACGTGTTGCTTACTATTAGACCAGGGTCCAATCAGAAATGTAGTTATGTTTACATCTCGAGTGCCTGCCAATAATTTCAAACATGCGTGTTTAGGATGGAGTAATTCAAAATATTTCCACTAGGAAATTTCTGTATATTAATACAAAGGTAATGTCTTCCAAATATGGAATGAAAACATCCGATCACTCTCTAGACAATGTTTACAAATAAGATATTACTTTCATCTAAAGTAATGTCTTTGTAACAAAGTTAACAGGAAATGATTATGTCATTCGTTTCCGCCGAGTGCATGCCGACAGGTCGATAAGGTATCGCGGAGCACTGCTAGGTAAACATGACACTCGCTCACTATACGAATATTGACCGGGCCTATCTTTGTTTTACCTGCATCTTAATCTTAGCAAAGTCGAGAAGCGCAAAGCAAACATGATAAATTATCACTGAAGTGAGTGTAAAATTGATAAGAAAATAGCTAATATCTGCTTTATGCAGAGGAAAAAGTGGGCCGACCACGGAAATTGCGAGTGATTTAGTACCCACAAAAAAAATCTAACTAAATACTGCCGGAGAGGAAAAGAGATCGACCCAATTATTATGAGACAGCAGGGGAAGCTGAGAAGTGGCTCTGTGCAGGACGTGAAAATTCATAGGGACAGCCCAGAACCAGAGTACAGTATTTTAGCTCTGCATAGTGGGAGAGCCCCCTTGGATGGCGGAGAATGCACAGTATGCCATGCGTTTCTTACTCCTAGCTTGGGACCAGATGTGACGATCCTTTAAATGCAAGCCAAGCTGGAGAAATGTTGCTCATGACTTCAACTCAACACATTTCGGAATGGCAGAAAAGTCACAGCATTAAAATTTGGTGCAGGCTTCCTGGAAGGAATTCAGTTACAGTGCTCCGTGATCCATGAGAAGCGAGCATGGGGAGTGGTAAATAATATATTAAGCATCATTGATAGACAAAGCTCACTGGAGCAGAAGCTTGAGAAAATTTATTATTTATGTAGTTGTAATTTGTCATGGTTTCGTCACCAGCTCTACCCTGAGTCAGAAGGTCATGACCTCGACATGTGTAGCAGTTCTTCAGGAGAAACAAGTGACAGCGGACACGGAGGGAGCGAGCCAGATTTCACTCTTTCAAAGGTAACTTTTTTCCGCTCTAGTCAATAATAATAATAATAGCCCCTTCAATCATAACTGACCATGGCAATGCGTCCCCGAGGTGACAGCCGTCAGTTGCTTATTTTCCTGGTGTCCTTTCGACGTTTTCTCCTCTCTTCTCTATGCCGTGAGAGCTTCTTTCCGCCCAATCTGAGGTAGCGCCGTAGAGACCATCGTAACTTGGTGCGATCGGCAGCTTCATCCACCCAGGTTGCCGGATATATGTCCATTACCTTCATATCTCTCTTGCACACATCTTTGATTCTCATCTGCGGTCGCAGAACTGTTCTTTTGCCATCTGCCAGTTGTCCGTAGAAGATTTCTTTCGGAATGGGACCATCTTCCGTACGAAGGACATGGACAAGCCAGCGTAGCCTGCCCTGTCTAAGCAGTGTATACATGCTTTGAAGGCCAGCACGTGACAACACCTCGACATTTGTCACTTTGCCCTTCCACGAAATATTAAGGATGTGGCGTAGACAACGTAGATGAAAGGTATTGAGTCTTCTTTTTTGCTTAGGATAGGTTGTCCATGTCTCGCTGCCATATAGAAGTGTGTTGTTGTTGTTGTTGTTGTTTTCGTCTATTATGTTGCTGTAATACCCTGTTCAACCTGAAAGTTGGTTATAATTGGGGTATATTGTGTGTTAGGTTCTTCGGTGCTAGTCGTCTGTTAGTCCTGAAAAGGATTGGTCCTGAAAAGGACCACTAGCTGGTTGACTGGTTTCCTCGTCGTTGCTTGTCGGTTGTGGTGTATTCATTTCCTGCCTTCCTATCTGTCTTGTGTCGTTTGGTTAGTTTTTGCTTTCCTCGTTTCTGTATCTCTTGTCTTCCTGCTTTCCTGTATCTGTAATAGTGTTTTTTCTATTATTGCTGGTAGAAGTTTTTCAAGTGTTTCTTCGATGACTTCTTCGTCTGATTGCTCGTTTGTTTTGGTCGCTATTGTGTTTGTTGTCATTTCCTCGATGGCTCTTCGCTCTGCTTCAATTTTCTTGAGAATTTTTGAGTTTTCTTCCGTCAGTTCTGTCAGCAGAAGTGTGCTGGCGACGCTGGCGTTATATACCGACGCTTTGGTATTTGTTGTGAGTTTGGAGCTTCCCCAAACACGCGTTGTAAGGCGAGCAAAGGTGGCTGAAGCGTTACCAATGCCGCTGTCAATTTCTGTGTCCTGAGAGAGTTTGTCGTTGATGGTAGACCTCAGGCCAATTCATAGTTATCGACAGTGACAACTGGTGCATCATCCACATCCTGACCCAGCACATTTGTTTTCTTTAGACTTAATGTGAGGCCAAAGTCCTTGCATGCGTGGGTGAAGCGATTCATCAAGCTCTGAAGCTCCTATTGACTTTGAGTGACTTCAGTCAATAGCATTGTACCAGTCGTATTACGTGGACTTTTCCGTGTGTTACCAGGGCCAAAAATGGAATCAACTATGTCAGCGGTTCCCAACCTTTTCTCACTTGCGTACCCCTTGGCAGCCCATGTCTATAAATTGTACCCCTAATATTAGCAAAATATTTGAAATTAATATAGTTGCTGTTGTTCAAAATTTATAGATTATAACCAGAAATAAAGGGGCCAACCACGGGATTAAAAAACATTGTAATAAAAAGGTGAACAAACAGTGCATATATTTTTACATTTAAAAAATCAGAAGTTACAATAAAAATTAACATATTTAATTTATTAATAATAATAATAAAAACGTTGTTATTGTTAAAAGTTGAAATCCCTTTTTATAACACACACGTCACGTGACCATGACAAATGTTCAGTGCGATCCTTGAGATTGTTTTGAGGCACATAGTTTTTTAAAATCAGGTTCAAGTGATGTAAGATACAGTCTCAATTCTGGACCTGCATTCACTTTACTACGGTATTTATTTTTTATAAAGGTATAAGAAGAAAAAGCCCTCTCCACCAGCTCAGTATTTGTAAATGGCAACAGAAACTTAAGCGCCTTGTCGGTCAGCTGTTCATATTCTCTGCTGATGTCTCCCCAAAAGTTAATAAGGAATTTTCCTTTGAATTCAGCTATTAAAGTAGTATCAGTCGAAAGTTCAATCAACTTCTCTTTTTCGTTGATTGATAATGTGGCTGCTTGGAAATATTCTTCTTCAAAGGGATTTACAATCCAGTAGTTCCCTTTTCCAGGTTTCGGAAAGTACTTCTCCAAAGATGATTTTAACCCTTTCAAGTGTTCAATTATTTTCTCGCTCATTTCCTGGGAGAGGTGCAGCTCGTTCTCAGATAGGAAATTGTGCAGAGTTTCAAATACCTCAGGCTGGCCTTTTTCAATACATGACCTCAAAAAATCTAATTTTTTAATCATAGATTCAATTTTGTCTGAAGCATTGAAGATCGTTACCGAGCTATTCTGAAGTGCCAAATTTAGTTCGTTTATTTGTAGGAAAATATCCGATAAGTATGCAAGACTCTGAAGCCAATCACAGTCGTGTAACTTTGAAGTAAGTTGGAAAGGATGGTCTTCAAAAAAAAGATGGACATATGTATCTTTTTCCGCCATTACTCAATTTTTTTCGCGTACCCCTGAACGTCCTGTCGCGTACCCCCAGGGGTACGCGTACCACAGGTTGGGAACCGCTGAACTATGTGAATAGTTAAGTGATAAGGTGATATATTAAGTGTTACCACACTGATGATCACACTACACTGTCTGTGTGTCTTTTAACTTGCCTTCACCGTATGATTATACACAGGTATGCATAGATTGTTCAATGTATGTTGTGCGGGTCATCTCCAAGACGAGTAAGTATAGCATAGCTGAAACTCTTGCACGTGTCGTAGCAAGAACCTGTAAGATGTAATGTAATGCCTTTCAAGGCTTGGAAATCTCTCTAGTTTCGACAACCCATTGACAGTTGTCTCAGGAAAATGTCTACCGTCTGATCTTGAAAAGGCATTGACTAGACTGAAGCTCTTCACAAAATCATCTTGTAACAAGTGGGTTTCGTGCAATGAAGCTTGTCTGAGTGAATTAACGTCGTGCAATACGCGATGAGAGTAGATGAATTCACTTCATGCACTGACACAATGAGTAGCTGAACTTGGTAATTTGAGCGTGATATCTTATCTAATCACATTGTGACTAAGTGATCTTAATATATACAGAGACTCATCAACTTATGGGTTTGTAATCTTGATTCAGGAAGTACGATTTTCAGTGAGTTGAACTTGATATATAGGAGAATCAACCTGTGCGTGCTTTAATTCGCGGTAAGCTGCTGAGTGAGTTGAACTTGATATATGCATATGCGAATCAACCTGTGAGCACTTGAGAAACAGGTGAATAAATGCTGCGCGATAACGTATACAAACGCGGGTGTGTCGTAAATTTTTAAAGATAGGTCAGAAGATGTTTATGGTTCCGTCTGAGCAGAGGTGATAGTGGTAAATATGTGAGAATAAAGGTGTAAGAAATAGATTTTCACGAGGGAATAGTGTAAGAGGTAGATCTGTCTCTGGAGTGAGTAGTTTACTAGTCCAGCCTATCTATACGACTATATTTTAATATCAGACGACCTTTCTCTCCCTATATGAAATATAAGTTACACTACACACGCCCACGCACACACAATCATGTGACAGCATTACGCACAAACGTGAAAAACTATGGAGAATTGGGTATGGGTCTGACCAACACACTAAGTTAAGTTTTGTTTAGTTTATTATCACTTAAACTTTACAACATCAAACACACACACATATATATATATATATATATATATATATATATATATATATATATATATATATATATATATATATATATATATATATATATATATATATATATATATATATATATATATATATATATATATATATATATATATATATATATATATATATATTATATATATATATATATATATTATATATATATATATATATATATATATATATATATATATATATATATATAAATATATATAATCATGTTTACAGACATAGGAAAATAACCCAATAAGTGCCCTCCCCCCTTGTTGAGAAAAGAAAAAGATCCCAAAGGAAGTTAATAACCCAAAAGGTCAAAGATCAACACTAGGGTAAAGAATAGACAGGAAAGAAAAGAACAAGTCACACTAAAATGCTATCCAGAAAAAAATTAAACAATAGTTAAAAGAAACAGAAGTTTGCAGGTACAATGTTCCATGTAACAAAGAAAATATTTCACTCTTTCTCTTTCTCTGTTATACGTGGCCGCTCATTCGCTCCTTACCTAATCTGGTGAAACAATCTTTTGGAAGAATAATCCATGAATGTGCACATAAAAATCCAGTAGTTGGTATCATCCGAATCGGCCCCAGCCCCTCCGATAAAAATTAAATCTTACACGGGGAACGCCTAATTTGGTGGTAGATTTCTGGATACACAATTGACCCCTATAATAGTTCATGCCGGAACTCTCTGAGATATGGCACTCCCAGTAAACAGCAGGAAAACATATGATTGCTAAAAACTGTTAGCTATGATGATGATGACAATTCTGTCGGCTTGCTCTGGGGTGAGTACCGATTATGAAACAGAGTATTCTCCTGGATAAAATCCACTTGGGTAAACGACTGTCAGAAGTCGGGAAAAATGTTATGTATATTGCCACAGCGGGCTGATAATATTGAATGGAAAAATCTGGGTATTTTGTAAGTCCCGTTACTCAAATTTACAGTTAATAAATGTTAGAGTGTCGCCTTGGCAATTCCTATTCACACCGGTACGGGGACGAACGCCAAGGAAAAAAAACGATAACTATTATTCCTTCAGTAACTGAGCAGTAAAATGACTCAGGATGGTGACACAACAAGAGAAATCCATACTAGAATTGCTTTGGCAGCTAGCGCCTTCAATAGATTATCTAACATTTGGAAATTACGATCATTGAATATACATACCAAGCTTCGTCTGTTTAATTCAAATGTTATCTCAGTGTTAACATATGGCTGTGAGAGTTGGAAAATAACAAAATCATTGGAGAACAAGCTGAATACATTCGAGAACAAATGTCTTAGAAAACTCATGAACATCAGTTGGAAAGAATTCAAGACTAATCGACAAATAAGAGAAGACTCTAGGCAGAAATATGTCTCCGACTATATAAGGAAAAGACGATGGTCATATATCGGTCATGTCCTACGAATGCAAAACAACAGAATACCACTACAGGCGCTCACTTGGGTTCCTGAGGGTAAGAGGAAAAAAGGAAGACCAAAAGAAACACTCAGAAGAACAATAAGAGAAGGAAGAACGTTGGGATTAAACAATGTGCAAGAGCTAAGAGGAGTGGCGTCACAACGAACAACCTGGAGAGCACTGGTTTCTGCCTTATGCGCCGTGTTTGGTGCTTAAAGAATTTATTATTATTATTTAACTGAGCAAAGGACCACAATAGAAAACCGCTGGCCGCTGGGTTTGATCAAGCACTGTATTAGGAAGAAAACAAAACATTTAGCCAACTGACAATATCCTATACTAGCAAGCGTAAGGTATGATCTCTTATTCTCTCCGTCACCTAATTAAATTAAAAGGCACAAGGTATCTTAAGCCTTAACTATCGCGCGTCGCTTCACGAGTACGGGTTTGGTAAAAGCATGCCGCCTTTCCCCCCTCCGACCCGGTAAAAAAACTCTCAACGCACAATGTCAGTTATAATTAAATTATGACTACGCTCCCTTAACAATTATCGCCCGTCATTACTGGCTAGTTGATTGTCGGCGTCTATCGTTTTTACACATGATATTAAATGCTAGTCACTATATAATTACACACAATGAAAATATAATGCGCATTCTACTCTGTCACTTTATCCGTCACTCATAGCATTTTACTTAGTCGGCTAAACCGTATCTTCTGGTGTAAAAAAATGGTTGATTGATTTTTACATTACTGAACCACTGATAAGAAAATATCTACGCGTTTGCTATACCGCTAGTCTTAACGCTAGGGACTGACAGTGAATAAAATGGTAAAACTTTAACACTTTTAACACTTAAGCACAACTTATATTATTACCAGAAAAACAGAATAATCCCCACGAAGGCTATTAACGCACTATTTCACATAGGTTCTAGCATACGCGTTTAGATTATCCAAAATTTATTTAGAGACTTGATAACTGACTTGGAGAGAAGGTAGTATATATACAGATTTAGTGTAATATCTCTAAAAGATGTGACAATTCACACCTTGGACGTATCAGGGAAAATCAACGAGCTTGGCTTCAGAGATAAAGGATTCTACGGTTCGCTCACTCGCGATGGCGAACAACAACAGAAGATATCCCGTGCAAACGGGTTTTCTTAGATTTTCTCCCCCTGCCGTAGATCAAATACTTAATTCCCCTGAAAATGTCGGACATCAAAGATGATCGGGAAATATTATTATCGCCCTTTGAATTTGCTACCGAGTCTGATCTGTTTCCCCACGTGCTTTCTGTCACTATCCGATGAATGACAGATCAGCTCGCGTGAGAACTCAGGTAAACAGACCGGTTCGCTCCCCTGTTATCTGGCATGTTGCAAAAATAGATAAACAATTCGTTAGCGCAAGAAAGACAGGAAAAAAATAAGCGTGGCTTAAAAAGTGAGTCAACAGACAGCCAATTCCGTGGTTTTGCCTTCGCAAAATGTAAATACTAACTGAGGAAGCGAAGGTGGTCGGATTTCTGTAGGATTACTGAGGCTATATTTACATATGTCACAGGGTGTGGAGATTTTCCTTATAACTTAGGAAGTGTATGATGTCCTATCTTTGAATTCTGCTGTCTGGACGTACGCTTTGCTAGCTTCTTTTTGATTAGCCGCCAAACACGTTATGCTTAGACTCAGACTTCTGAAGGACTAAAAACACAAAAGTGGCTTCAAAAGTTTCACATCTAATATCACTAACTGACTTTCCTTTTTTATCTTATTCTCACTATGGCTTCTTCCTAGCTGATCATTCTGTTTTTAATTCTCTTATTATGTTACATTACATGCGGCGCACGTGGCAAGTGTTAAGTATATTGAGAATGAACGTGTGTGCTCATGTAAGTCTGAATTGATGATCTAACAATCTAGATGAAGATGAAGTATATAACTATGAATGACTTCATGATTTTCTCATAGAGAAAAAATCTTTGGTTTTATTAACCATTAACGAATAGAAGTAATGGAAACACAGTCTTTCGCACATTTAGCAATAAGGCTAAGTGCAAAATGCAATCTTAAATAAGAAAAAAGAAAAATGAATAATAATTTTTCTAAAACTTACTAACCTCCTTATCACTTCACAAATTTCTTAAGAACACTATACAAAATTAAATTCCACAAATACAAGTTATATATCAACACATGAATGAAATTATAGAATAGACTATGAAGAGGCTATGCTCTGGGAAACTATGCTCCGGGTTTGTTGGAAACTCCCTACTGAATTATGGCGAATTTGTCGTTATATTTTGGGTTGCTGTCGTAACTTTTATCTGAGAGAGTTCTGATGGATATTGGTCCTTTAGAGTGTAGAATGATAGTGAAGGCTCTGTGAGAATAAGGATTTAGGAAAGTGAGGTAGTAGATTCACAAGGGCTGGGGAAGAGTAAGAACAGTCTCTTATTACGACAATATTTGTCTCTCAAAACTATTCCTACCACTCTTCTGAACAAACAGTTGTTTGTCAGTTTCAGTCGCTCATGCGCACACACCGATTTGGTGATTCTGACGCACAACGTACATGAATACACACTACGATAACAAAATATGGGAAATGTTTGGGTTTTGGGCCAGCCGACACCAATGCTAATAAAGTTTTTAATACTTTTATTATCATAAAATCAAGTTACAAGTAAGTATCAATGTACAGTCAGAAATCATGGGTTACAAAACACAAAATAACAGGGGAGGGTTTCTGAGGAGAAGTATCCAATGCACCTTTTCCTGCTTGTATTTACAAACAGAAAAGACCGGGTCCCAAAGACGAGAAAGGGGGGGGGGGGGGGATGATGATGATCAGAGATAGGCAATTTAACCCAATGGTAAATTTATTACTCTGAATCAACGGGGTTACAGTAATAAGGGGTAAAGGAAAAGCTAGGGGTCATCAAATGTTTTCCTTTAATCAACCAATTTTATCGGGAGGGGGGAATGCTCACAGTTAAATAATCCCGCTAGGAGAAATCCCGTACAATTAATACAGTACACCTTAATACTAGGTTGAACTAATTATAAGGGTAAAAAAATTAAATCTACTTTTTTCATTAAAAAAAAAAACACGCTTGGCTGGCCAGCACACAGTCGCACACACACATACTTACCAAAAGGTGAATTCTGGCACTTCATATGGAAATACATAAAAAAAACAGCACTAAACCTTGGCTTAGGTAAAAGTATTTTCTTCCGTGTACAGCCCCAGATTAGCGGGTTGTTGAAGTTAACAAAGTGTCCCGAAATCGCTGGACGTTGAAGTTTAACGGTACTGTTTGTTTATTAGATAAAGTTCCTAAAGAATGGCACAGGCACTTGGCTAGGTGTGAGGAATGCTGTGGTGTCTAAGATACCACAGCTGGTGGAGATAACTTTCTTTTGCAGTAATGTCACAAACTACAAAAACACTGAGGTAAGTTCTTCAGGGGGTTGGTACAATCCAATGATTATGCTTGACAGACAGTGTCAGGGAAATCTATGTTCTTCTTCACAAATAGAGCAGTGAGTAAAATATTTCTACTGTTGACTGTTCTTCTTCCGGTTTGATAACTATAAAACGACTTTATGAATTGGGATTTTAAAATAGTCTTTGGGTTTGCTTTGTTTCTGTATACTTCAGATAGCTGAATCCCAACAGGATCGCCACAAAGATTAAATTTCAAATATGTTCATAAGTCACTGGAGTAATCGAACTGAGTCGGCAAGACTCTAGATATATATTATTGCTGCAAAATGGCTGCTTAAATGATGTTTCATTGCTGCTTAATTGCTGCTTAAATGATGTTTCATTGCTGCTTAATTGCTGGGATGCGAGGTTCAAAAGATCATTCTGGATGCAATAGAAAAACATGAAATGCAATAAAATCATATTAAAATCTAACGCGCGATACATTTACAGTTTAACTATTTTCTGCACTCGCGTCTTCAATTAATAAAGCAAGAGAGAAAAAAAAAAACTCCCCGTGAGGTTAATAGTTGAAAGCACATCTATTTATACAGAACTAAACTGTATTAAAGTTATAATTCCCTTAAGCGGCTATTGTATTAGGAAATAAACTTATAGATGTAACATTTAGTTGGCACTAGAACTTTGAAGGTGGGCTTATTTAATAAGGTTAAATTTACACCACAATCCAGTGAACTAAATATGAAATAACTAGACCACTGATCACTCGAAGCTAATGTATAAATTACCGTCTGCATAGAAAAAGAATTTCACTCCAATAGCCAACAATTTAGATGAAATCTAGCAAGAATTTTTTTCTATATGCTAGTGAATCTTAGAATTCTGTCAGAACGAATGATACGTTGCCCTTTTCAGATTCTGTATTTATCTATTAGAAAGGCAAGATAAATGGTACATGTGAAAATTTCGCGCCTCGTCAGGTCCCAGGGGAAGTCGAAGTTATTTAGCCGCCATGCTAACCACGATGGCCTGACTGGCTTCCGATCTACGTTCGTCTCAGGCTACTCACACGAGGATGTGAAATTTCGGCGAGACTAGCCTCGTTTGCGGTGAGTTTCCTGATTCCTCAGATCGTATCCGCTACGCTGAGCGTTCCGTCTTTCGGGCAAGTCTGCCGGTGGCCACAGACGTGCGAAGTCTGCAAGAAGCTTTCTTCTGACCGCTCGTGTCCGTCTTGCGAACGGTTCAGTGTTCGTACGGAGATGCTAAACTTCTGCTTCTCTGTTCTGGGGATCTTCCTTGACTGCTTTGATCCTAGCCGCTACTCTTCGTTGATGAAAAGTTACAACAATACTGATGTTCAGGGATTCTAATGTTATGAAAAGCTAAAGTCCCTTTAATCTTCCATCAGCTCAGGGAAAATTCACTTGACAAACTAGACGTACGTCACAATCGTCCCCACTTTTAGACATGAAACCATTTTTCATGTTTCCTTCTTGACAATGGAGGTGACCTGATTGGTGACTTTAGGATGAGTGGTATCTTCAGTTTGCTCTTCTTCCTCTGTAGACCAGTTTCTACTCAAGAAGTCAGCTCCGACATTCTGTTTTCTTGGAATATATTCCACTTTGAAGGAATAGACGCTCAATAATAATTTCCAGCGCATAATCCTTGCGTTGAATTCCTTATTGGCATCAAGGAAAGCTAATGGAGCGTGGTCGGTTTGTACTGTGAAAGAAGTACCATACAGAAACTCATAATGGCGTCTGATGCCATGAATCAGAGCGAGACATTCTCTTTCAACGACACTGTAGTTGCGTTCAGCCTTGTTCAGTTTCCGACTGCCGTAAGCTACTGGGAATAGCATATTCGGGTCACTGTCCTCGGCTTGCAACAATGTTGACCCGATGCCCTGACCTGACGCGTCAACTCTCAGTACAAAGGGCTTCTTAAGGTCAGGTAACCTTAGGATGGGGTATGCCGACAACTGTCCTTTCAAAGTGCTGTAGGCATGTTCACACTTTTGATCCCACATGACCTTATCAGGACAACCTTTCTTGGTGAGGTCAGTCAGAGGTGCCGTTAAGTCCGTTGAAGTTCTCGATGTATTTCTGATAATATGCACATAGTGATAGGAAGGAACGCACGTCTTTCTTCGTTCTAGGCCTTTTTGCTGCAGCTATTTTCTCCACGTTCTTCTGAACAGGCCAACTACAGCCGTGGGAAATAGTATGCCCCAAGAAGTCTAGCTTTTCGAACCCGATGAGACATTTGCTAGGTCTGGCTGTGAGACCAGTTTCCTGTAGTCTCCTGAGGAGCATAGCAACCGTAGCAATATGTTCGTCGTAGGTTTCCGATGCAATTAATATGTCATCCATGAAATTATGGATGTGGGGACTTTGCAAAGGTTCTAGAAGCTTCCTCATCATCCTGGTGAACACTCCTGGTGCGTTATGCAATCCGAACGGCAACACATTAAATGTGTAATGTCCTTCACTAGTGCTGAAAGCTAGCAAAGGTTTAACTTCCTCCTTGACTGGTATTTGATAATAACCTTTACTGAGGTCAATCTTGGAGAAAATCGTTGCCTTGCTGAGCTTGGTGAACAACTCAGAAACAGTTTGGAGAGGTTCGGGCTGGAATTCCGTAACAGCGTTTAGCAGCCGGTAATCTATACACAGCCGAACTTCCTTATTGGGCTTCTGCAACAGCACTACACTAGAACTGTAAGGAGATGTAGACTCACTGATAATTCCTGCCTGACGCAGCTTGTCTATTTCTCCGCGAAGTGCATCAGCTTTAGCGTACGGGATGGGGTAAACTCTGGTTCGAACAGGGGTCTCATTTGTTAATTTCATATCAAATTCGATGAGATTTTTTCGACTAGGTACATCCGTTAAGACTGCACTGTACTGTTTTAGTAGCGCCCTGGTTTCTGTTTGTTGTTCTGGTGAGAGATTGTCGCCGAACTTGACATCTTTAAAGGATTCTGAGGGTTGCAGTGGATACTCCATGCAACCATCATCATCTTCCTCGTCTTCCGTTGCTATGGCGACAGCCAGGAGATGCTCGGAGGATGGCACCGGTCTTTCCAAATATTTCTTTAGCAGATTTATGTGGAAGACCTCCTTTCCTTTGATGGAGATCTTGTAATTGGTACGTGAGATCTTTTTAAGGACGGTAAACGGCCCTTGCCATCCGATTCGAAGTTTATTGCTTCCGGTTGGAAGTAGCAACAAAACTTTCTCCCCTGGTTGTAGTTCTCTCTCTTTTGCAGCTTTATTGTATCTTTTAGCATGTTTAGCGCGGGCTTTCGTAAGGTTGGTAGTAACTAGATCCCATCCTAGCTTTAGCCTTTCCTTGAGCTCAGATACATACTTGCTTGCAGAGACGACTGTCTCGTCTGCCTTTTGGTCTGTCAGGGACCGAAGTAAGGCTTCTAGTGGCCCCTTAATAGGTCTGCCAAATAAAAGTGTAGCTGGCGCGAATCCCGTAAACGCTTGGGGTACCTCTCGGTAGGCGAATAAGGCAGCCGATATATATAGGTCCCAGTCTTCCGGTTTCTCCTGACCCAGCTTACGTAACGTGGTGGTGAGGGTGCCGTTAAAACGTTCCACGAGCCCATTTTTTGCCGGATGGTAGGGACTTGTGTGGATATGTTTGGCCCTCAAGATCTTAAAGATCTCCTCCATTAACAGGCTACGGAATTGGGATCCATTGTCCGTCAACTTGTTGAGGGAATCCCAACCGTGTAAAAATTTGCACGAGGGCTTCTGCGACATGCTTGGAATCTGTGCATGTTAGCGGTATAGCTTCGGCCCACATTGTGCAAGTGTCGACTAAAGTCAGGATGAAGCTGCTCTTTCTTTTGGTCCTTTCCAGGGGTCCAATGATGTCGACAGCAACCCGTTCAAATGGAGTACTCACTATTGGCATTTGCCCCATAGGTACTGGGGTTGTCAAGTGCTTTGGTGCTACCCGTTGGCACTGGGCGGAGGATTTCACATACCTGATAATTTCAGAGTTCATTCCTGGCCACCAATAGTGGTTTTTTATTCGCTGAATAGTGGCGTTTTGTTCCATATGTCCGCTAGAGGGAAGAGAGTGCCCCATTTCTAAGATCTGGCTTCTGTACTGCGTCGGTACTAGGAGCTGGTTATTCCCCGTGTCCGGGTTGCCCGTTCTACGATACAATACGCCGTCCTTAGAAAAGATGTCTCCGTTGTGTCTGGGGTCCTTAGCCATGGGCAGTTTTCTAAAGCAGGGCTCCAGAGTAGGGTCCTTTTGTTGCGCCTCCTTCAGTTCGTTCGGCAACAAATTTGGCGCAGGCTCCCTCTCCTTCTTGGCTTGCCCTCTTGTGGTTACCGCTGCCACAATCGGCTCCTTTGGTCTCCCAATAAACACATATCTACATCCCAGGATAACTGGGTAGATAGGATCATCCATAATGGCCGCTTTAATAGCTCGTCTGACAAAGTCAGAGTGTATTTCTACCAGTTCGATAGGAAGCGTCCTGGGTGCATCACTCCTGAAAACTCCACTAAGTTTGACGGTTTCCTCTGTCTCCTGACCTGGTTTGACTAGGTGTCTGGTGACAATACAACTAAAGCTTAGTCCAGTGTCAAAGAGACAAGTAGTTGAGGTACCATTCAAAATTACAGTTCCTCGAGTTGAGGGTCGGTCCCCCTCAGGTTTAGAATAACTGACATTGACTCTACCTTTCGAGGCTGTATGCAAACATCCGACGCGGTTTGAACCGGTTTGTTTGCCCTGATCAGACGTTCCTGGTGTAGGGGTCTTCCCTTTTCCTTGACCTTGATGGCCGCGCTGCCACGTAGGCTTGGTAGGTTGATCAGAATTGTTGTTGGGGGGGTATCGGGTTTTGTAGAATTTCAATTTTTCCTGGGGAGGTCTCTGGATATTATTTTCTCGTTGGTTATAGTTCTGAGAGGAATTAGAGGAATAGGATGACTGCTCTAGATTTTGTTTACGAGATGGTTCATCTGTGGGTTTACGTTTAATGCTGGGAAGTTCGGCCATTGCATTGGTATAGCGTTCTGCCTTATTGAGTATGTCCTCAAGCCTGACTGCGCCCTGTTCAGCCAAAAATCTACGGGTTTCGTTTGACAAAGTTGACCTTATCTGTTCCACAAGAACAAGTTCAAGTAGTCCCTCATATGTAAGAGGTAGGTCAGATAATTCAATGCACTTTGTCAAATAGCCCGTGAGACGTGAAGAGAACTGCGGGAATGTTTCCGTGCTCTCTTTCCGGCTGTTTCTGAACATTTGCAGACATTTTCGGGCGGTCATCTCAAACCGCTCTAGCAAGGCCTTTTTCAGCATGTCGTAATCATGTTGGTTGGTTCCCAGCTTTGTATATACGTCATAAGCAGTACTTTTTAATGACGTTGAGAGTTTAAGTGCCCAGCAGGAACTCTCTATCCCATACAGATTTGCGAGCCTCTCGAATTTTTCTAGATAGCTGTCAATTTTCTCATTGGGACTAGGAAAAGACTCTAAAGCAAAAGACATCGCAGTTAATTGGGCAGATTGAGTGCTGGAGAGGTCCATTGACTGAGACTGGTGCGAAGACGGCTCTCCCTTATTCGAAGTAGAGGCGCCCGACTCTCTAAAGCCTTAAGCGCCAGTTTATGCTGTCTTTCTCTCTCTCTCTCTCTCTCTCTCTCTCTCTCTCTCCCTGCGAGTTTCCATCTCTGCCTCAATTTTCTTCTGCTCCAATAGACGAGCTTCCGCTTCTTTCCTATCTGCCCTCTCCTGTGCTTCTCTCCTCTCTGCTCTCTCTTGCTCCGCGTCATACCTTTCAAGTTCTTTGTTGACAAACAGGTTCGCGGCTTCTCATTCTAATCCTGAGTCCTTCGCCTCCTGTCTCAAAATGGATCTTATCCTAATTCTCTCTGCCATACCAAAGAACTGGATGCTTCTAAGACCTTTAGCTAAGCTCAACTCTTTTTAACTTCAAAAACCTTTAGTGACTGTAAAACCAATCACGCCATCCCAGCAATTATATAACAAAATTTCAATTTTCTCTGCCAGAGAATGCAAAGGTGACAAATATTTTAATCACTAACTTTTTGCTCCTGTGGAAAGAACAAACCTGTAATACTTATTGTGTGGTCGGCTGTAAAGGGCAATTTTTACTATCTTGCAATATAATACATTTATATTCTTATTATGTTCGCAAATATTTTGTAAGCAAAGTATTTCCTTTTTTAAGTGCTTAAGGAGAAGTCATTTTTGGGTTGCTTCCCTTGAAAATAGTTCTGTCATCTTCGATCGGACTCCGCAGACGACTCTAGGCCTACTGTGATTTATTCTGTGGCTGGGTAGGAATAGATTGTTCTTGCTTCTGTATATCTATGGCCTGAATTTATACGTAGTGTTTGTATGAGTAGGACGAGTCTGTCTTATATATGGATATCTTTGCATTTCTAAGTCGAACTAATTTGGTTGTCGCTAGAAAAGGTCAAAGGCTATGCAGCGGAAGTATCGCTAGCAAGGGGTGTGATCCATGGCTGTCATCCTGTGAGGATGCCGAGTTTTGTTGTAGCAGGCTTTTTGCCGAAATAGTGATCTAGATATGGATGGGGAAAAGTGATAATCATTTAGACATGTTGTATGTACTTTACCCCAGTGTTTATTCTCTTTTGCCAAGGAATGGCAAAGTTATATTTCGCATAAAAAGGTAAAACCACAATTTATTATGAACTTGGGCTTCGCCATCGTTGTTGATAAGCAGATGCACAGTGGTACTTTTAAAAAAGAATATCCATTCAAAGGAAGAAGACATTCCTATGTATCAGCACTGGATTGTATGATATTATTCAATTACCTCTATGAGAGAAGCTATGAAGAAATGAGGACATTTAATGAATGACTAATTTTGGTCTATATTCTATAGTGAGTGAAGCTCACGAGAGAGAGAACAGCCATGTTGAAATTCATATACTTTGTATTTATCGAGTGAGAAAAAGGGATGCCTGTACTATCGCTCGATGAACCAAGAGATCACTGCTACATGTGAGAACCCATGTCTGGGATTCCTATATTATGAAATATATATATATATATTGAACTTTACGTGAAGGAATATTCGCTAGACGAGGTTAGGTCTAGGAGCCTTCCTATGTATCGGTTATGGTCTGACGTGCCCAGTCAGTAAAGCCAGATGATTTACATGATGGAACGCTGAATGCTTATTTACGAATGCTCCATTATGATATTTGCCAAGCATGAATGCTAACTTAAGATGATATTCCTGTGATCAACATTATACTGTCTATGTCGACATTTGTTCCTGTAACCATACACGTACTGTCCAAGTGTGCGTCCCATTAAATGTTATAAAAAGACCACCGTAGTTCCAGTACTTCTTGAATTCGAACAGTGTGAGTATGAGTGATGTACTACCAACCTGTCAACTCTATCGAATCATTCTACCATTCGCGTACTGACATTCAGATACACACTCATTGTTTACACTCACATTCTTGTCGGAGCCTCATCACGTTCCAGGACAAGATGACCTGTATGACCAAAACTGTGCTGGGTTTGATGAGTTGACAATCGTTACACTTTACTACACCAGTCCCAACATCTACATTTATCCACTGGTGGACATTCACATCATTTAACAAATAAAGCATGATTCAACAACTAGTAGCCAGTATGAGTTAACAACTACACAAAGAGGTTTAACAACTGGTGGCCAGTGTGGGGAGTATGCAGTAACTAGGTCAGGGTTTGTTGACATTTGGTTCGTTGGACATTTGCCATACAACTGACAGTGTTACACAGCAAGCTTGGTTGAAACATAGAACATTACACATCAGGACTGGAGAATATTTGACAGTGTTTGCGAAAGAAAATGTTATTGAACTGAGAAGTCCTACATTGATTGTTATCATTCAAATCAACGATGGAGCTTCTATTTCTGTGTTGAATTTAAAATAATTAGACCAGAAGTATTTGTTTAATAAAGTACCACAGTACTGTACTATTAGGCAGTGTAACTGAGCCTTCATTCCAACACATTCTTTCTGCAACACTCTATTTACATCATATTGCCATACTATTTATGCATTTATGTATTTATGTTTAACTATTTATATGTGATATTTGTTTGTATCCAGCGGGTTGTTGTTTCGGTTGGGCGGTGTCACACAGCAGAGTATCCCACGTAATAGAGGGTCTGATGTGTGCGTTTCTATAGGTGCAATTTTCTTCATTGGAAATTTGCTGCGACAGCTGTTGCTATTAGTGTTAGCTGTGAAGTCTGTACTCATTGTTGTTTTTGTAATATTCCTCTGTTCTTTAGTTTGTTTTGATTTGTTTGTAATTTGTTGGTCTACCCTATTCTATCTTTCAGTTCTATTCTCAATTTATATTTATATACTGTGGCGTTATTTGTATTTGTTATCCTCTTGCGGTTTATCTTTTATTGTTTTTCCAATTTTATTTATTTCATTTCCGCAAATGTTTTCATGTTTTTCTGTATAACTGTTTTGTTTTGTGCCTGATCGACATACACTATTTAAAATATAGTTGATCATATAAATTGATGTACAAGAATCAACTGATAGTTAATTGCTATTACTAAAGGTACACAGTTGATGATATAAAACACTATTTCTGGTGCACTGCACTTATATTATAGAGTGAACCAGCAACTTATAGCTGTTATTATATAAGGATTTATACAAGACCTTTGTAAGGCTTGTTTCCCACAGTGATTGGGATAGTTAAGTACTATTTTTCACAGGTTACAAAGTTATCATACAAAGTCTTTGATTAAGACTAAGAAAGTAAATTTATTTACTTTTGCAAATTACTGATCTTATTAGACAAGATGTCTACCTTGGATTATTTTATCACACAAGGCAGGGCTCTTGATAAGACTGGTCAGCAGTTAGAAGAATGGGCAGTTGCTCAATATGACAAAGCATTGGCTGCTGAAGAAAGAAAAGCATTGATTGAAGAAAAGAAATTAGAAGCTGAGGAAAGAAAATTACAAAGAGAGGATGAACAAAAGAAATTGCAGATACAGACTGATGAAAAAAGATTCCAGATGGAAATGGAAAAAGAGAAAAGAAAAGATGAAGCTGCTGCTGAAGAGAAAAAATTACAGGCTGCTGCAGAAGAGAGAAAATTACAAGCTGAAGCTCAAGAAAAAAAAAGCAATAAGAGAACATGAACACCAAAAAGAACTTTTAGCATTTGAGTTAGAAAAGTTAAAGTTAACAAACATAAGTAATGTTAATCAAGCATCTAGTGGTAATGGTAAACCCTTTACTTACAAGGTCAAGGTACCAGCGTTCAACCCTTCCAGTGATGACATAACATTCTGGCTAAACAGATTTGAACGCTCGTGTCGAGCACATAATGTGGACAAATCACAATATGCTAACCAGTTATCAGAAAATCTGAAAGGTGATTCTCTGACTAGTTTAAGTTTGGTTGAAGAGGCTGACAAAGATAACTATGATGTTATTAGGGCAGCCTTGTTAAAGAAGTATCAGTTGTCTGAAGAGGGTTATCGGAAGTTGTTTAAGGCAATGGAGCCTGAGGCAGGTGTAGAATTCTCAGAATTCATTGCAAGAACACGTCTTACATTTGATCGTTGGATTGAGCTATCCAAAACAGAAAAGACTTATGAAGCCCTTATGGACTTGATACTCAGAGACAAGATTATGTCAAGTATAAATAAACCTTTCCTCGAATTCTTACATGAGCGTAAACCTAAGTCTCTAAAAGAAATGGAACAGTATTGTACCCAATACGTCACTGCACATCCGGACGTAGCTATTAGCAACAGTAAGGTTAAAGAAGGTATGCCAGTTGCTTCTGCAACACCATACAACCCTAATCACTCTCACAAATTCCAAGGACCTCAAAATAGGTTTAATAAAAAAGGTAACTATTACAGTTATCAGAACCAAGGTAACCAATCATTTCAGGGTTCTTCTTCGAATACCTGGAGAAGAGCTGACAGCCCTCGATTCAGGGGTGGTCATAATTACAGGAACTTTCGCAAAGGAAGTCATTCTAGAAACTATCCAAGTTTTCCTTCATGGAGACAACAGGATCATAATTACCGAGATACTCATTATAATGAATATGATGATAGTAACCAAAGGAGCTATGATTCAAACCCGAGTAGGGGTTATAATGGTGGAAACAATGATAAGTACAGAGGCAATAATAACAGAGGTAGAGCACAATTCAAAAAACATAAAGCTCATTACCAGGCGAACTCTGCACAGCAAGAGTCCCACGAAGCCTATAAACAAAATAAAGATAATGATGACTCTAATAATATGGCATGTGCCGCTTTTGATTTTGGGAGAGCATCTCAGTGCCCCCAATGCAAAACATTATTTGAGCCAACCACAGTGTCTACTTTAAGCTGTGGCCATCCTCTTCCCGCTCTTCCTGCGTCAATCGCGCATGATGGGAGAGGTTCTCTTGTCTTACACAAAGGTTTAGTAAATGACAATCCAGTCTCAGTACTTTTTGATTCTGGATGCACAACTATTGGGGTTAGGCAGTCACTCATAGATCCTTCTCATTCTACAGGCAAAGTAGTCAAATGCGTAACATTTGGCGGCACCATAGAGAAATACTCTACCGCTATCATTAGGATTGCTACTCCTTTCTTCACAGGAGATGTACACGCATGTCTTTTGCCGGATCCGATCGCTGATCTTATCATCGGTCGCATTCACGGAGTCAAAGAATGCACTCCGGAGCAAATTTCCGTTTGGGAAAATCAAAATATGCAATCTGCTAATGCAGTAGTCACTAGAGCTCAAGCTCTCAATATGCCTGAAACTTCATCTGTTGAAGATAATGAAGTGCATAACCAAGATGATCCCTTGGTAATTTCTCGTGACTCGTTTATAAAACAACAAGAAGAAGATCCGACTCTTAAGAAATTCTTCACTCTTGTAACAAAAGGTGATCCGAATAAAGATTCAAATTGTAAATCTTGGATTACAATGAAGAATGGCGTACTTGTACGTATGGTGCAAGACTCCACTAAGTCAAGTCATTCTCAGATTCTTGTACCCAAGAATTTGAGAGTTAAGATCTTACAACATGCACACGACTCTCAGTGTGCTGGTCACATGGGTTTTTCCCGTACTAAGTCAAGAGTTCTTGCGGCTTTCTTTTGGCCTTTTGTGAACAAGGACATACGGATCTATTGTCGATCCTGTAAAGTATGTCAAGAAGTCAAATCCAAAGGTCCTCGTCATGCTGCGCCTATTCAGGCTGCAGATATTCCTATTCGTCCATTCCAGAAAATGGCGATAGACATCATTGGTCCATTCAAGATCAAATCTGCTAGAGGACATCAGTTTATCTTAACGTGTGTAGACATGTGCACACGTTGGCCAGAGGCTATCCCTCTAAAGAGCATTACTACCGCTGACATTGCAGATGCTCTTTGGCTTATATTTTCTCGGCTGGGATTCCCCGGAGAAATATTATCAGATCATGGCACCCAACTGATATCGGATACCATGTCTCAAGTAATGTCTACTCTACAGATAGAGAGATCTTTGAGTAGCATCTATCATCCTATGTCCAATGGGATGGTCGAGCGACTAAATAGAACACTTAAGAACTTATTAGGGAAGATAACTGAGGATCATCCTCAGGATTGGGATAGGGTTTTACCCGCGGCCCTCTTCGCGTACAGAGAGGTCCCCAATGAACATACAGGGTTTTCGCCCTTTGAACTTGTCTTTGGCGCGCGACCGCGCGGCCCAATGTCTTTGCTGCATGATCTTATAACAGCTGACAATATTGACGATGACACAAAATCTTCTTACGAGTATGTCATCGCGCTGAGACAAAAGATTATCGAAGCATGCAAATTGGCAACGTCCTCTTCTGAGTTTGCTAAGCAGAAGGCAAGACAATTTGCTAATAAGAAGAGAACTTTACGACAACTTTGTCCTGGTGACAAAGCATTTGTTTTGCTACCTTGTCGTGAAAATAGACTCCTTATTAGTTGGAAAGGTCCGTACGATATAATATCGAAAATTTCAGATGTTGACTACATCGTCGATATTAACGGGAAGCATAAAACCTTCCACATCAATATGCTTACGGAGTTCCATGAACGTCCTGACTATCTACAGCCTATTTTCCAGGCAACGGACGATTCTCATGTCAAACATGGTCATTACTCATCACTGTCTGTAATACAGGATGAGGAAACAAGTTTTTCGGATGTTAATCTCCCGCTTCCAATGATCCCACTTCATTCTAGTGAATCATGGAAAGACGTTACTGTTTCTCCTGATTTGTCTCTAGGAGAACGGCGACAAGTTTCGTCTATGTTACAAACATTTCAGGATGTCCTCACTGACATCCCTGGACAAACTCATGTCATTGAGCATGACATTGTTCTAACTGAACATACTCCAATTAGGGTTAGGCCTTATCCTATCCCTATACATTTCCAAACACAGGTTGAAAAGGAGTTGGATGAAATGATAGATTTACAAATAATCGAACCATCCACTTTTGCATATTCTTCGCCGATGGTTATTGTTCGGAAAAAAAACAATAACATACGTCTTTGCGTTGACTATCGCAAATTGAATCAAGTTACGAAGTTCGATGCTGAACCTATGCCTTTACTAGAAGAACTACTTACGCGTCTTTCTAAATCGCATTTTTTCACTAAACTTGATTTGTCTAAAGGATATTGGCAAGTTCCATTATCCGAACGCGCCAAACCTCTTACCGCTTTCTCTACTCCCAGAGGCCTTTTCCAATGGAATTTTATGCCTTTCGGCCTTATGAACGCACCAGCTACATTTGTACGCATGATGCGTCGAATCCTATCGTATCGGTCAGATGTCATTGCTTATCTAGACGACATCTGTCTTTTCAGCGATACTTGGGAAGATCACTATTCAGGATTAGTTGAATTATTATCAACTCTGCGTGAGTATAACCTGACAGCAAAACCATCTAAAGCTTGTATTGGCTTTAGCGAAATTGCTTTCTTAGGCCATCGAGTAGGTCACGGTTTCTTGAAGACAGAAGACCATAATATCACTAAGATACTTAACATCTCTATCCCTAGGACTAAAAAGCAAGTGCGAAGTCTTTTAGGTCTCATACAATTTTATGGACGTTTCATTCCGAATCTGTCCTCTATCATGGCACCTCTCTCTACACTATTAAAGAAAGGGTCGCCTAACATGGTTCACTGGTCTCATGAATGCCAATCTTCACTAGAGAAGATCAAAACTATGTTTTCATCACCACCTATTTTAGTGTTACCTACAACAGATAAGACATTTGTTCTTCGTAGTGACGCTTCATCCACTGGGATTGGAGCGGCACTAATGCAAGAGTACTCTGGAACTCTGCATCCTGTAATGTACATATCCAGAAAACTTAATGCTGCAGAAAGGAATTACTCGGTTTTAGACCGTGAATTATTGGCAATGGTTTGGTCAATTCTCAAACTCCAAAGATTCCTTCTGGGCGCGCATTTCGTAGTGGAAACTGACCAAAAAGCTCTTACGGCTATCCAAAGTAAAAACTTGAAGAGCTCGAGATCAACTCGATACGCAATCGCTCTTCAACCTTTTCATTTTTCGGTACGAGCTATCCGTGGTTCAGAAAATGTGATGGCGGACATTCTGTCCAGATGCCCACATGATGCCACTTAACTGTTAAATATTGGATCTTTTTAATATGTATAACTTTACAACAGTTATTTTTTGTTTCTTTACTAAGATACACATTTGTAATTTAATAATAGAATGATGGTATCGCTACTTAGCGGTTTATTGATGTTAATTCACCGCTGTTCTTTGATGATTGTTTCTTCATAAATCATAAATTTAAGATTGTAGTGTGAATTTTTGGTATGCATTGTATAATTACCAGAATTGTATTATACGTACATCACACCTTCCTGGAAACATTTATTCGTAGGGAAACAATTTCTCTCAGATTTTGAGATATATATTCTCACCAGTCATATTAGGAATTATAGTTATTCCTGATATTTTCATCTGCGCAGTATTCTTGCGTTGTGAGCCTATTCTACGGTGCTCCTAGATGTATTTAAAAAAAAAAAATTTTATTTTTTTTTTTTCCCGGGAGGTGTGGTAAGACTGTAAAGGGCAATTTTTACTATCTTGCAATATAATACATTTATATTCTTATTATGTTCGCAAATATTTTGTAAGCAAAGTATTTCCTTTTTTAAGTGCTTAAGGAGAAGTCATTTTTGGGTTGCTTCCCTTGAAAATAGTTCTGTCATCTTCGATCGGACTCCGCAGACGACTCTAGGCCTACTGTGATTTATTCTGTGGCTGGGTAGGAATAGATTGTTCTTGCTTCTGTATATCTATGGCCTGAATTTATACGTAGTGTTTGTATGAGTAGGACGAGTCTGTCTTATATATGGATATCTTTGCATTTCTAAGTCGAACTAATTTGGTTGTCGCTAGAAAAGGTCAAAGGCTATGCAGCGGAAGTATCGCTAGCAAGGGGTGTGATCCATGGCTGTCATCCTGTGAGGATGCCGAGTTTTGTTGTAGCAGGCTTTTTGCCGAAATAGTGATCTAGATATGGATGGGGAAAAGTGATAATCATTTAGACATGTTGTATGTACTTTACCCCAGTGTTTATTCTCTTTTGCCAAGGAATGGCAAAGTTATATTTCGCATAAAAAGGTAAAACCACAATTTATTATGAACTTGGGCTTCGCCATCGTTGTTGATAAGCAGATGCACAGTGGTACTTTTAAAAAAGAATATCCATTCAAAGGAAGAAGACATTCCTATGTATCAGCACTGGATTGTATGATATTATTCAATTACCTCTATGAGAGAAGCTATGAAGAAATGAGGACATTTAATGAATGACTAATTTTGGTCTATATTCTATAGTGAGTGAAGCTCACGAGAGAGAGAACAGCCATGTTGAAATTCATATACTTTGTATTTATCGAGTGAGAAAAAGGGATGCCTGTACTATCGCTCGATGAACCAAGAGATCACTGCTACATGTGAGAACCCATGTCTGGGATTCCTATATTATGAAATATATATATATATTGAACTTTACGTGAAGGAATATTCGCTAGACGAGGTTAGGTCTAGGAGCCTTCCTATGTATCGGTTATGGTCTGACGTGCCCAGTCAGTAAAGCCAGATGATTTACATGATGGAACGCTGAATGCTTATTTACGAATGCTCCATTATGATATTTGCCAAGCATGAATGCTAACTTAAGATGATATTCCTGTGATCAACATTATACTGTCTATGTCGACATTTGTTCCTGTAACCATACACGTACTGTCCAAGTGTGCGTCCCATTAAATGTTATAAAAAGACCACCGTAGTTCCAGTACTTCTTGAATTCGAACAGTGTGAGTATGAGTGATGTACTACCAACCTGTCAACTCTATCGAATCATTCTACCATTCGCGTACTGACATTCAGATACACACTCATTGTTTACACTCACATTCTTGTCGGAGCCTCATCACGTTCCAGGACAAGATGACCTGTATGACCAAAACTGTGCTGGGTTTGATGAGTTGACAATCGTTACACTTTACTACACCAGTCCCAACATCTACATTTATCCACTGGTGGACATTCACATCATTTAACAAATAAAGCATGATTCAACAACTAGTAGCCAGTATGAGTTAACAACTACACAACTATACTGTGTTGTCAGATCCGTAGAAATGATATCTAGTGGTCACGATGATGATGTAAATGCCACATGTTTACAGCACCAAGACAGTCAAACGTAGAAGATTACACATTACAAACTGGAAGCCAGCACAGTACTTGAAAGATCCCTCGTCCGTGATGTCATAAATCAGTTCTAGGCCTAGCAGACTAGTTTCATCACCAGTGAGCAACTGAATGCAGCAGTCAGAAGTAACACGCTTGACCCACTTGCAGGACGAAAGGTCAGCCTACACGATCACACATGTAACCACACAGAATGCTCCCTATGCTTGATCCGATGCGACTGAAAATTTACAGCTAAACTGTAACTCCGATAATACTCGGTTATTTTGCAAACCGTCTCTCTCTCCGAAATATTTTAGTACAGAAATGAAGTCGCACGAGAGGTCATGAACTCTTACCCCGTGCCAGGTCAGTATCGGTGTAACTGCTGTAAAATATCCCGCTTGCCAATTCTGTAATTACTGTAAAATAAACTTGAAAAAACTGCTACCGTGCTCCTTTAAACTTGATTTGAATACAAAGCTTGACATGCAGTTCTCAGACAGGTCAGTCCTCAGCTGTTTTGTCAATCATCTTTATAATTTGACGTTTATAATTTTGCGTGAATTACTCTGTGATTTCTAAACTGCAGCACCGGGTATAGATTTCAGCAAAACGATGGTGTGAGGTGGGGGTTGGTTGATTTTCTACCGTAGTCCTGGGTTCAGAAATACCGGTTACCTCTCCTATTCGTACCCCAATATACTAGCTCACCACTTCTGTTACCAGTTGAGATAATGATATAGTGATTATGAATATTGTGATTATGTCTGACATATTGTTGTATAGGCGACGTCTTCCCGCCTAGGAGTGTTCTGGAGGAACTTTAGGTAATGTTCGTGGAGAACATATTAAGGCGACGAGTTGGTCCCGCCTTTGGAGCTACAGTGGAGTAAGGTGATGAGTATTGTCCGCCTTGTAGCTATATTGGAGTAGAATTTATATGGCGATGTTGCATGCCGCCAATCATAGGAACTTTGGTTAATGTTCGTGGAGAACATATTAATGTTCGTGGAGAACATATTAAGGCGACAAGTTGGTCCCGCCTTTGGAGCTACAGTGGAGTAAGGCGTTGAGTATTGTCCGCCTGGAAGTTATATTGGAGTAGAATTTATATGGCGATGTTGCATGCCGCCAAATCATAGTCACTTGGGATAAGTGATTTACACCTGGATGGTGAATGAATTCGTGACCATATTGAGAAGTAAACTACTGAGACCAGACGTTCCTTGGGGTCTGTTACGACACACAAATACATCAACAGTACAACTCTACAGTGATGTCAGCGTGACCTGTCCTGTCGAGAGTATGCAGTAACTAGGTCAGGGTTTGTTGACATTTGGTTCATTGGACATTTGCCATACAACTGACAGTGTTACACAGCGAGCTTGGTTGGAACATAGAACATTACACATCAGGACTGGAGAATATTTGACAGTGTTTGCGAAAGAAAATGTTATTGAACTGAGAAGTCCTACATTGATTGTTATCATTCAAATCAACGATGGAGCTTCTATTTCTGTGTTGAATTTAAAATAATTAGACCAGAAGTATTTGTTTAATAAAGTACCACAGTACTGTACTATTAGGCAGTGTAACTGAGCCTTCATTCCAACACATTCTTTCTGCAACACTCTATTTACATCATATTGCCATACTATTTATGCATTTATGTATTTATGTTTAACTATTTATATGTGATATTTGTTTGTATCCAGCGGGTTGTTGTTTCGGTTGGGCGGTGTCACACAGCAGAGTATCCCACGTAATAGAGGGTCTGATGTGTGCGTTTCTATAGGTGCAATTTTCTTCATTGGAAATTTGCTGCGACAGCTGTTGCTATTAGTGTTAGCTGTGAAGTCTGTACTCATTGTTGTTTTTTGTAATATTCCTCTGTTCTTTAGTTTGTTTTGATTTGTTTGTAATTTGTTGGTCTACCCTATTCTATCTTTCAGTTCTATTCTCAATTTATATTTATATACTGTGGCGTTATTTGTATTTGTTATCCTCTTGCGGTTTATCTTTTATTGTTTTTCCAATTTTATTTATTTCATTTCCGCAAATGTTTTCATGTTTTTCTGTATAACTGTTTTGTTTTGTGCCTGATCGACATACACTATTTAAAATATAGTTGATCATATAAATTGATGTACAAGAATCAACTGATAGTTAATTGCTATTTTAATCACTAACTTTTTGCTCCTGTGGAAAGAACAAACCTGTAATACTTATTGTGTGGTCGGCCCAAAATACTAAAAGGCTTTGTCTAGGGGAAGTAATTACTTTTTTTTTGATTATACCCTACTTCACAAAGACAATCAACCACACTCTATATAAACTAGGCTCAGAATCCCGGACGAGCTAACCATTTCATTTGTCGTAATTTTTATCTGAGAGAGTTCTGATGGATATTGGTCCTTTAGAGTGTAGAATGATAGTGAAGGCTCTGTGAGAATAAGGATTTAGGAAAGTGAAGTAGTAGATTCACAAGGGCTGGGGAAGAGTAAGGACAGTCTCTTATTACGACAATATTTGTCTCTCAAAACTATTCCTACCACTCTTCTGAACAAACAGATGTTTGTCAGTTCCAGTCGCTCATGCGCACACACCGATTTGGTGATTCTGACGCACAACGTACATGAATACACACTACGATAACAAAATATGGGAAATGTTTGGGTTTTTGGCCAGCGGACACCAATGCTAATAAAGTTTTTAATACTTTTATTATCATAAAATCAAGTTACAAGTAAGTATCAATGTACAGTCAGAAATCATGGGTTACAAAACACAAAATAACAGGGGGGAGGGTTTCTGAGGAGAAGTATCCAATGCACCTTTTCCAGCTTGTATTTACTAACAGAAAAGACCGGGTTCCAAAGACGAGAAGGGGGGGGGGGTGATGATGATGATCAGAGATAGGCAATTTAACCCAATGGTAAATTTATTACTCTGAGTCAAGGGGGTTACAGTAATAAGGGGTAAAGGAAAAGCTAGGGGTCATCAAATGTTTTCCTTTAATCAACCAATTTTCCCGGGAGGGAGGAATGCTCACAATTAAATAATCCCGCTAGGAGAAATCCCGTACAATTAATACAGTACACCTTAATACTAGGTTGAACTAATTATAAGGGTAAACAAATTAAATCTCCTTTTTTCATTTAAAAAAAACACGATTGGCTGGCCAGCACACAGTCGCACACACACAGACTTACCAAAAGGTGAATTCTGGCACTTCATAGGAAATACAGTAGAACTCCATTTATCCGAACCCCAATTATCCGAACATCCAATTATCCGAACACTTTTTCCAGAAAAAAAAAAAATCAGGCGCCACCAGTCACGTTAGACTACAGTTCTGAATCTTTTGATGCGGTAAGCTTCAAATGTGAGCGAACAATTTGTAGACAATGAGATGGGCTAATGGTCGGTCGCTTACGTACAGGAAGTCAGTTAGATCATAAAGTCAGTTAATATCTGGTTTACCAATCCAGTGTATGTGTGCGTTCTAGGCAGAACACTGGCTAAACAGACAGTTCAACTTAAAATAATTGTGTCTGCTACTACAGCAGAATAATTTTGGTGTACACGTATTTCTCTGTGCGATCTGACATCTTCCAGTAGGCCTAAAGCATATAAAAGGAACCGCAATGTTTTGTCAATTGAAACGAAAACAGAAATTATCAAGAGACTAGGAAAAGGTGAAACTGTGTCTTCATTTGCGAGGATTTTCAATGCTGGGAAAGCTACCATCTCTGACATCAAAAGTAACAAGGATAAAATTATGAGTTTTGCATCGAAATTGGATAGTGAAAATGGGTCGAAGAAACATAAAACCATGAGAAATGCGAAAGATTTGAAATTGGAAGAGGCTTTGTATATATGGTTTGTGCAAAGAAGAAGCAAAGGGGAACCTATCTCTGGCTCTCTATTGTGTGAAAAGGCACTTCAGTTCAACAATCAACTTGACGGTCCTCCTGACTTTAAGGCTAGCCAGGGATGGTTAAGAAACTTTAAATCTCGTCATGGCATACGAGAATTGGAGATGCAAGGGGACTCTTTATCTAGCGATGCAACTGCCGCTGAAAATTTTAAAGAAACATTCTTGGCTTTTTTGGAAGAAGAAGGTCATTTACTCGACGATGTGTATAATGCCGATGAGACTGGCTTATGCTGGAAATCATTGCCTCAAAAATCACTTGCATCTCAGTGCGAAGCAGCTGCCCCTGGGTTTAAAAAGTGCAAAGAGAGAGTAACAATGTTGGTAGCCGCGAATGCCAGTGGAAGTCATCGTTTACCGGTGCTAATGATCGGCAAAGCCAAAAAAACCACGTTGTTTAAAGAATGTGACATGTCTCCCATTGTGCTACAAAGCACAGAAGAGTGCTTGGATGAATAGTGAAATATTTCTTGATTGGTATACAAATCAGTTCATCCCAAATGTGAAGAGGTTGAAAGAACAAGAAAAGAAAACTGGAAAAGTAATTCTTCTACTGGATAATGCACCATCTCATCCAGAGACGGATACATTGAATGCAGTTGATGCAAATTTTAAAGTAATTTTTCTGCCTCACAATGTAACAGCACTGATTCAACCAATGGATCAGGGTGTTATAGCAAAGCTTAAAAATATGTACAAGAAGGAAGTCATGCGTCGTTTATTGTTGGCTGAAGATGAAGAAAGTGTGGTGGCGTTTTCCAAAAAGCTTAATCTCAAAGACTGCTGCTATATGTTAGCTGATGCTTGGACCACCCTGTCACAAGATAATCTCAACAAGGCTTGGAATAGATTGCTTGGGAAAAAAGGAGGAAATGAAACTACTGCAGTGGACACAAATGATGATTGTATAAATGAAGTTGTTTCAAGCAATGCCCGGATTTTCGGCCTGTGACAAAGATGATGCACACATGTGGCTAGAAGATGATAATGATTCTGGTTTTCAGTTTTTGAATGACGAAGAAATTTTGTCTTTTGTGCAAGAAGAAAACCAAATACTGTACATTAAAAAAACAGCACTAAACCTTGGCTTAGGTAAAAGTATTTTCTTCCGTGTACAGCCCCAGATTAGCGGGTTGTTGAAGTTAACAAAGTGTCCCGAAATCGCTGGACGTTGAAGTTTAACGGTACTGTTTGTTTATTAGATAAAGTTCTCAAAGAATGGCACAGGCACTTGGCTAGGTGTGAGGAATGCTGTGGTGTCTAAGATTGGCACAGCTGGTGGAGATAACTTTCTTTTGCAGTAATGTCACAAACTACAAAAACACTGAGGTAAGTTCTTCAGGGGGTTGGTACAATCCAATGATTATGCTTGACAGACAGTGTCAGGGAAATCTATGTTCTTCTTCACAAATAGAGCAGTGAGTAAAATATTTCTACTGTTGACTGTTCTTCTTCCGGTTTGATAACTATAAAACGACTTTATGAATTGGGATTTTAAAATAGTCTTTGGGTTTGCTTTGTTTCTGTATACTTCAGATAGCTGAATCCCAACAGGATCGCCACAAAGATTAAATTTCAAATATGTTCATAAGTCACTGGAGTAATCGAACTGAGTCGGCAAGACTCTAGATATATATTATTGCTGCGAAATGGCTGCTTAAATGATGTTTCATTGCTGCTTAATTGCTGCTTAAATGATGTTTCATTGCTGCTTAATTGCTGGGATGCGAGGTTCAAAAGATCATTCTGGATGCAATAGAAAAACATGAAATGCAATAAAATCATATTAAAATCTAACGCGCGATACATTTACAGTTTAACTATTTTCTGCACTCGCGTCTTCAATTAATAAAGCAAGAGAGAAAAAAAAAACTCCCCGTGAGGTTAATAGTTGAAAGCACATCTATTTATACAGAACTAAACTGTATTAAAGTTATAATTCCCTTAAGCGGCTATTGTATTAGGAAATAAACTTATAGATGTAACATTTAGTTGGCACTAGAACTTTGAAGGTGGGCTTATTTAATAAGGTTAAATTTACACCACAATCCAGTGAACTAAATATGAAATAACTAGACCACTGATCACTCGAAGCTAATGTATAAATTACCGTCTGCACAGAAAAAGAATTTCACTCAAATAGCCAACAATTTAGATGAAATCTAGCAAGAATTTTTTTCTATATGCTAGTGAATCTTAGAATTCTGTCAGAACGAATGATACGTTGCCCTTTTCAGATTCTGTATTTATCTATTAGAAAGGCAAGATAAATGGTACATGTGAAAATTTCGCGCCTCGTCAGGTCCCAGGGGAAGTCGAAGTTATTTAGCCGCCATGCTAACCACGATGGCCCGACTGGCTTCCGATCTAAGTTCGTCTCAGGCTACTCACACGAGGATGTGAAATTTCGGCGAGACTAGCCTCGTTTGCGGTGAGTTTCCTGATTCCTCAGATCGTATCCGCTACGCTGAGCGTTCCGTCTTTCGGGCAAGTCTGCCGGTGGCCACAGACGTGCGAAGTCTGCAAGAAGCTTTCTTCTGACCGCTCGTGTCCGTCTTGCGAACGGTTCAGTGTTCGTACGGAGATGCTAAACTTCTGCTTCTCTGTTCTGGGGATCTTCTTTGACTGCTTTGATCCTAGCCGCTACTCTTCGTTGATGAAAAGTTACAACAATACTGATGTTCAGGGATTCTAATGTTATGAAAAGGTAAAGTCCCTTTAATCATCCATCAAATCAGGGAAAATTCACTTGACAAACTAGACGTACGTCACAGTTGCCAATATGTGAGAAGTCGTGGACAATGTCCTGCGGCTCCGCCCTCTAATCCAGTAACTAAGCGTCCATCTTGCCCTGCAAAATCGGCATGCTAGCGTGCAATTTCAGTTCTTATCAGTTGCTAAAAGTGGGTGCTGTCGTAACCAACTCGTCAACTCCGTGCTGGGCGTTGTCGTAGTTTTTTTCGATAGGAGTATTAAGACTTGGGTTAGGTCCCTTCTGAATAGATTAGAATATGTGATATACACAGTGAGAGTTAGTAAAAAGAAATAGATTTTCCCAGAAGTGCAGTGGTAGCGAATCAAATAGAGCTGTCCCCTGAAAACAAGAATCTTCTCTCTCTCAGGCCTATCTTCTACGACAGATATATAAGAGTCAGACAGACTATTGACAACATATGTTACTATGTATGAACATACCACTCACGTGCACACCCCTTCAAGTGACAACAGTTAGACACACAGACGTGGGAAAACTATAACAATACTTATGTAAATATTCTAGAACGAGCTGACCAACACGCTGATTAGTTCCAGAGAGATTTTATTTATCATCTATAAAATCTTCTCACAACACCAAAACAAAAAAAAATACATCAAGGAAAACATATGCACATAGTCATACAATATCAAGAAAATGCTACAAGGGTGATAGCCCCGCTATGATCTTAACTCTAGGTTTAGCCCACGGCCCCGTTAGGATGACAGATGATGGCCCAAAGAGTTATAGATGCATGTGGTTAGGGTCTAATATTGTCCCCCTTTGAAGGTATAGACTGACTTTGACAGCAGTATCTATTCTAACGTAACACGTTACTTAAGCAGCAAATCTCGCCTAAGAAAAAAAACACTTATAACAAATGAGGGTATTATACAACGAACCTCCTTCTGTCACTTTCACTCGATTCTTTCATCAGGGCCAGGGGGGGGGGGGGGGGGGGGGGGGGGGGGGGGCTGATATACTTACAATCGGGTTGTGGTTTCGCCGGCTGGCGCAAATGTTGGACACTCACACTTTTTATCTGTTACTGTCGTTTACTGAAACAGATCCCAGCTCTGCAGATTTGTTTGTTGGTTTCATTAAAATGGATCTGGGGAGCGTCTGCTTCAGGCGATAGTTATTTCAGACTAAAGTTAATGTCACTTGACACCCGAGGTAAAAATTAGGCTTAAACGAGCACAAAATGTCAGAACACGAAGTTTCCCTTAATTAGGAAGATGACCGGTGGACAACCTCTCTCAAAACAGAAAAATCTTGGTTCTCCACTCACTTGTCAACAATGTCGGAAAGTTTATGTCATAGATTGTAATTATTCTCGCCGCCAGGCAGAAAATTTACGTAGAGTTTATGGAAGAAATTAAGATCTGGTTCACAGGCCCAGTATTGATCATTACAGTCTTTGAAAAAAACCCGTTAGTGGGATATAGTATTTCTGTCTAACTTGCACCGTCAGATCAGTGTTACTTGAGAAACCCACGTGGTTCAAAATAAGGACTGTCTATTTCTTCACAATTATGAACTCTTATTAAATGCTGGTAAAGTTCGGGTCACCCCCAGTATTTCACTGTATAAAAAGAAAAGCACATATAAATCATTTTCATATTTTGTACCCAATATAACTTACATTTTAAAACAGCAAGCCTACAGCTTGACTTATATTTAAATTTTCCGGTGAAATAAGTTATAAAATCAATCATCATGAATTCAGGAATATCTGCGTATTCCGTCACTATTCACTGATGTCGCATCTAGCATTTATAAGTTTGATATAAAATATTCTCGACTGAGTATTAGCCGTTAAATTAAATTCCTTATAGCTACTAGATTGTTAAGCTTAGACATATTATTTATTCGGCTTTCCACTGTATGCGTCACTAGAAAATAATACAGACTTATAAATTATGCACTCAGTTCAAAAGAAACTAGTTAAAATGAAATGAGCGATTTAACGCTTTAAACACTTTAAACCCTACACACAATACTAGATATATAATATTAATATACCTCAAGCACAGCACTACGATGTCACAACGAAACTAACAGATATCACTTATAAATTTAAGTGTTCTAGAACGAAGTGCCCACGTCTACTGTAAAATGTAGAATGAGTGAAGTGAGTTACAAACTCGGGCCAATATCTTAAAATTAGACAAAGGGCCCCAACTCTTTCGCCAAGCGAAATTATCTCCCCTTCTCTAACACCCTGCGTCAGCTTCCCTCATGTCGTAACAGCCATCAGTGACCGAGAGTACGAGTGAGTTGCAAATCCCAGACAGCCTGTCTCCAGTGCGGAGCGATTTTTCACACTACGCCGGGTTTTTCTAACGAAAAACCTCATGCGTTTCTGCAAACTGTAGACAGCTGTCTGTCTGCCATGCCCCGATGGAGCGAATTCTCACACCCCCCGCCCGGGGACACTGGTCAGTCAGCGCTCTGACCGGGGAAACTGCAGACGTATGTCTGGCGAGAACTGTATATTCACAGCTATGGTTCGACCGGCAGAGACTGACATCTATGTAATCGAGTTTCAGTCAGCATGAGAAAGAAAGACGGTAAAATATCGAATGGGAAAAGAAAATATTATTCGCAAACTAACGAATGCGAAAAAATTATATCTATGAAAAAGGGTAAAGAGTGACAGAGAAATTTTAGAGGACCCGAGTGGAAGAAAGAGGAAAATGTAGACAATTTATAGAACATAACTCCCTATGTGACAGGCGTTCGGTTACGAGACAAACCGTGATTTTGAATTTGCCGCCCGATATAGAAATTATCCACTCCTGGTCACCAAGTCTTCCTCATTTAGCAGCTAGAGTGAAACTCCTTTGTGTCGCATAGCTGGGGCGGGCGGCTTCCTTTAATCCAGGTAGACAACATGCCACTCTGAACATAAACTACCATCTGGGAACCAACATTCCTGTGCATGCTATTGTACAAATGTGGTGACACTCGTTTTGTTGAAACAGGTATTAAAGTATCAAACGATATATTTCTATGGCTCATCTGCGCGTTTCCCGCGCAATACAATAACTTGTCTACAAAGCCAAGTGTGTTCCACAAGATAAAGTATGGTCGGGAAATATGAAAGGTGTGCTTAAATTTACACTTAAATAAAAGCCGTGATTAGGAAAGATAACTTAAAAAATGATGAAAGAGCAAACACGGGAGATAAATAAAATGAGAACGATATTGTAAAAGAGGTACCGGACGATAAAGCCTATGAAAACTTTACCACAATAGCTTTAAAGGAAAGTGTCGAATAGATGTTCGTGGATACAACGAAATATAGATAGGAATTGGATGTGTCTAAATTATTATAATTGAGTAATAGAGAATTCCCGCCTGTGGACTTATCGCATAAGACGTAGATAAAATATACTTATATGTATAGAAGCGTCGAACATACTGAAGTGGATTAATCGCAAATATTATGGATAAGCAATGGAAAATGAAATTGAGGAAATTATATGTGAAGTATTCAAAGTAGATGTCATTGAATAAGTTATGTGTGATCACGAAGTGGAATTGAATTACTGATCATGCTGTACTTGGCCGTATGTTTGTGAAGTGGTGTAACACTGTTGATCGTCTCCCCATCACACCATAACACACACACAAGAAAACGCAAAACATCTTGGACTTTACACGACAGATCAAATATGCATAATAAGTTTATATCATCATTACATGACCTAAAATTATGAAGAGGAACAAATGTGACATTAGATCCCCATTCCCTTTTAGCCGAAATAAATATGAATATGAAACACAAAAGAAACGCAAGAACTCATTGTTAGAGACACCAGTTTAATGTAGGATATCTTCTATATATCCACACTTCCACGATCTCATTTCTTTCTTCTGACTGCTTACTTATTACGTTTTTATACTGTACAGTAATAAAGTACCACCTGATGAACTACATTCTTTAATTAGTTATTTGTGTGAATTTCCTCAACTGGGAGTTTTGCTGTTTGACTGTCCTTCCCAAATGAACACATATCTGTCTGTGCGATTTTCAATTAGTCGTGCAGATGGTATTTAAGTCTGCAATGACCGGTTCTGAGTCTGAACGACGGCCATCACCATTGTCATGTTCCCGTTGTTATTTTAGCTGTTAAAAATGTTATTTTAGAAATTCTTGCGTTAAATACTTGTTATTCCCATGGAATTATAAATATTCCTGCTAGGCATTGTCTTCTATGTCTTTGTTATATCAAACAGGATCAAGCGGAAATTTTACAGTCAAACAGTTATGTTTTATCTTTGCAATTTATTTATTTATTTATTTTCTTTCCAAACAGATGGGCATGTGAGGATCAATACTTTGCTGCCGGAGAAGGTTCAGAAACTACACCCACAAATCAGACATTAATGACACACTTCACATTTGAGGAGTTGTCCTGTGGGTACGTAGTTCTCTACATCAGAAACCCAGCGTTCACCAACTTCTTTTGTGAGTCTGAAGTTAAGGAACTTTGTCATACGTGATGTTATTACATGGAACAGCCCATCATTTAACTACATCAAGTATGGACGTCATAATATTATGCAAACATGACTCGCGTTTATTATCACCAGATGATCTTTCTGTCGCAGGAAATGTTTAGGTTTTACCCAGTCAAAGGTATTGATGTAGTCATTGTGTTTTTCTTTTCAACAATTGATGTTTTACAAATAAACAGTAAACATACGAGTTAGTCGCTTGGCAAAACATAACGAGAAATAATTTGGTTGTGCTCTCTCTGCTGCGTGCTCCGAAGACAGAGCTAAATTCTCCTCCAGTCTTTTCCATTTTGCTTCAGATGTACGTAAACAGTGGCACGAAATCATTTAAAGTTTCATCAATGATGAGCAACGAAGATTTCACTGGCTATATATACGAGGTAGCTTCAAAAAGTTCCCGGAATTTTTGTATTGTATAGAAATAAGTAACAATACAATTATTTACACTACATTTCCTTCAAAATAGTTCCATTCGGCAACAACACATTTTTGCCAACATCCATACAGCCGTTGGAAACATTCCTGGAACCCATTCTTTGACACCTCTCTCAGCTGCTTTGTCGCATTGTTGATAACGTCCTCAGCATCCTTGAATCTCTACCCTTTCAGTGCCGATTTTAGACGGGGGAACAAGAAAAAATCAGGCGGTGCCAGGTCGGGAGAATATGGAGGATGTTCCAGGGCAGTCACATTGTGCGTTGCGAGGTAATGCTTCACCAGTAGGGATCGATGTGCTGGCGCATTGTCATACAGCAGAACCCAACTGAGAATGTGTTCTCCATTTTTCTGGGCGTCTCCTTCTGATTGCATCTCTTAGAGGACGGAGGATATCAACGAACATTTCCTTGTTAACCGTTCGGCCTTCAGGAATGAATTCACGGTAGACAATACTCTGGGAATAAAAAAAAACTTCCAACATAAATTTTCCTTTGCTCTTGTCCAAACGAAATTTCTGTGTCCGGGGAGATGAGGGTGATTTCCATTCAGAGGACTGACGTTTTGTCTGAGGATCGTACAAAAAACACCACGTCTCGTCTCCTGTGATTATGTTGTTGAGAAAATTGCTATCTTGATCAGCTACAGTGATTAGGTCTCCTGCCAGTGTCAATCTCGTTTCTTTCTGTTCAGGAGATAACATTTTGGGAACCTTGTGTTGACAAACACGGTGCATTTGCAGTTCATTGTGGAGAATACTGTGGCAACTTCCAACTGATATTCAACTTGTGAGGCTATTTTCTCTACACTAAGTCTTCTGTTAACACGAGCAATGTTCTGAACACGCTCAATGTTTTCATTGTTTATCGAGGTAGGCGGTCGTCCGCTACGTGGATCATCATCGACACTAACACGGCCTTCACTGAAACGCTTGTGCCACTCAAAAACGTGCGATTTCTTCATTGCGGTATCACCATATGCTTTATTAAGCAAGGTTACTGTCTCTGAGGGGGACTTCTCAAGCAAAATACAAAATTTGACATTTGTACATTGTTCAATCAACGACATTTTCAACTCCGACGATGCTACGTGCACACCACACAAACAAACTTCTGTAACTTCTGTTCGAGAGTACATGTGAAGGTTACATCAGCCATGTCGTTTCCTCAAGGTCACTACCAACTTATAAAACTATAATCTCCATGACATAATCACTCATTCAAACATGAGTGGACTATTCTGGGAACTTTTGAAGCTACCTCGTATATGATAGACACGCTTTTTCGTACTTACCCGAACTGGATAAGAAACATCGGGGAAAATTCCAGAACTTTAGTCACCAAATAACAACAGAGGCAGGATTATTTCTAAACACAAACTATTCGTGGAAACAAAATGGTAATCGTCATGCACCCGTCTACCCGGCTGTAAATGGCCACTTGGCTCTGCTCTTAGCTTATGGACGAAAAGGCAGTAAGAAAAGGAAGCTGGACCTAGTATGATGAAGTCTCTAACACTTTACTTATCTACGGCAGCATCTGCAATAAAACTACCTATACATAGAGAGACCGAAAATAAAGTGGTATGGACACCTCGTCAGATTGCAACCAAATCAGCAAACTTTCAAAAAAATAGATCTTGTAACAGGCTATTGGGCCCTTCCAACGGACAGATAAACAGACCGAACACTGAACATAAATAGAATAGTACTTGAGAAAGCAACACATGACACACAAGAACGAAATCCGCTTCTCCCCGCAACGCTAAACGGCACACGTACATAGAAAAAAGAAAAAAGAAAAAGAAGATTAAACAAAAACTTGCGTCACAGAATAGTACTGAGTAAAAACATGTGCTCATGCTTAAGCTGTAGATATACCAGACAGAAACAAATATTCAAAGCGTACATTGAACAAAAGGATTGTATTGTTATTGTTGTTCAGAATCGACATCATTGCACTCCGGGTAAACCCATAGATGCTCAGTCTCCCTCAGCAAACATCTTGTGTTAACATGCAATCTATTGTACAAGCAAAACAGCGACACTGATAAGACAAACAGAAAAGATAAATGGAGGCCATAGTGATGTGCCTTTTACATACAAATAGTACCGCAATATTATTCATAATCTTACAGGGAAGAAATGTGTGAAAATAATGAACTAAACAAAAAATATTATTTAAAATCACTTTAAAAACAAACAAACACAGAAAACGAAAGGAAAGAAATAAGAAGAAAATAAATAATTTCAGGGATGACTAAAACTTTGAGAAGGATTAATAAGAAGGGTTGAAGTGGCTAAGATGTATGGCATCTGGCTCGAATTCTAAAGGTACAGGGTTCGATTCCCAGTAGGGGGAATATAATCGTATGGACATTTTTTTCAGAACCAGTTGTCCTAATGATATCATACCCCCCCCCCCCCCCCCCCCCTCTGGTCTCATGGGTAGAGAGATAGAATGCCTAACCTTCTCAGATAAAGGCGAAAATTAGAAGGTCACATGTGCAATTTGCGCACGTTAAAAATAAAATCCATCAGCTTTTGGAAATCGTAAAGAGTAGGTAATGAGGCCGCTGCATTGGCAAAATTTAAAGCCTAAAAACCTACCCACCACAAAAGTATTTATAGAATATGTGATTCCCAATACACACATTGGAATTCTCGCCGGTGCTACGAAGTTTGTGCACTGTCCTGAGGTCCTCCTTGTGTGATCTAAGAGATGAGATTGGAGCACTGATAGAGTTGTCTGTGTGTAATGAAGATATTCCTTCAAACCAAACCAAACCAAACCAAATCAAACCAAACCAAATCAAACCAAAGCAAACCAAATCAAACCAAACCAAATCAAACCAAACAAAACCAAATCAAACCAAACCAAATCAAACCAAATCAAACCAAACCAAATCAAACCAAATCAAACCAAACCAAATCAAACCAAACCAAATCAAACCAAACCAAATCAAACCAAACCAAATCACAGGATTAAATTCGTTCATTCTGTATTTTTCAGCTCCCCAAGAAACATTAGCCTTCAACAAACTCATGCCAAGTCACGTGTCATCAACTCAAGGTCTTTCCGTGTCTTTCTCGTCATTTTAATTTCTCCTTCCTGCTCCCTTCTCCATGTTTATTTTTATATTAAATATACCTCTAATTCTTTTACCCATTTTGAAAAAAAAACGAGGATTCACGTCAAAACACAAACATGTAGTAGCTGTGTGAAGGAACCTCGTGTAACTCTTGGGAGTCTCTGAAAAGATAAAGAAAGATTTGGACTGCTGCTCCCACAGGCGTGTCGTTGAGAGGTTTCTAATATTAGATTGTGCATGGGGATGGCAACTTCATCATATACAACAAACAGAAATGACCGATGAAAAAGCATGTGAATTCTTGAAGCAGGCTTCCTGCTAGAGGATGAGTTGCAACTGATCCTCTAGCTAGAAGCCTGCTTCAAGCATTCACATGCTCTTTCATAGGTGGCTCCGTGCTCCATTAGGATCGCAAAGGAAAAGAGGGATGTAAAGGACAATAGCTTCATCTTCTCCACAACTTTTGACAGCACGACATAAGGAATGTCGTACAATATCTATACCAACGCAAATGCCAACATTATTAACTGTACACAATCCAGACCACAAGGTCTTTTATATTTGAACGTGTGCCTTAATACAACCGAAAGATTGTGTGTCTAGGTTGAACAGGGTGCGCTTCACCAAAACGAAGCAAAATGTTATTTGAAAAAAAAAAGCTTTAATGTAAATAAGTATCCGAATATGCAAAGCTTGTACTCCAATTTATCATTATGATACATTCAATTTTGTTGTTATTATCGATATTGCTCTAATGTAAATAAAATATACATTAAAAAATACGTGTTCAGAATTTTTGTCGTGAGGTGATTGAAGAATACGATTCAGGGCAATTAAATTGCGAGTGAGATGCTTGACTGTAGATAGATATAGTTTCATAAATGTGAAAGGAGAGTGTGGTATGACAGTCAGGAGAGAACTATTTATAAGACAAAAAATTAGTCCCCATCTATATATATCTATATATATATATATATATATATATATATATATATATATATATATATATATATATATATAGTGTTTACAAGTGATAATTGACTACACAAGTATGGGTGCTGCTAGGGAGGATGAATTGGTAATCGTTGGCTGTCTTAATGAAAACACGACGATGATATCACTCACCGCCTAGCGGCGATGAAAAGATACATAAAGCTTGGCGATAAAATGACCCTATGAGACGTGGATTAAACGTAGAATATGAAAGATGATTGACAAGGGCTTTCTGTCTCCGGGGACTATGTGATAACTCTGAAAAAATACAAAGCAGATCCCCCTATCAGCCTAGTCATATCAACGTTTTACAATATGCAATACAAAATAACACCAAAAAGAAAGAGGTATATACATCCTTTATAAAGATAAGGATTATAATAATTATCCCACCAGTCCGATATATCCGCATTTGTGTTGTAAACGTTTGATGGACATTTTACTTTTTGTACAACGGTAAAATCAAACGTTATGTAATTTAATGCGGGAAGTAGTTCATCTTCGAAATGAATACCCGGGATCTTGTCGGTCCAGTATGCAAAAACCAATTGCTTTTATTTCACGGTCTCTCTCAAACAGGGAGGGCCACTCTAGGTCTGTATAATACTTTTTTTCACCCAGAGCGATTTAGACGACCACACTATTAAGTGTCGGCAAAGGAGGTTGAGCCCAAACACGTATATATTTACATTCTAGTCAGTTTACGTGAGAACATTAATGCATACTGCATGTCTCTCCCCTCTCCGAGTTAACTGTTAAGCGGATCTCTAGCCCGCAGAGTATTACATTTACCTTCAACGCTGGCTCAGCTAGCGATTTCGATCGATAAAGGCGGAGTAACACTAGTCACGCGCGATGTACACTCGCACCGGTGGGCAAAGATTGTTGTGTGTGTGTGTGCGTTCTTTTGTATTGCATATTGTAAACCTTTAATATGACTAGGCTGATAGGGGAATCTGCTTTGTATTTTTCAGAAATATCACATAATCCCCTGGAGACAGACAGCCCTTGTCAATTGCCTTTCCTATTTTACGTTTACGCTACGTCTTATTGGGTCATTGTATCGACAAGATTTATGTATTTTTTTCAGTGTGGCCATGTAATTTTGAGGAGAAGGACAGATTGGATGGAATGGAAGAATGAAAGATAATAATGTCTTATTGATAGACTACAAGTTCGAAGGAACTGCCTCTCCTTAGGAATTAGTTCACTAGAGACCTTACTTTAAAAGAAAATTCTGGTGAAACTAAACATGATATTTACTGGACGATAAATTCTTTCTCCTACAAAAGAACTATGTAAAGAACTTAAGGCTGAAAAAGGAGATTTGGTGTCCAGCCACATTAACTAAAATATCCCGACCTACTAGAAGTTAATTTAATTATGGCTCGGCCCCCAGGGTGTAGATATATGTTTAAAACAAAATACAGCCCAAATAAAGTTAACAAGAAAAAAAAAACAACAGACTCTGTTAAGTTAAATTTAGAAAAAATATATATTCTCACAACTCTTAAAAATTTACAAATTGAACAAAAATATGTACTCTTAGGTTTAGAAAATAAAAACAACTACTATGGTCATCATCTGGACCACGAGATCTATTCTATTGTTGTATTGCTGGTCGGGTTTAAACTCATCTCCTCAAAGACTGTAGTAGCTGCGGAGATGATTTGTATTCAGACTCTTGGTTTAGTCTGCCTCAGCACTTAGGTACAGTAAAACAGTTCAATGTTTTCAGAGGGTGGCAGAGTTGGCTTCCCTGGACTCAGTGCACATCAAAAACACGGATGGAGTAAGTCAGCTCTGCTGAATACCTTTTCGGCTTACTGGACTATGACTTAGGTTAGAGTCACCTGGTATGACAGCCTAGAGTTGTACTCTGGTATGGGATGATTGGTATGGTATGGGTTACCTGGTTGGTAGGGTGTGGTTTGTTATGGTCAATTGGTTGATAGTGTATGGTTGGAAGGGTAACTGGTTGATAGGGTATGGTTGGTAGGGGTAACCTTTGGTACCGTGGATTCGTAACCTGGTTTGTACCTTGGACCCGTAACCTGGTTAGACTGGAAGATGAAAAAACTGAAGTCCCATTAGTGGTGTTTAAGAGCAATTATCTCCTATGTATGATGGGCGATAAGCGTCCATCAGAAATCAAATTAAAACACTACTATATAACATTCAATATATAGGTAACATTCAATAACAAAGTGTTATCTAGTATCTATGAAATACTCATACTCATTCTTAACTGACATTATAAGAGTATCTGGAGATCACAACCTCTTTCTGGCTGTTTGCTTATTTACAGCAGTGGTTTTCCACATGGGGCAGTTAGTTTCACAAACTGTGATGTTTAGGACTGTTTGAGAGCTACTGGTTCACATTGTGCCCATAGAGCAGTATTCGTTTTGAGGCCACTGTCAACAATGTTTTGAGAATTAGTGGGTAATAGTTTAGAAGACCCCTCACTTCTGCTTTTTTAGTTTCACGTCTGCCAAACAACCATATCGGCATGACGTCACTTCCTGTATTAATAAGTGACTCCTTATAAAATAAACAAACAAGGAGCCCTGTTGAGCTACCTATTAAAATAATGGAAAAAAGTTTTCATTATTCCCGTAGTGTGAGTATAACATCACCAGAGTGAAATATGGTAACATCAAATTTCACTGTAAGTAAGAACTAGTATAATACTGTCGTAGATTTTGATAGGGGGATTGAGACATAGAGTGGTCCCTTCTGAATAGACTAGACCAGGTGACTCAGTGAGAGATAATATAAGAAATAGATTTTCACGAGTGAAATGGTGGGAAATAGGTAGAGTCTGTCCCTGAACTCGAGAAGATTCTTTAGCTCAGCCTATCTCTACAACAGAACTTTGTTTGTCAGACAGATTACCAAAATATATATTAATATATATATATAGATCAACCACTCACACACACAGACATAAGTGACGACAGTTAGACGCACAAACGTGAAAACTATATCAATGGAATATGGATATTTTGGGACGAGCTGACCAACACATGTAAATAAAGTTTATGTAAATTTTATTTACCATAAAGAAACTTCACAACAGCAATAATTTGAATATCAATCAAATACAAATAAACATAGGTTAATGAATTAATCAAAAAATAGACTCATAGATGTAATCCTCCCTCCCTCTGTTGAGACAAGATCCCGTTAGAAGAAAGTTATTAACCCCAAGGAGTCAAAGATTTATACGCTATGGTATGGGATTACCCTCTACAATAAAGAACAGAGTTTATACGTTAATCTATTCTGAAAGGGACAGTATTAGCAAAACTTACCAAAAAAATAAACAACGTAAGTACAAGGATTCTACAAGATAAATGTATGAGAATTATTCATTCATCCTTCCTTTCTTCTCAGACAACCGTGGCCACGTACATTCGTTCTTACCTAATACTTGAGTTGCACCTTCTGGAACAATCTTTAGGACACCCGCATACAGCAAATCCAGTGTTATTTTTGTCAAAGAAAACCTCAGCTCCTCAAAGACAGATTAAATCCACTTCTCCGGGGAACGTTCTCTTTGTTATTTATATTAAGGACTACTGTTTATGGCACATTAATTAGACCAGGTAAGAAATTGAACAGTGCTCACAGTGTCAATAGCTTGAGATTCTCAGTACATAGGGATGTCAGGTCGGTAACTTTTGTCAGTATAAAATTCCTTGTCACACCACACATGGTCAAACGTCGGGAAATGTTAATGTTTGTAATTTCGCCACTACGGGTGAATATAAATGCAATTTGGGAAAGAAATATAAATCTCGATCTAAAGGCCCAGTTACAATACATATTCTTAATGTTCTTTGGGTTTGTACTCTCTTTCTGGGTGCATACACGAAGCCAGACAGGTTTACATTGAAGACCCAGATATCAATTAAGAAATGTTCTTTCGTAGGGTTATTCTCAGATTTATATGGAAGCCGATGGTAAGGTTTAGGGTTTGACCCAATACTGTGTAAAGGAGAAAAAATACAAATACTTAACCTTAATATAGTATTCTCAATCCTATCCTTAACCCGCTTAAAATATAATATATTTATCCACTTCGGTTATTGAACTTTATTATAAACTACAAGCTTAGAGCTTGTCGTATCGTGTAAAAACTCCCGTGAAATAAATTCTAGTCATTTAAAAAAATTAATCATCATGAATTAGAAATAAAGACATATTTCGTCAATGCTCATGATGAACAGTGCATTTACTAGTTGGTTAAAATATTCTCTGAATGGTTACTAGCAATTAATTAAATTTACTTCATAGCTGGAAGAGTTTAGCTAGAAATTATTTTTATTCTGCTAGCCTATGTAACACAGTAAACCTAGAGAAATATAAATGACGGACCAATCTAGTAAATCACTCTGCACAGAAATCTTAGAGAAATATAATACGGACTTAACTATTAATCACTCAAACTTCTAGTATAGTATTTACCACAAACACAGAAATAAACGATCTCCAATCAAAAACCACTAAGTAATTCCTCTGTTATGAGGGATCTTAGTCTTCGAAGCTAGATGTCTTTAAAATCTGTGGGTACTGGATAAATTGTGTCAAAATGCTGGGGTTTATATATTAAATCTCCAGAAAATCGCTCGTACTTGCTAGATATGACACCTTCACTCAGATCTCGGGCTTTTCCTCGTTCGATCTGCGAATCTGAGGAAATTTTCGCGCTTTTGCCGCTTTCAGACTCTGCAATTGAGCGAAGCCCGTCCTTTGATCTTGCGATTCTCACCGTGTTTAATTACCTATCAAACGAACGGATTCAGGGGAAGGTAATAGAAATTGTCTCCCCTTTCCTACGCGTTCAGTCTCACTCTGTTTGATCTTATTACGACGATTTTCAGTCGCTGGCGTTTAATTACAGGTAACCGGCTCAACGTTAGCTAAATTTTGTTTGTAAACATTCCTAAGGAAATAGAGAACAGAAAATAAAATAGGCGTGCTAAATTAGAAAAAGAGACAGATCTCTGAGTGTAGGAGGGTTTATGTTAACACACGTAAGTAGGTGAAACCTGGTAAAAGAAAAATGAACATAAAGAAATAGATATATGAAAACTATTATCATAATATGTCTCAAACACCCAGGTTTCTGGCATAAGGTAGGCAATTTAACACTAAAAGTGTGGTCCATGGTTAATACCAAAGCCAATGTCTACTTCGGACAAATTCATTTTTAACAGCAATGTGAGGTCGCCATAAATAATAGTACCCAACATATTAAAAAATGATGGTAGCAATACATGCACTCACATACCTCACACCGTCCAATAACGCCTATCAGTCAAGTCCAGTATCAGTTGTCAATTAATTAACTTATTAATCAACAGCAATAATGCAAAGCATTAAAGAATAAACACATATGTAACATCATAAATAGATGAAACGAGGCTGACAATCATATTAGTAAAGTAAATGAATGCAACATCGTACGCTAAAAGATTAAAGTCATGTGTACATCTTAAGTGCTTGTCAGAAAAAAATGTATTGTGGTGTCAATAAATTTTTTTTTACTCTAGCACCTAATGAAGTTGTGTGACCAATCAGGTAAGAATACGCTGATGTATGGTACGAATTGACGATAGTATTGAGAACTCTCAAAATGTTCACTCAATAATTAGTGTGAGTGTATTAATGCCTTGTGTCAAAGACAGAATATTATCCCGCGAATTAAATCTAATTAACAGCTAACTAAAGCACTGTATTTAAAGTCATAGTGTTATAGTACTATACACACTAGTGGAATAATAAACAACTAAAGTCCAGCGAAAATATTTATAATCAAGCACAAAGTTCATGACCATGATTCACTGCTATATTATCGTATGTTCCTTTATAAGTTCACGTTAAGTAACAATGTTCAATGTCCAACCGGATAGAGAATACAAAAGGCACGATAGGATTATTCTAGCTATGTCCCTTTCTTGACCATGCAAAGCATCTCGAGTTAAGTCCCGTAATCTTTAGACGCAGTTCCAACAATAGAATAAATCAAGATTTTGCATTCAAAATATCCAAATGTCACATTATTCTTTGATCATCAATGAATGTGTGTGTATTTGCACATAAACCGAGTATGTAAAATGTTAATAAGGTCCAAGACATCCATGTAATGCGCTGAGTAAAATGATGTACAACTTGAAATTGGCGATATCAGCATTCATCATCATCAGGTGCCGTGAACCGATCAATACCTGTAAGTACTGTCAAAAACGTCATTGAGCGATTTCCTTCAATTTCTCTGAAAAAAATTACGATAGTTCTCAGCCTTGGTACTCATCACAGAACCTTTAAATATTTAATCTATGTACAGCAGCAATAAATCAGGAAATTCCTGTCAGCATCAGCATTGTCAGCAAACTACGTTCATATATAGTGCAATGTTCCATTGGTCAACACGTGAAGAAGTCAGTTAATAGGTTAATAGGTTTGCTGTAACCTCACAAGGTACCTGCATTTGACGTGTTGTTAGCTGACAGTGAGTCTTTTATACAACGTGATAACATATCCGCGACCACGTTTTGACTGCCCTTGATGGCACGAATGTCATATTCGTAGGGTTGGAGCGCAAGTGATGCTCTGGCAGCCTTCTTATTACTAAATTTTGCCGTTTTCAGATAGGACAAGGCCCTCTGATCTGTCTCCAAGACAAATTCTGCACCAATGAGGTAGCGCGGCAGTTTTGAAAATCAATGTACCACAGCGAGCAACTCTCGCTCTACAATGGGGTATTTTTTCTCAGCGGGTGTCAATTTACGACTGACATACAGAATTGGATGTAGACAATCATCGAATTCCTGCATAAGTGTACCGCCGATTCCCGATCCAGAGCACGGACTCTAAGGATAAAAGGAAATCGAGTATCAGGCAATCTTAAAATTGGTGATTTTGAAAAATATGCCTTAAGTAAATTTAATGATACATCACAAGAATGTGACCAAACAATCTTATTTGGAGAGTTCCTTCTTAATAACAAAGACAGAACTGAATTAATTTCTGAAACATTAGACAAGTTGTCGCTCAAATAAGTATGAGTGATGTTGGCCTGTTTCGGTGTCTGATACGTCTACTACCCTAGAAGTAAACTTGGCGACATGAACCATCCTGTCACTACATATTAACAATATAAAAGACACGTAACAAATGGCTAAATAACTGTAAATAGTCATAGTCCTAGTTCCTGTCTGAAATATACATATAACTGAAAAAATATTTCTTTAATCATCAACCGGGTATATGCATAGAAGTGCACTAAATATATGCAGAAAATATTCCATGGTGGAACCACTAATGTCCAATATGAGACAAAGAGATAGAATTGTGACTGACAACGCACTTATCAAGTTTGTAGTCTTGACAAAGAACACTGGAACATATAAGAAATAGAAAGTATAAGGACCACTATTACACTTTCTGTTTTGCTTAGTTCAGTAATACAAATCCCAAAGTAACAATAAAATTATGCTTGAACTATTTAACCCTGTCTTATTTCTGCAATGATGTGAGAAGAAGATCAGTGATTTTTTTTCCTTAACCAGCGGCACTTGGGCTTTCAGCCCTTCGGCCCAATGACATGTCATTGCTAGGCTGGAAAGCCTGTGGACTTTCCTTCCAACCCGGTCAGGAGCTTCGCCCCTTCACATCCACAGAGGGTTTATCTCAGGAACCGTTCAGGTTATTCAGTCAAAATAACGGTCGATGACACTCGTTCACATGCCCACGCCCGGGCTTGAACCTTGAACACCTGATCGTCAGCGCATGTGGTAACCATTACACCAGCGCGGCTCCCGAAAGATCAGTGAATAATTATGACTTCAGTGAACTCATACCTTAGAAATGGTTGAGTAACATGTAAATATGCAAATTAAAAATATCTACATAGATCACTTACTCGCCCAAGAATTCACTACGGATTTGGCAACCTTAAGCTAGCATCGGTTGAGGCTCATAGCATGTTACCTGCTGGACAGATACCGATTAAATGCTTTAAAACTTCCCAACAACGATTTCCTGATGGCCTCTCCCGGTGCAGGGGTGGGTGACCTGTTGGTGGCATCGTTCCACCTGCACTCACACACACACACGTTTGTGTGTGGGACTTGGTTGCAGGGTGATCAAATTCCTTCATTTTAAACTGGTCCGAGATTTTACTGTGCAGCTGTATGCCAGAGTTCATTCCCCTTGATTTCCGCGCATCCAGTTAGTGCTACAAAAGGGTCTACTTCCGGGCTGGATCGTATTCGTAGCACTGGGATTCAAATTCTAAGTGAAATGACTTCCACTGGCCAAGGGAATAATTTATTGGCCCTGAGCCGTGAGAAATCGCAGGTAGCAAAAACAATTTAACAGAAACTTGTAAAGGTGAATTTTCTCATTATAAGAAAAAGAAAAAGATCTGAAGAGAAATGGTTTTCATTACTAGTTTTAGAGAGAAGTTTGGAGAGGAATACAATAATAGGCAAAAGAAAACAGTCGGTGAGGAAGTGGAACACTACATTCCGGTATATACATTCTTTTACAAATTTACTTGTAGTTAACTAACTGATAGAACAATTAATTAATTAACACAGCTATTCACCATCCGGTGTAAAAATTAACACCTTGTGATTTGACTGATGTAAAAATCATTAGCATTAAAATACACTGTCATTAGGGAAATTAACTTTAAGAAAATTAACTCGTGGTTATTTACCAGTTTAAAATTAGCGCAGTTATTTTTTAAACTAATTGTGCTTTCCGAAATTACAAGAAATATTCCTTTCTAATAGACAACGGGTATCAGGCTTGGTAACACCAATTCCACTCTGCAGATGGAAAACCATTGGCGCTTTTGAACAACAAGCAACAAATAACGTTTGAGTCGAGATTAAATAGCCAAAATCTGTTTCAGGTCGCCCCCACATCTGGCAAACGCCTGGACGAACACACGGTGAGAAAGACTGGGGACAAAGACGTCAGGAAACCAAGAGATTTCCCCCTGCAACTCGAGGTGAAAGAGTTCTAGAACGGGAGACTAGGGAAGCAGCGAGAGGTCCGCTCATTGGTGTCCAGGCCAAAAAAGGTTCCGGAAGACGAGGAGACCGGTGACACGACTCACAGTTTAACTCGCCTGTGTCCGCTTTTCCATGACTCAAAAGACATGTAAAGATAAACCGCTGCCAGCATGAAAAGAATTTTCGTTCGCATCAGTTAAGGCGAAGCAAAGATATGTGAGAGAGAGGGCTAAGGGTTGTCTAATTTAAGATTGACGCTGCCAGAGTCTGGAATGTATTCCTTAGACACTAGGAAAAAGAATAGAAGAGGAGACAAAAATCAAAGATAAGAAAAGGGTGGTCCTAACGGCGAGAAAATAGACATGAATTCTGAGACAAATCATCACAATCTTCTTGACTGAAATCTTGTTTTTATTTTTTTTATGTCCTATAAAAAATATCATTCTTGACCGTTCACCACCAGTGGAGTAAATGTCTTCTAAAAATACACGCCAAGCCATCCTCTCGTGTGCTATCCATTCGAGATTTTTCCATGTTTCCTTTTTTCATTTCACGTCTGCTTCCAGTGCTCTTCTCCAAGTTGTTTTTAGTCTCCCTTTATTACCTTGGGATTCCAGAACAAGGATTATCTGAGTTTGCAAGAAAGCCGTGGAACTCACCCCCAAATACAAAAGGGTAATGAGTTAAAACTCAAGTCCCTGGGGATCGAAAGACGAAGAAGGCTGGATTTCTCTTGATGTGTCCTATACAATTCCAACGTCTCACATCTTGTTCAGTTGGCATTTGTCTAGTTCTTGTCATCAGCTCAATCAATTGGCACTTGTCTAATTCTTGTCATCAGCTCCACCTGTTGGCACTTGTCTAATTCTTGTCATCAGCTCCACCAAGTGATTCTTGTCTAATTCTTGTCATCAGCTCCACCTGTTGGCACTTGTCTAATTCTTGTCATCAGATCCACCAATTAACACTTGTCTAGTTCTTATCATCAGCTCCACATTATTGATCTTGTCATATCATTTCCATTCTTCTACACTGTGCAAGAACCCATTTATGAAAGTCTGTAACTTCTAGGTTAACATTTTAAAATAAGTGGAGGTCGGAGTAGATAAGACGTATGGCGTCCTCCTCGAATTCTAAAGGTACCGGGTTCGATTCCCAGTTGATTGAATATAAGTTATGGAAATGTTTTTTCAGAACCCGTGGTTTTAATGATGTAACACTTCTCACTGGTCTCCTGGGTATTGAGATCAGATGCTAAGCCTTCTTGGATAAGGGCGAAAACAATAGGATGTCCAGTGTGCAAGCTGCGCAGGTTAGAAATCCCAAGGCGGTTGGAAATCGTAAACAGTAGGCCATAAAGCCGCTGCCCTGGCAAAATTTAAAATAAATTAGAAACCTACCCACCATAAAAATATTTATAAAGTGTGTGATTCCTATATATGCACATTGGGATTCTCGCCGGTGCTATAAAGTTCGGGAACTGTGCTGAGATCTTCCTTGTGCAATCTAAGGGAGGAGATCGGAGCACTGATGGAGTTATCCGTGTGCAATAAAGATAGTCATTAAAAACCCAAACCAAACCAAACAATTTTAAAATAAGCGAGCATTTGAACGATGCACTGTCTAGAATGTTGTTCTGTGCCAATTTTGCTGTCATACTGCACAATAACATTTTCCTTATACCTGGAACGACATTAACATTTGAGACCAGTGGCGGCTCTACAATTTGGGGTCCCTGAAGCTTGAACTCTTGGAAGGGCCCCTTTTTTATAGCTCAAGCTTCATTAGCTTCATAGTAGATCCGCCTCTGTTTGAGACTAGTGTCCAATTATAAGGCCTGCGGTTACGCCTACTGTACAACTATCGTCGTTCCTCCTTTCTGCATCCATTGTCACTTACTATTGTAACATTCATACAGCACCATCTACTCCCACTACTATTACTGCTAGCACTACTACTACTATTACCGCTACTGCTACTACAACAACTACTACTACCACCACCATTAATACTACTACTACCAGGGCCGTAGATAGGTCTTAATATGGGGGGGGGGAGGAGGGGGGGGGGAGGGGTTTGGGGTTATAAAAAATTTCGGCACACATGTTTGGTACAGTATAATTTCCCCACAAATGTTTATCACCAAACCTTAGGGAAAGGGGGGGGGGGAACCCCAAACCCTCCCCACCACCCCCGTATCTACGGCCCTGGCTACTACTACTTCTACCGCTACTACTACTGCTACTACCACCAAAACAACTACTACTACCAATACTACTATAACGACAACTCTAAAATTAAATACTACAGCTGCTGTTACTGCTACTACTAATGCTACTACTACTATTACTGCTACTACTACTACTAAAACTGCCATTACTGCAATTACTGCTACTACTGCTACTATTATTAATACTACTACTGCAGCTGCCATTACTACGACTACTGCTACAACTACTATTACTTCTACAACTGCTGTTACTACTACTTCTGCTACAATTAATGCTATTATTATTTTTATATTGCGGCTATCACTATTACTACTACAACAACTACTACTACGACTACAACTACGAATACTACAGGTGTATATTCTTTTATCTGAAGACCCGAAATCCGAAGTATTCTGAAAATCGAAAACAGGGAGTTGCTTTTAGTTTTCCCGGTATATAATCATGGTGTAGAAGAGAGTGAAAATTTTGGCAAGATCACATAACACAACGCTTGAAAGAAACTTCAGAAAGACCTATGATCCAGACAGAGTATAAATGCCAACATGCCTGCTAATAAAACAAGGTCTGAAACTGCGACCTCTAGGGAACTTCGCATGATTTAATTTGAAGTAATTCGCAATGAGCCTGCAGATTTTGCAGGTGTCTCATGAGACAAAGAAAGACTCGGATTACTGTTCCATGAGGCATGTCGTAAGAAGCTACTAATGTCAGGATATGCATGGTACTGGCAACCTGTTCATGTAAAACCACGTGATGTATAAAGCACAACTGCAAGAGAACATGAAATTTTTGGCGCAGACTACATGCTCGAGGACCAGTTGCAATAGTGGTTTTAATTTTAGCTGGTAGGGATGACAGTGTGATTAGCTTCCATAGCTAGGCGGGGGTGCCGCACGGAAGGTCCTGGGTTCGATTCCCCGGTAAGCCACTCACGTCTGTTGTCTACTTTTCTACTTTTTTATTATTCACGAGTGCCTGAAAACATACCTTGATGTTTGTGTAATATTTGGGACCTAAGACTCGTCAACAGTGAAGAATGCAGTTAGCGACCCATAGCTTGACTGCTTGCGTCAGGGTCAGCGAACCAGAGCTGACCAAGACCCTACTCCACCTCCAAGTGGTGGTCCTGGAAACAGGCTGCATCAGTGCAGTCTGGCTGAGAGAGTAGGAATCGAAGTGAGAATGTTAACCCGGTCCCAAAAATGCCGTGCTGAAGTCGGATGTTTCGGCCGAAAGGCGCAAATATCGCAGCTCCGCTGTAAACGGACACAACGCAACCAACGTCTTTGTCAGGACGAACGAAGAAGAAGAAGTGTAATATTTATTTACTGCACTAGCTGTTCCATACTCTTTTGGGAGCGAAAAGGGAAGCGGGATGATCATGATGACGATGATTATCCAGATAAACTATTAAAGAAAACGAAGAGAAAACAAACAGACTATAGCACAAGGTCACGGCATTCAAACAACAATTATTAGCTCTTACGATACATATGAAGATAGTTAATTAAATGTATAAGAGCAAACTAAAGAGAGAGCAAAAGGTATAAATACAAATACCACAGATTTGGTATTTTTGTATTTGCTTTAAGGACCATCTTCATTGGACAACTCCATCAGTGCTCCGATCTCCTCCCTTAGATTACACAATGAGGGTCTCAGCACAGTGCACAAACTCCGTAGCACCGGCGAGGATCCCAATGTGTGTATACAGGAAACCCACATTTACGTTGTGGAAATATTTTTGTGGCGGGTAGGTTTTCCTAATATTGTAAATTTTCCCTGGGCAGCGGCCGTATCGCCTACTCTTTACATTTTCTAACTGCCGAGGGATTTTTAACGTGCACACGGGGCCTCCTATTTTTTTTGCGCTTACCCGAGAAGGCTAGGCATCCGACCTCACTACCCAGGAGATGTGGGGGGGGGGGGGAGTATACCATTATTAGGACCTGCAGGTTCTGAAAAAAAATGTCCAAATATATTCCTGTACTGGGAACCGAACCTTTAGAATTAGAGGCGGACGCCATACCTCTTAGCCACTCCAACAATATTAAAATATTAACAACTTCAGACAGGATCAATTAATATTATCATCACAATCAGAAACTTAGCACACACAAGTACATTTGCTCATAGTCATTCACGCACATAGAGAGAGGGTGAGAGAGAGAGAGAGAGAGAGAGAGAGAGAGAGAGAGAGAGAGAGAGAGAGAGAGAGAGAGGTCAAGCAATAGAGCTACTTAATATAAAAAATTCAATTTAAAATGAAAATATTACAATGATAGTTAAATGCTCGTGGAAACGTTGAAATAACTGAAACAGAATTGTCGTTAAATGTGTGTACAAGATTTCATGACATGTGAATGCAGATGTCTTTTGAATGTGGTGTAATTATCAGTTTTGACAGACTTGGGTAGGGAATCCCATGCTAAACCACCTGCATAACTAAAACAACTTCGGAAGAGGTCAGTTCGAGGTTTTGCAAGGTCCAAAAGTAGGTCGCCACGTATAAAATATGAGCAGTATTTATAGCAAAAGAACATTTGCAACTATGAAGGCGTTCTGCCGTTTAAAATTTGATGCACAAATAGGAGATCTTGGAAGAAGAAGAATTTTTTAACAGGAAGAACATTCAGCTGTGAAAATAGCTGAGCACTGGGAATGTTATCATTTAGGCAAACAAGTCGTAGCGCATTTTTATGTAGGGATTCGAGGCGTTTCAAAAGCGACAAGCCACAGCGACTCCAGATATTTGAGCAATAAGAAAGGTGACTTTGAATATGTGCATAATAGAATATAAGTCTAGAGTGCGGACATAAAAACATTTTGATTTTTGAGAGTTGAAACATTAGTGCGAACCGCAAGACATAACACCGGAAATTTACCATAGGCAGTCCAGCCTAGTGTTCTACTTCTTTATTTCTTTAGAAATAAGGTTTATAAATCTTTAATACATCTTTATAATTAGACAAATTTATCACCAAAAAATGATGCTTCGATGACAGGTCATTAGTGCGAACCGCAAGACATAACACCGGAAATTTACCATTCCCGATCCAGAGGCATCGACTCTAAGGATAAAAGGAAACCGAGTATCAGGCTATCTTACAATGTCTGATTTTGAAAAGCTAGCTTTTGATAAATTTAAAGAAAGATTGCAAGAATGTGAACAAACAATCTTATTTGGAGAGTTCTTTCTTAATAACGAAGACAGAACTGAAGTACTTTCTGAAACGTTAGGCAAGAATTTCCTATAGAATCCGACAAGACCTAAAAGACTGCGAACCTGTTTTTTTTTTTTTTTTTTTTTGTCTTAGGAATATCTAGATTCAAGATCCTAGAGATAATGGAATCTTCAGGCTTAAGAAAACCGCCTCCGACTTTATAACCAAGAAAAGAAATTTCTGTGAATCCTATTTTAGTTTTCGAAGGTCTAGCAGTAAGATGATGGAGACGAAGAGTAGTCAACAAAGACTGAATTCCAAGAACATGTTCTTCCCAAGAATGATGAAAAAGGCAAATATCATCAATATAGGTAATTATGGCATCACGATTAGAGAAAATTGTTCGCATCATACGAACAAAAGTCGCATGAGCGTTAACGAGACCAAAAGACATACAATTAAATTGGAACAATCCCAAAGGTGTAGCGAAAGCAGTATAAGGTTTTGCTCTGTCCGATAAAGGGACTTGCCAATAACCTTCAGACAAATCAAATTTACTGAAAAAAGTAGCTGTAGATAGACTATCCAATAGAGAATCTAACAAAGGTAGAGGCTCGGCGTCAAAAATCGGCAAAGCATTTAAACGCCTGAAATCAATGCAAATCCGAATGGATTTGTCTTTCTTTCTAATCAACACCACAGGAAAACTGTATGGAGACTGAGAAGGAGAAATTATGTTTAATTTTATCATATCCTTTATTTCTTCTTGCACTTGTGATTAAAAATGTAAAGGGATAGGATAAGGTTTTAGCTTGATTGGTCTGAAATCAGTAAGAAGAATATCATGTTCAATGATATTTATACGCCCAGGAATATCCGTGAGCACGCCAGGAAAAGATTGTAGTAACAAGAAAATCTAATCTTTCTGATATGAAGCAAGAGCTGGTGAAATAGAAATATCCCTCCAACTCTCAGTAGACGAAAGTGGTACAGTAGGCAGAGATAAAAGAGGTTCAGAACTATCAGGTAATTCAGATAACTCTTCCTGTATGACAGCTAAGGAAGAGCGACGATCAATGGGCTCGTCGATAGCCTCAGAAACTGGTTTAAGATGTGGAGAACGAGAGTGAAATTGTTGCAGCATGTAGATGTGAAAGGTTTTTTCCTTTCCTTTAATAGATATAATGTAGTCAACATCTGACAATCTTTCAAGTACAGTATATGGTCCTCTGCAAGATACAAGTAATTTATTGTCTTCATTGGGTAACAATACATAGGCCTTATCACCCGGCCATAATTGGCGTAGTTTTCTGTTGTGATTAACAAACAATCTTGCCTTAAGTTTAGCTTTTTCTGAAGCTTCCACAGCTATCTGGCATGCGTCGATAATTTTTTTTCTCAAGTTAAATACGTATTGGAAAGAGGTTTGAACATCTTCATGGATGTCAGCTCCAAGCAATAACTGCTTTAGAATGGACAGGTCCTCTTGGCTTGGCACCGAAGACTAATTCAAAAGGCGCAAATCCAGTATGTTCATTAAATATTTCCCGATAAGCGAACAATACCGCTGGGAGTACTCTATCCCAATCCTGCGGGTATTTCGCAGTTACCTTGCCAAGCATCTGTTTAAGACAGCGGTTTAGCCGTTCAATTTTACCATTTGCGCTGGGGTGATATATGCTACTTAGAGATCGATTTATATCAAACTCTCTCATTACCTGAGTCATAACGTCAGAAATAAATTTAGTTCCCCGATCCGATAATATGATTTCGGGAAAACCCAATTGACTAACGATTACAAATAGCGCGTCAGCAACATCTGTAGTGGATATTGTTTTCAGAGGAATAGCCTCTGGCCAGCGCATGCACATATCAATGCATGTCCGCACATAACGATGACCTCTAGCTGACGTAACTGGTAGTGGACAAATAAGGTCGATTGCCATTTTTGCGAAAGGATGCAATGATATGTCTGACGCCTGAATAGGCACATTATGTTTGGGGCGTTTAGCTGCCACATCTTGGCAAATTTTGCATGTGCGACAAAAGATTTTCACTTCTCTTGTCACCCCAGGCCAAAATAAATGAGACAAAACCCTCTGTTTTGTCCTGCCAATCCCTAAATGTCCTGCACAATTAACATTATGACCATTCCTAAAACAAATGGACGGAAACTAGTAGGTACCATAATTTGTTTTTTTACTGATGTGGAATCTTGGAAATTCCGAATCAAGGTCCCATTCTTTATTGTGTACCAGTGTACAGAATTATCATTATATACCACATCATCAGACTTGGCAACATGAAAAAAATTTCTCAATGAATCATCATCATTTTGTATCTGTATGAATAATTCCTTGTCAAAATGTTCAACATGTAAAACATCCTCATCTGCCCCTCCTTATCATTTATCACCTCATCAGTCACCATCTCATCATTCATCACCTCATCAATCACCATCTCATCATTCATCACCTCATCAACAACTTTCTCAATTGGGACATGTTCATGCACTTCTGCACGAGACTGAGCTCTAGTCATTACAGCATTTGCCATAATCAAATGCTGTTGTTCCCACTTTAAAATATCATCATTAGTGCATTCGTGAAGTCCAGGAATATTTCCCAGGGTTATCCCAGCAATTGGTTTGTCCAACAGGTACACGAGAGTCCTCCCAGTAAAATAAGGGGTATCCAAGAATACTTCCGCAGTCGGATAATATTCCACTGTGCCACCGAAAAGAATGCTGTTGACTTCTTTGCATGTGTAATCAGATTGATCCACCAACGACCTGCGCACTCCAACAGTAGTGCATCCAGTGTCCATGAGCACTGAAACAAGTTGGTTGTTAACAAAACCACTATTAAACACTAGTGAACCTGTCCCATCATAAGAGGACATGACTGGCAAAGGATGTCCACACAGGAGACTAGGAACTTCCTGTAGCTGAAATAAAGTTCTGTAGAGAACTTCTGTTGTTGTAATTATTGTCTTTGTTCCTATAGCATGAACTTTGGCCTCTGCCTGACTGGAAATTATATCCACCTCTGTTCCAATCTCTGTTAGGTCTGAAAGATGATTGTTGAGGTATACATCCATCATCATATGAATGAAAATGTCTTTGAGATTGTTGTGACCTATTATTAAAATTATACCTCCCTCTGAAAGATCCATTATTATTATCTCGATTTAATCGAAAATTTATGTCCATGCTATATGATCATTGTCTGGGTAGATTGGACATCATAGATCTAGCAGATGCCACTGGCAATGAATCCTTTATGTTATTCCTGCTAAGATTTCTACCAGGATAAGCAATTTGGTATTGTCGTCCAAGATTTTTGTAGCCGGGTATACCGTGATTTCTTCGGATACAGACTATATTCCACTAAAGACGAAGGAACCCAGATTAGCATATACATTTCTACTTTGGTAGAAACAGATTACATTTTAATTAGGATAGAGTCGCGTTAGTCACGGGATTTTTACCCAATCGTGAGCTCAGGAAATGTAGAACAGACGCGATTTCCCCAGCGGCCCAGTCAGTTGAAAGGGACGCGTCTAGCTAGGAAGACAAGCAAGTTTGTGCTCATAACGCAGTGGTTTACTGCATGCAAGTTTATTCAATTTGAAGAATTAGCAATTAGCAATTCCGAGGATGATAGCATGTTCTCTTCAATGTGCATTTTTGTGTATTTGAATTCTATTTTCGAAGTCTGTAAGTAGTCACCACTAATTACTCTACATTATTTGACATGTCGAGATCGAATGAGTGTTGCAGATTTAGAAAGGAAATAATGGCTGAAGGTTTTCCTTTAGGTTTTTCCTTTAAAAGAGATGTATATGCAGGATTATTGATTTAGTATGCACTTACCTGCTGATTAAGCAATGGCATATCAGGAAGAGAAGCCTATACAGCTATTTTATATGCTCTGAAGAATAATTGCTCTTAAAATTAAATCAGCCAGCCCATCAAAAGTTTTATCAATTTTTGACAAATCAACCCATCTAGAAAAGCAAAGCTTAATTGATGAGAAAAATGCAGCAAAATCTTTAGCTGAATCAGGCAACAATGATATTCAGTTTCAATCTGTAACTATTTTCCTGTAGTTGATACATTTTAGTAACAAAGCCTTCACAGCATCATAATCATTTTTAGTATTATCATCCATGGTGCAGACTGCAGTAAGAGCCTCACCCACTAATCAACTTATCAACCTGCTGGGCCTTGTAGCTCTCAATCTTAAACTCCTGGCAACATGTCTCATATCTATTTAAGAAGCTTGAAATGTCGTCTATATTAGGACTAAATTTTGGCAAACTAAGTTTAAAAGTAGAGTCATGGTCTTTTTTCCCAGCCTCATCACCTGCTGGATGAACCTTTTTATGTTGCAATCTTAATTTTTCCAACTCAAGTTCTGCCATTCTTTGAGCATGAGCCAGTTCTGCTTGAGCATGTGCTAATTTTTTCTCCTCAAGTTGTGCCTTTATTTCTGCCTGAGCTTGTCGTGCCTTTATTTCTGCTTGAGCTTGTGCATGTGCCAATTTTTTTTTCCTCAAGAGCTAATTCATCCTGTCTTCTCATCTCAGCTAATTCTTCTTCTCTCCTCTTCTCAGCCAATTCTTCTTCTCTCTTCTTCTCAGCTAATTCTTCTTCTCTCTTTTTATCATCCCTATCTAAGAGCCTCTGTTCTCTTGCCACGTCTTCTAACCTCTTTAATTCTTTTGCATGCTCATTGAATAAAACTAATTTTCAAAAACAACTGTAACAAAGATTGGCTGAACGCGTGGACACAAGCTAAAACAGGAAGAAGACTCTTCATACACGTAACAGTCTCAAATATAGAAGATGTCATCAACCATATTGAACGAAAATATCAAACCAAAATCTTCAGATTGAGAACAGGCCACTCTACACTAAATGGCCACAGAAATAGAATGTGTTCACAAAATATAGCAACATAAAGACACTGCCTAAACCCCTTGGAGACAGTAGAAAACCATCTACTACTGTGCCCTGCATCAAAGGAATGAGCCAATTCCTCCTACCACACATCCCATCTGTAGACAATATATTTTATGGCAGCTTAACACAGCTTATACGAACTGCGCAGTACCACATAATGGCATCAAGGTCATAAAGAACTGACGCTAAATGACAGTGGATCAAAGTCAAGTCAAGTCAATAAATGACTGTTCATCAGTTGTTTAGAAGAGTTATATATATATCGATGAAACCATTAGAAAGTTCACATATTCTTCATTAATGACCTTACACGGAGTACCACCATGGGAAGATGGACGAGCTTCTGATCAATATTTAATTGATAACGATGTTACATTTGACGATACAAGTGTTTTGATCAACTTAACAATTTTACAATATTTGTTGAAAGTAACATTAATGGTGAAGGATTCATGAAGTTGTTGGCTCTAGAGAAATAAATGAAATTTTTAAAATAATCAGAAAAAATTTAGTTTCATTCTGAACTTCTAATGATCGCACACAATTTCTTTACGGCACCTTGTCACAATAAAAACATGGACAGTCTTACTTCATTGGTGGAAAATCATTGGACAAAATACAGAAACAGTTTCTATGTGGATTCCATGAACCGAATTTTGCTTCCGCAATATAATTTTTATTTTTTTATTTATACTGTCAATTCTATGATTATTTAAATGAAAATACTGAATTGTTGAAAATATTTCAGCAACAAATAAATAAATAAATTATATGAACGTGCTACTACCAACTGCTGCTACGGCTAATACTATTACTACTACTACTACTACTACTACTACTACTACTACTACTACTACTACTACTACTACTACTACTACTACTACTACTACTACTACTACTACTACTACTACTACTACTACTACTACTACTACTACTACTACTACTAATAATAATAATAATAATAATAATATTATCAAAACTAATTAACAAGTTCAAAGTTAATTGTTGAAGTTAAATTTATTTGAAAACAAACGTTTTAAAGGACATTTAATTTATGTATTTTTTAACCTTTATCTTCTTTTTTTTTAAAGGGACCCTGATACCATCACAAGAACAGCTATTCTATGGACCCCCGAAGGAAAGAGAAAGAGAGGCCGACCAAAACCAACCTGGCGGAGAACTGTGGAAGCCGAGATGCAAAGAATGAACCAGAGTTGGGGCACTATACGAAGGATGGCCGCCGACCGAACAAAGTGGAATCAATTTGTTGTTGCCCTACAAGACGCCACCAGGCGTGATGGCCACTGACTGCTTTGACGGCAGGCGGCTATGGATCAAAGAAGAAGAATCTTCTTTTTCTTCGTACACTCTCAGACATCTACTTGAACATTTTCAAAGACAGCAGTGATCAGCTTCGGGCTATTTGCATCTCCACAGAGCAATTCCAGGAATGATTCTGGTGACAGCCATATGCGCTTTCTCTATTCGTCGTATATTGGGTATCTTTGAAGTAGATGTTCAGCAGTCATTTTATCAGTGCCACATTTAGACATTTAGTTCCAATCTTGATCTTGTTGAAAAGATAGTATTCCAGTCTGTTGTGTTCTTTATAAAACTAGCTCTAGTCGTTATAATTCTGCATTAAAAGACTGAAGCTAAATGTCCTCTATTTTGTCCACAGTTTTGTCTTTTATTGTTTTTTACGTCAAAAAGTCAGAAAATGTCTTCTCTTTTTTTTAAACGTTATAATCACCTGTAAAGTTTCTTTTCTTCTTTCCACTCTGTAAAGTGTCAGTCTGTATGCTCTGTAAAGAAGAGTGGTGTGTTGTTGAGATCAGGCATGCTCCAGTCTACCCAGCTGTAAATGGGTAACTCACCCTAGTCCTGAGTTAGGGAAGGCAAAGGCTCCAGGGGAAGCAGGCCCTAAACTTGGTCACTTCAACCGACGCAGGATGGTGTATGTATGAAGTAGAAGTGTAGAGTTTGATTACCGCGAATGGTGTACTGTTCGTGTGCTGACCAATATAACCACTCATACACTTGTGTCTACAAGGCACCAATGCAGACTGCTGGAATCTTTGTTTACTCAATTTATTCAGACGTACACACTGGGACATACGAGTACATCATGGTATGTTGACATATCAATTTGTAGGTATACATAGCAGATCTGAAGTCATGACACATTCAGAAATAATGGGCAGTACATCAAAAGTTCAATGTCATGATATATTAAGGCCGCATCCCCCTATCTGACTAAACGCGTCAGTGAAGGCAGATCGATAAATAACTAAAGTTACTTGACGTCCATAGTTTGTAGTATATATTATGAAACCACGAAAGGGGGGTTTTCTAGCAAGATTGAGATCTCCCTGTCACTGTCCGATAATAGGATAAATAATCTGTTCTCTTGGCAGTGATCAAAACATATGATGACCGAAATCTAACATGGCTGCCTCCCTGAGTTGTCGTTCACTCATTCATAGGAAGGAGAATATAAGCCAGAGTTAATTTATAATGGGTATATAAATGATTTCATAAATGTTTCCATACAGCTCTACGGTGATCAGGTTAATTCACGTAGCCATAACCGCTGCAGGAAAGTCTGTCATCTTCGTCGATACAAAAAACACGACCCTAGCGATACGAAGCACAATGTTCCATCTAGGTCGAATCGACATGAGATCATCAATATAGGGTCTGGCAATACATGGAGTCCGAATTATACATTGTACCGTACCTTAGGAGAGTCTCTAACATAAACTATAGTAGAGATACCATCTCCTTTAGAAGAAAACCACTTCATGAATCATATTTCCTTAAGAATCTACCAGCCCTTTGAAAAGTGCGTACCCGCCATTATCACGGTACATCGGAACTCATCACGACTTGTCAAGACAACTCATACTTCCGCTAGACCGGAATAACAAGAATCTAGTCCCTCCTACCCATCCAAAATATACAATATATAGGACTGATTCTACTTGTACTAATAATATGTAATACATATGAATTCAGGCCATAAACACAATAAGCAAATTAATATATTTTCTGGCCCTAAAAAATAAGTACAAACGTAAGCGCAATATCCTTGCGCCGGATCAATATCCAGAACGATTACTCCTATAATCAAAAGTGTGAATCAAACATGGATTCTCTCGCTTTTACCATAGACAGCATTTTCATACACAAATGAATGAATGTCTATATTTTTCCCATATTAAATAGCCATATCGATTTTTGTAATATGTGCGTCAAAATATGCACGCAACAGATTACCACACCCCTCGGGAAAAAAAAAAAATGGTACATTTTTTTTTTGAAATACATCTAGGAGCAACATACAATAGGCTCACAACGCACCAATAACAATGCGCAGATGATAAGCATAAGTTTTATGACCTTAGAGAAAGTACTTCTCTAAGTATAAATATTTCCAGAGAGGTGTCACCAACGCATACTACAATATTAGCAATGACACAATTTCCACATTAGTTTATACATAAATTTCATCTAAGATATCTTAACATCATGATCATCAAAGACGAAAAACATTGAAAGATCAGCGGTGAATAAATATCAATGAACCGCTAAGTAGTGTTACAATCAATATATGATATATTACATATGTGTACACATTTCAACATAGAAACAACTGTATCAAAGTTGTATAACAGTTATGAATCATGTGGGCATCTAGACAAAATATCTGCCATCACATTTTCTGACCCACGGATAGCTCGCACCGAAAAATGAAATGGCTGTAGAGCAATCGCGTATCGCGTTGATCTCGCGCTCTTCAGATTTTTACTCTGAATAGCCGTAAGAGCTTTCTGGTCAGTTTCCACAATGAAATGCGCGCCCAGAAGAAATCTTTGCAGTTTAAGGATTGACCAAACCATAGCCAATAATTCACGGTCTAGGACCGAGTAATTCTTCTCTGCGGCATTTAATTTCCGAGAAATATACATCACAGGATGCAGAGTTCCAGAGTACTCTTGCATTAGTGCAGCTCCAATCCCGGTGGATGAAGCGTCACTACGAAGAATAAATGTCTTATCCTTAGAAGGCAATACTAGGATAGGTGAAGTAGAAAACATAGTTTTAACCTTATCCAAAGAGGATTGACATTCTTGAGTCCAATGGACTACATTAGGAGACCCTTTCTTTAGCAAGGAAGAAAGAGGTGACATAATGGAGGACAGATTCGGGATGAATCGTCCATAAAATTGTATTAGACCTAAGAGACTTCGTACTTGCTTTTTAGTCTTAGGAATAGAAATGTTAAGTATCTTACATGTATTATGGTCTTCTGTTTTTAGGAACCCATGACCAACACGGTGTCCTAAGAAAGATATTTCGCTAAAACCAATACATGCTTTCGATGGTTTCGCTGTCAGGTTATGCTCGCGTAAGATAGACAATAGTTCATTTATACCATTATAGTGATCGTTCCAAGTATCACTGAAAAGACAGATGTCATCAAGATACGCAATGACATCTGAGCGATGAGATAGGATTCGACGCATCATGCGTACAAATGTTGCAGGGGCGTTCATAAGACCGAAAGGCATGAAATTCCATTGGAATAGACCCCTAGGCGTCGAAAAAGCAGTAAACGGTTTGGCGTGTTCGGATAATGGAACTTGCCAATATCCCTTAGACAAATCGAGTTTAGTAAAGAAATGAGAATTCGATAGTCTCGTAAGTAGCTCTTCTAGTAAAGGCATAGGTTCAGCATCAAATTTAGTCACTTGGTTCAATTTGCGATAATCCACGCAAAGACGTATGTTATTGTCTTTTTTTCGTACAATAACCATCGGCGAAGAATATGCTGATGTGGATGGTTCAATAATTTTTAACTCTATCATCTCATCTAACTCTTTCTCTACCTGTGCTTGAAAATGTATCGGGATAGGATACGGTCTGACTCTTATAGGACTATGGTCAGTAAGAATAATGTCATGTTGAATGACATCAGTTTGACCAGGAATGTCAGTAAGGACATCCTGAAATTGTTCTAACATAGTAGAAACTTGTTTCTGCTCTCCTGGAGATAATTCTGGAGAAATTGCAACATCTTTCCATGATTCATTAGAGTGAAGAGGAATCATTGGAAAAGGTAAATTTACATCCGAGAAACTCGTTTCCTCATCCTGTATTACTGACAGAGATGAGTACTGTCCATGTTGGACTGGAAAATCGTCCGTTGCCTGGAAAACAGGTTGTAAATAATCAGGACGTTCATGGAATTCCGTGAGCATGTTGATGTGGAAGGTTTTACGCTTCCCGTCAATATCGACGATATAGTCAACATCGGAAACTTTTGATATTATATCGTACGGACCTTTCCAAGAAATGAGAAGTCTATTTTCCCTACAAGGTAGCAAGACAAATGCTTTGTCACCTGGACAAAGTTGACGCAAACATCTCTTTTTATTGGCAAATTCCCTTGCCTTCTGTTTCGCAAATTCAGAAGAAGCAGTTGCCAATTTGCATGCTTCAATAATCTTGTGTCTAAGTGCGATGACATATTCATAAGAGGATTTTGTGTCATCGACAATATTATCAGCAGTTATAAGATCATGAAGTAAGGACATAGGACCTCGCGGTTTCGCGCCAAAGACAAGTTCAAAGGGAGAAAATCCTGTATGTTCGTTGGCGACCTCTCTATATGCAAAGAGAGCCGCGGGTAAAACCCTATCCCAATCCTGAGGATGATCTTCTGTTATCTTACCTAGTAGGTTTTTCAGAGTTCTATTCAAACGTTCCACCATCCCATTGGACATAGGATGATAAATACTACTCAGCGATCTCTCTATCTTCAGAGTCGACATTACTTGAGACATGGTATCCGATATGAGTTGGGTACCATGGTCGGATAATATTTCTGCTGGAAACCCCAGACGAGAAAATATTAACCAAAGAGCATCTGCGACATCAGCAGTAGTTATGCTCTTTAGAGGAACAGCCTCCGGCCAACGTGTGCACATATCAACACACGTCAAAATAAATTGGTGTCCTCTAGCAGACTTTATCTTAAATGGACCAATGATGTCTATCGCCATTTTTTGAAATGGCCGAATGGGAATGTCTGCAGCCTGAATAGGTGCATCATGGCGTGGACCTCTGGATTTAATCTCTTGACATACTTTACAAGATCGACAATAGATTCGTATGTCCTTATTCACAGCAGGCCAAAAGAAAGATTGAAGAACTCTAGCTTTAGTACGGGAAAAAACCCATATGTCCAGCACACTGCGAATCATGAGCGTGCTGTAAGATTTTAACTCTCATATTTTTAGGCACAAGGATTTGAGAATGAATGGACTTAGCGGAGTCTTGTACCATACGTACAAGTACGCCATTCTTCATCGTAATCCAAGATTTACGATTAGTATCCTTATTCGGATCACCTTTTGTTGCCAGAGTAAAGAATTTCTTTAGAGTAGGATCATCTTCCTGCTGTTTGATAAAGGAATCGTGGGAAATCTCCAAGGGATCATCTCGGATCTGCGCATCATTATCTTCAGAATGTGAAGATTGTGGCATATTAAGAGCTTGAGCCCTAGTGATTACTGCATTAGCCGATTGCATATTAACATTTTCCCAATTAGAAATTTGCTGTGGAGTGCATTCTTTCACCCCGTGAATGCGACCGATGATAAGATCAGCGATCGGATTCGGCAAGAGACATGCTTGCACCTCTCCTGTAAAGAAAGGCGTAGCAATATTGATAATGGCAGTGGAGTACTTCTCCAATGTGCCACCAAATGTTACACATTTGACTATATTGCCTGTAGCTCGAGAAGGATTTACGAGTGATTGCCTCACTCCAATGGTAGTGCACCCCGAATCGAAAAGAATTGATACCGGAGTACCATCTATTAGGCCCCTATTAAAGACAAGAGCACCCCTTCCATTATGCGCAATTGACGCATGGAGAGCGGGAAGCGGGTGACCGCAGCTTAAAGTAGACACTGTGGTTGGATCGAATAATGTTTTGCATTGCGAACACTCAGATGCTCTAGCAAAATCGAAAGCGGAATTTGCTACACTGTTGGAGTCTTTTTTATCATTATTCTGATTATCGGTGTCGTGGAACTCCTGTTGTGCAGAGTTAGCCTGGTAATACGATTTACCATGTCTTTTGTGTTGTGATCTACCTCGGTTATAATTGTCTCTATAATTATCATTTCCTTGTTATAGCCCCTATTTGGGTTTGAATCATAACATTCATGATCATAATCATCATGCTCATTATATTGAGTATCCCTGTAATATTGTTTCTTTTGTCTCCATGAAGCACTTGGGTAGTTCCTATAGCTACTCCCTTTCCGAGAATTTCTAACATTATGGGTACCCCTCGCGTGTCGAGGACTATCAGCCCGATTCCAGTTCTTCAAAGAAGAACTCTGATTTGAGCGGTTATCTTGGTTTTGATACTTATTCCAAAACCTTTTTATCAAATTTATTTTTAGCTCCTTGGAATTTGTGTGAGTAATTCTGATTATATTCTGTTGCCGAAGCAACTGGCATACTCTCTTTAATGTTAGAGTTACTAAGAATCATGTCAGGGTGTGCCGTGGCATACTGGTCACAATATTCTTCCATTTGCTTTATTGTACCAGGTTTACGCTCATGTAAGAACTCTAGGAATGATTTATTTACAGAAGACATGACCTTGTCTCTTAGCAATAAATCCGTAAGACCATTAAATGTTTTCTCTGTTTTGGATAATTCAATCCATCGTGAAAGTGTAATTCGTGCTTTTGAGATGAAATCTGAGAATTCTACACCTACCTCAGGTCTCATTGTTTTAAACAAAAGACGGTAACCTTCCTCAGACAGCTGATATCTCTTTATCAAAGCTGCCCTAACAGCATCATAATTATCTTTGTCGGCCTCTTCAACAAAATATAACTTACTCAGAGACTCCCCTTTTAGATTTTCAGACAACTGATTCACATACTGTGATTTGTCAACATTATGAGATCGACAAGCCCGTTCAAATCTAGAAAGCCAAAATGTTATGTCATCACTGGTAGGGTTAAACGCTGGTACCTTGACCTTGTACACAAAGGGTTTACCATTACCACCAGATGCCTGATTAACATTACTCATACATGTCAATTTTAATTTCTCTAATTCAAACTCATGTTCTCTTATTGCTTTTCTCTCTTCAGCTTCTCTATCTAATCTTCTCTGTTCTGCAGCAGCTTCTAATTTCTTCTGTTCTGCAGCAGCTTCTAATTTCTTCTGTTCTGCAGCAACTTCTAATTTCTTCTGTTCTGCAGCAACTTCTAATTTCTTCTGTTCTGCCTCAAATCTCCTTTCCTCCACTTGCATCTGCAATTTCTTAAGTTCAGCAGCAGTATCAGCTTCTTTTTCTAATCTTTTTTCTTCAGCTAGAGCTTTCCTTTCTTCTGCAGCAACTTTTTTTTCTTCTATTTGAAGTTTTCTCTCCTCAGCCGCAGCTTTTTTTTCCTCAGCAGCAGCTTTTCTTTCTTCAACAGCAGCAGCAGTTTTTTTTCTCTTCTGCAGCTAATGCTTTGTCATATTGAGCAACAGCCCATTGTTCTAAGTCTTTTCCAGTCTTATCAAGAGATTTTCCTTGTGCAATGAAATAATCTAATGTAGACATATTGTCTTCTTAAATCAGAAACCTGAAAAAGTAAATAAATTACCCTATTTCACTTTAATGGGAGACAAGTCTATACCATAGACTTAGTCTTAGTCCAAACTTGTATGGTTTATAATAACCAATGATAACTTGAGTACCTGTGGACAACAATAACTGTATCTCAAATACTGTGGGGACAAGCCTTACAAAGGTCTTGTATACCTCAATGTAATCAAAGATCACTTGAGTACCTGTGGAAAAAATATTTCCCTTTACCAATCACTTTGGGAGACAAGCCTTACAAAGGTCTTGTACATTTTGTTTTATAACAATAACAATCATAAAGTACTGATCTGTACTATACTATCAGTGTATACCACTATACGTCATATGTCAACTAAAGACATTACAAAGGACAAACAAGAAAAGACAATATGAACACATTTGCAGAGATCAAATTAAATTAAATAGGAGAAATGAAAAAAAAAATGATCACAGAAACCGTGATGATAACTGCAATAAGATAACAAGACAAATAACGCCACAGTGTATAAACATAAGGGTGTAAAAAACTGAAATGAAAGGAAAGATGAGACCTACAATTATACAAACAAATCAAACAAAACTAAGGAACACAAAATTATTAACAAAAACAACGAAGAAAAGAACACCTCATCACAACTAACAGAAATAGCAGCAAATTGTTGCTAACAAATTTCCAATTAAGAAAATGTGTACCTATAGAATACTAGTACCAGACCAATGTCACTCGGCATACCTTGTACTAGTCACACAGAACATAAACTAATTTAATACATAACAAATAACATGTAAGCATAAATAGCATATAGCATACAATATAATTTATGTCATGAATGGAATGTGTTGCAGGTATAGTGTTGTAAAGCAGGCACAGTTTATTTTAATACTAATAACTTGCCACTTTATTCAGTAATAGATTTAATTTTTAACTATTACACCGTCAATTTTTCTCTGTTGAGCATATGAAGATCCAACGATGAACTATGCACTTTATGTTCAACAACACTGTGATTCTTCTGTACGTTGAGAAATGTCAACAATACTGCTCCAGATATTTTCTACACTTGATACCACTGTCCTGTGTAATACTGTCTGTACAGCGAAAAACTGTCAACAAGCGCTGACCTAGATACAGCATCCTATCGGTAATACAGGTCAAGCTGACATCGACTGTATAGCTGTCCTACTGGTGTTGATGTGGTCAAACAAATGTTCTTTCAGCTGTAAACTGTGATTCTCAACACAAAACTGCGTAAGCTGGACCCAGGAATCTGGCTCGCCACTGTAAAGTTTCTTTTCTTCTTTCCACTCTGTAAAGTGTCAGTCTGTATGCTCTGTAAGGAAGAGTGGTGTGTTGTTGAGATCAGGCATGCTCCAGTCTACCCAGCTGTAAATGGGTAACTCACCCTAGTCCTGAGTTAGGGAAGGCAAAGGCTCCAGGGGAAGCAGGCCCTAAACTTGGTCACTTCAACCGACGCAGGATGGTGTATGTATGAAGTAGAAGTGTAGAGTGTGATTACCGCGAATGGTGTACTGTTCGTGTGCTGACCAATATAACCACTCATACACTTGTGTCTACAAGGCACCAATGCAGACTGCTGGAATCTTTGTTTACTCAATTTATTCAGACGTACACACTGGGACATACGAGTACATCATGGTATGTTGACATATCAATTTGTAGGTATACATAGCAGATCTGAAGTCATGACACATTCAGAAATAATGGGCAGTACATCAAAAGTTCAATGTCATGATATATTAAGGCCGCATCCCCCTATCTGACTAAACGCGTCAGTGAAGGCAGATCGATAAATAACTAAAGTTACTTGACGTCCATAGTTTGTAGTATATATTATGAAACCACGAAAGGGGGGTTTCTAGCAAGATTGAGATCTCCCTGTCACTGTCCGATAATAGGATAAATAATCTGTTCTCTTGGCAGTGATCAAAACATATGATGACCGAAATCTAACATGGCTGCCTCCCTGAGTTGTCGTTCACTCATTCATAGGAAGGAGAATATAAGCCAGAGTTAATTTATAATGGGTATATAAATGATTTCATAAATGTTTCCATACAGCTCTACGGTGATCAGGTTAATTCACGTAGCCATAACCGCTGCAGGAAAGTCTGTCATCTTCGTCGATACAAAACACGACCCTAGCGATACGAAGCACAATGTTCCATCTAGGTCGAATCGACATGAGATCATCAATATAGGGTCTGGCAATACATGGAGTCCGAATTATACATTGTACCGTACCTTAGGAGAGTCTCTAACATAAACTATAGTAGAGATACCATCTCCTTTAGAAGAAAACCACTTCATGAATCATATTTCCTTAAGAATCTACCAGCCCTTTGAAAAGTGCGTACCCGCCATTATCACGGTACATCGGAACTCATCACGACTTGTCAAGACAACTCATACTTCCGCTAGACCGGAATAACAAGAATCTAGTCCCTCCTACCCATCCAAAATATACAATATAGGACTGATTCTACTTGTACTAATAATATGTAATACATATGAATTCAGGCCATAAACACAATAAGCAAATTAATATATTTTCTGGCCCTAAAAAATAAGTACAAACGTAAGCGCAATATCCTTGCGCCGGATCAATATCCAGAACGATTACTCCTATAATCAAAAGTGTGAATCAAACATGGATTCTCTCGCTTTTACCATAGACAGCATTTTCATACACAAATGAATGAATGTCTATATTTTTCCCATATTAAATAACCATATCGATTTTTGTAATATGTGCGTCAAAATATGCACGCAACATCACCCTAAGATAAAAGCAACACTCTTTCACCTAACTTAATAATGCGGAAAAGACATCATGCTGGCTGAGGAGCAACCGCAATGGGCTATGGAACTCGGGACAGTAAACTCTGCGTTACAGGAAAAAATCCGGAAAGTGAACAATTTCGCTATACATTGAGTTTTTCGTTGTATTGGTGAAAGGACAGTGGCTTACAGGCAACATGCGGTGTATATTATATGAGGTGTCGGGCGCAAGTAGATTTCAGTTGCTGGCGAGCAGTGGCTTCAAGCCTCGTCGGCTTTGCGCAGGTGTGTCTGTCCCTAGTCGTGTCCCTGTGTAACATTTAGATGTCTTGTACAATAATAGCGACCCCAAGAAGTTACAGATTTTCATAAACGGATGCTTGTGTAGAATAGAATGTCGCAGTGTCACTGCTTGTTTGTAAGTAAATGTTTGTTGATTATGTTCAATTGTTCATATAATGTCTGTATGTAAGTCTGAAAGTGGTCAGAGATGTTGATTACCACCAGTTTCTAGCGTTGTGTGTGGACAACCCAGGCAGGTTCATTCCGGATGAGAATGCTGCTACATGTTGGTGTTTCTTGGTTCGTTGGTTGAGAAGTATTTTCTCTTCAATTAAAAGTGTTATTCTTGGTTATTTACGTCCCATCTAACTTTCTCTTGGCTATGATTCTCACGCTGTTTAGAATGATTTTTGTTTGGTGGTATCTTTCTTTGTTGGTGTGTGGTGGTACTGTTTATAGCAAGTATCACTGACTATTGTTACTAATCACAATCAAACAACAACATGACGACCAGAAGAACATCTATGATAACTGCAGATAACAAACGTAACCTGGACGACAGATATTTCTGGGACATCACGACAGCAGATGAAGATAATATTTCAGTCCAAAACCGATGGTCGTTTATATATTTATTATATGCTGTTTTTTCAGCATCTTTTCTTCTTTCTTCTGGCTTGACAATAACTTGGGATTACATCAACGTATTCGTAGTTCAAACAAATTTCCACAACCGTTAATCTGTCCTGTCTTCTTCCCTAGTCAATGGTTACATCAAATACCTTGTGTCAATTTGCTTCTTCACAGTAACAACAAAGTTTCAACTGCAGTAGTTCTTTCCTATCTGACAATACTGGGCTCTTGAAAAGTTAGGTAGTCTGTTTAAGGGGAAGTAAGCTGTCTGGGTTTCTCTTTCTAGCTGCCAAGCACTTGTTATCTCTCATCTGACGTTGAGAGCTATGGTTCCAGCGAAAGAGGTCATTAGAGACAAAAGTTTCACTTAATATAAATGTCTTGTTCAGAGTTCTAGCTGGGCCGTACATTTACTTAACGTACAGACACGGGTTACCTCTCTTATGTAGGAAAAACGAGCACCAAAGACGTAGGGCTTGAGGTGGAAGAGTTCCGGTCCTTAGAGAGGTCTCTATCTTGTTTCTACTACTATGTCTACACTTTTGAAGTTTGAAGTCTAAAAGGTTATTCTACTGGCTACATGACCGCCAGTCTGCTCTGCTCGGCGTCTGCTCTCCCTCTCTGCTCTAATCTGCGTACCGTTTTAGTTTTAATATTTCTACATTTTGCTAACGATTGTCACGCGATGGTCTATGCGTTGATAGATGTTCTATTTTGGTCTATTATTGAGGACTGTATGTATTTTAATTTTGAGTGCAGGTGAGTGCTTCTCAAGTTATTTCCGCTACTAACATCGAACTTAGTTAAGGACCTTTCTATGTATTTTGTGAGAACCACTGCTGACGTAAACTGTTTCAGTCACTGAGTGCGACCTTTCTATTAATTATTGTGTCATACCGAGGGTTACAATGCTCTGTCTGCAGTGCAGTCTCGTCACAAAACACTTTTATTTAACATAAACCACTAACGAATACAGATAATTGTCAGTGTATGTCATCTAGTACATTATTTGTAAATTTATTTATTGTCAATAAAATTGCCTGTGCTTCGCACACGACGACAGAAGCATTGGAATGGTATGAGAAGATCAGCAGTGTGAACTGATGGACAGAAGCGGATACAAGCAAGTCGACCAAGATAAATGTGACAAAAAAAAAGAGCCAATGAAGTTGACATGGAACAGAAAGGAATGAACTGACCGTGGGAGAATTAGGGCCTTCATCTGGACTTGTAGAAGAAAGAACGTACCCAGAACCTGGTAACTTTGCTGCAAAAGGAAAGTGCTATTAATACTCTACACATCTTCTTCGTCCTCTTCGTCGTTCTCTTTAATAAAAAAAAAAGCATGTCTGTCTCTCTTTTATAACGCTGGGGGGACGCCTCAAGTGTCTCTCTTCACCATACAGTTACTCTACAAATCGTAACATTAAACAGGCCATTTGGGTACTTACAATTCAAAGGGAAATAATTAGAAGTTTTTTTCCCCCAGAGGTTTGTTATTAATGGTTATTTCCCTTTTAATTTGAAATCGATGGTTATGTAAGAAGTTGCTTTATCATTTTCTTCTTTATCCTAATACCGATTGCAAGTTTTCGCGCATGTTCTTTTCGGTATGCATATAGTTCTCCAACATTATTTTTGGTTTAAGTACGGATTTGGCATCACAAGCTGAAAAAAAAATTTTTAATATAAATAAATGCATACTTTTTTTTTATATTTATAAAATATTAAAGTCGTAAAGTATTTGGCCATCTATATATGCTGAATTAACTTCCTATCAACTCCAGGTCTTAATGACACCACACACTTTGCGTATAAGAGATGTCATGGAGTATTTAAAGTGACTTCGCCGACTGTTAAGAAAAAAGGCGTGGAATAACCAGCAAATAGGCGGAGAGTAAAACAAATGAACAAAAAAACCTACAGCCATATACCAATAAAGGATAATTTCATTATTCAATGAATAAAAGAAAGATATTCTTCTCAGTGATTGCAAAAAAACATAAAAAACTAAGTACATACCTCCTAGCACCGCGCGGTTCCAACTGGTCTATGAGTAGACACAGAAAGAATGAGACAACTGCTACCTTAGAAATGCAGTTAGAGACCTCTATTATCACGCCGTGCATGCACCTTCATCATGTAGAACAAATGGCTACATAAACTATCATTGCAAAAGCAAATGAATGCTTTAATTCAGGCTTCCTGTAATTGGACCAGCTGCAAACAAGGCTACATGCTTCATAAGACAAATGAAAAAAGAAAAAGAAGACGCACCTTCTCGAGAAAGAGTACATTTGCGCTTTCATCCAAAAGGAAGGTATATCGTGTACCCTGGTGTGATTTGCACATACCACATTGATAGGTGTGTGACAAAACTCCTTTGTGCATTTACTTTTGTGCCCGTCTCTCACCCCTTCATCCCCTCCGGCAGTATCACTTCTTTTCTTCATTTTCTTCAGCGTCCTATTACGTGGCATATTTTTGCACTTCATTCTTTTTGCTGTGGCCGCTCCCAGGCTGTTTACGTTTCACTAAGTAAACGTAGCATTATCAGGTTAATACGATTATCACGTAAGTCAGTCTGGCCACCTTTGAAAGAGACGTCAGTGGTTTGTGCAACGTGGTATCGCACGGAAACGCACAGAAAGCCAAGAACGAATGAACGAACGAACTTTATTTTCAAATTGTTTAGAATTGGGCACGCAGGTCCGTCTGACATTCTGCCCTTCCTTTCTCTCACCTTTCAAACTGAATTCATTTATTCCCATATGCATTTTGCATATCAATGTCAAGGAATTCAACGTTGTAAAGTTAAAAAAAAAAGCACACTCATATTAACATTAACTACTTATAAACATGACATATAAAATGTTGAAAAGTACAAACATCGTCATTAGAACCTACAATTGATATTATAAGAAAAGATAATCTGAGTAGGGGCGGGGCATGTAATCAGAACTAATAAAGTATTCGAAAAGTCTACAATTGTATGAATAGGGGCTGAGGTTGTTTCTTAGGTTATGTGGAATACAATTCCAAAGATGAGCAGAAAAGTACGCTAAGCTTTTCTTGAATAAGTCAAGCCTAGGCTTGGGCACTTGCAATTTGTTAAAGCCTTGACTGCGTCTTTCGTTGTATTTGAACATTGGCCACAGATATGCTGGATCATTATGTGACAGGATTTTGTTAACAAATTTAGCTCTGTTTAACAGAAGGCGCTTTCTTAAGCGTAGAATGGAAAAAAACAACCAAACACACACAAATAGTAATACGTCTTACAAGGAGAAAGGACTAGAAAAACCTATGTTGCGGCCACAAGGCTTTCGTCAGGGACAGAAAAACAAGAGACCGGAGGGAAAGAAAATGAGAATTAAGTAGAGAACATGAAACTATAAAAATAGAGAGAAAAAAACTCCCTTATGTCCAGTCACACGGTGAAGCAAGATGGCAGTATTTGAAGTGAAGATTTTTATATAGATCTACACACTGTGTTAGGCAGTTGTCAGAGACTAGACGCACTGCACGCTTTTGTAGTTTGTGTTGGACATTGAGCAACCATCCCAGATTGTGGAGCAATAGTCAAGGTTTGCTTGTATGTGAGATATATAGAACAATTTTCGTGCTTCTTCATCTAGGAAATGTGTCATTTTAGCTCATTGGTAAAACTTTCTGTGCCGTTTGCTTGGTCGGTGCATGCACGAGGGGCATTCAGAAAGTAATGCACCACATCGTTTTTCTCAGCTAATAATGAAGATAGAAGCATGACATTTTGCACATTTCAAATATGGCATGTTCCAATTGTGTGCACCAAGTTGCACCGCAACCGGCCAAATAATACGGCTGCCCTAAACCGTTGAAACGGAGCGTGTTAGCAATTTGCGTTATAAGCAGCGAATTGTGATAGAATATCTCGTTGCAGGGAAGGAAACTGTTGTGAACATTCCCACGCGTCTATGTGATGTGTATGGAAGTTTTGCAGTCGACAGGAGTACAGTCAGTCGATGGGTTCAGAGAATCAAAGAATCAGGAAGTGGAGATACGGAGCTGATTGACCGGCCGCGCTGTGGACGTCCTGCCACAGCCACCAACGCAGAAATGTTGAAATGCGCTGAGGGCATTATTCTTACTGATAGGCAAATCACTATTCAACAATTGGCCTTACAACTGTCAGTCAGCATTGGTAGTGCAAATGCAGTTATAAAAACTCTCGGATTTTCTAAGGTTTGCGTAAGATAGATTCCTCGAAGTCTCACAAATGACCACCGATTGCAAAGGAAAGCACTTTCTTCTGAATTGTTGGAGCGTTTCAATGCTGATGGGGAGAACTTTTTGGTTAAGATCGTTACAGGTGACGAAACCTGGGTACATCATTTTGAACCTGAGAAAAAAAAAACAGTCAATGGAGTGGCATCATCCGCAATCACCACGAAGAAAGAAATTCAAGACAATTCCTTCAGCTGGAAAGGTCATGATCACTGTCTTTTGGGACATTGAAGGTGTAATTCTTGTGGACGTTATGCCAAGAGGAGAGACAATCAATTCGCAAGCTAACATTAAGACATTGAAAAAACTCAATCCACAGACAATCAATTCGCAAGCTTACATTAAGACATTGAAAAAAACTCAATCAACGTTTTCGCAGAGTTCGGCCGCACAAGAATCCAGCAGATCTGCTTCTCCTTCACGACAATGCGCGACCTCACACAAATCTGGCAACACGGGAAGCAATCACCAAATTGGGTTGGACTGTACTACCCCATCCAACCTATAGTCCCGATTTGGCACCCTCTGATTTTCATCTATTTGGTCCATTTAAAGATGCCGTCCGTGGGACAAGGTTTGAAGATGATGAAGGAGTGATTCATGTAGCGAAGAAATGGCTACATGATCAAGACAAAATCTGGTACGGGCTAGGAATATATGCACTTGTTTCGCGCTGGCATAAAGCCGTACAAGTTGATGGGGATTATGTTGAATAATACCGATGTTTACATGACATATCCATGTATATTGTATATAAATTTCATGCTTTTTGAATAAACAGCTCCTGAGAAAAACGATGTGGTGCATTACTTTCTGAACGCCCCTCGTACATGGGAGTTCCAATTTAGATGCTGGTCGACGATTATACCTAGAGTTTTATGTGCATTAACGTTTTCAGTTAGTGAGGTACCAATGTAGATCTGAAGTGTTGTTTTCTCTGAATTTTGTAATTTTTGTCTAGTTGATATTAACATGCAATTTGTTTTAATGATTTTTATTAACATGCGATTTCCGTTGCTCCACTTAATCAGATTATCTGTATCTTTTTGTAACATTAGTTCGAGTGTGTTACAACTTTTATCACTAGTGTAAACAGTACAGTCGTCTGCAAACAGGTCACATGATGAATGCTTGATGTTTAGTGGAAGGTCAGTAATGTATATGGCAAAAAGTAGAGGACCAAGTATACAACCCTAAACAACGCCTGTATTTATCACTGCTTCGTTTGAATAGGAGTTATTGTAAGAAAATACATGTTTTCTGTCTGACAGGAATGATTTAATTATTGTCACTAGTTGAAAGTTTACTTTTGATGTTTCTAGTTTTCTAATTAAAATATTGTGATCTATCATATCAAATGCTTTGTTAACGTCTACAAAGACTGCCCCACACATGTTGTCGTTGTTAATATTTAGGTGCCAGTTGTCTATCATCTTTGTTAGAGCAGTGTGACATGAATGTTTAGGTCTGAACCACGACTGATTATCAATTAACAAGTCGTTGTTAACTAGGTGTTGTAGTGTTATTTTATGCATATGTTTTTCCAGTGGTTTGGATAGCGATGATATTAGAGAGATTGGCCTAAAGTTATCAAAGTTACAATTATCGGAGGAACCAGGGTACAAAAGAGGATATACCTTAGCGACTTTAAAGTGCGCCTGAAAATAACTCTTTGCGAATGGATGACAAGAATCAATTAAGAGCCAGTGCGATGGATGACAAGAAACAGACGAATGCCAGTAAAACTGATAACAAGAACCAGACGAATGCCAGTAGATCTTATGACAAGAATCAGACAAGGGCCAATAGAACTGATCACAAGAACCAGACCAGTGTCAGTAAAACTGATGATAAGAACCACAAGATTGCTAGTAGAACTAATGACAAGATTCAGACAAGCGCCAGTAAAGCTGATGACAAGAATCAGACAAGGGCCAGTAGAACTGATGACAAGAATCGGACAAGGGCCACTAGAACTGATGACAAGAATCAGACAAGGGCCAGTAGAACTGATGACAAGAATCAGACAAGGGTCAGAACTAATTAACAACAATCAGATGAAAACTGATGATAAGAAAAACATGAGTGCTAGCAGAACTAATGTCAAGACCCAGACGGGCGCCAGTAGAACTGATGACAAGTATCACACAAGTTCCAGTAAAACTGATGATAAGAACTACAAGAGTGCTAATAGAACTAATGACAAGAATCAGACCAGAGCCAGTAGACCTAATGACAAGAATCAGACAAGAGCTAGTAGAACTAATGACAAGAATCAGACATGCGCAGTATAACTGATGACAAAGAATCAGACAAGGGCCAGTAGAACTGATGACAAGAATCGGACAAGGGCCACTAGAACTGATGACAAGAATCAGACAAGGGCCAGTAGAACTGATGACAAGAATCAGACAAGGGTCAGAACTAATTAACAACAATCAGATGAAAACTGATGATAAGAAAAACATGAGTGCTAGCAGAACTAATGTCAAGACCCAGACGGGCGCCAGTAGAACTGATGACAAGTATCACACAAGTGCCAGTAAAACTGATGATAAGAACTACAAGAGTGCTAATAGAACTAATGACAAGAATCAGACCAGAGCCAGTAGACCTAATGACAAGAATCAGACAAGAGCTAGTAGAACTAATGACAAGAATCAGACAAGGGCCAGTATAACTGATGACAAAAATCAGACAAAAGCCAACAGAACTGATGACAAGAATCAGACAAGGGCAATAGAACTGATGACAAGAATCAGACAAAGACCAGTAGAACTGATGACAAGAATCAGACAAGGGCCAGTAGAACTGATGAAAAGAATCAGACAAGGGTCAGAACTAATTGACAACAATCAGATGAAAACTGATGATAAGAACCACACGAGTGCTAGTAGAACTGATGGCAAGAATCAGACAAGAGCCAGTAGAACTGATGACAAGAATCAGACAAGGCCCAGTAGAACTGATGACAAGAATCAGACAAGAGCCAGTAGAACTGATGTCAAGAATAAGACAAGGGTCAGAACTAATAGACAACAATCAGATGAAAACTGATAAGAACCACACGAGTGCTAGTAGAACTGATGACAAGAATCAGACAAGAGCCAGTAGAACTGATGAAAAGAATCAGACAAGGGGCAGTAGAACTGACGACAAGAATCAGACAAGGGTCAGAACTAATTAACAACAATCAGATGAAAACTGATGATAAGAACCACATGAGTGCTAGTAGAACTGATGTCAAGAAAAGATGAAAACTGATGATAAGAACCACATGAGTGCTAGTAGAACTGATGACATGAATCAGACAAGGGTCAGTAGAACCGATGACAAGAATCAGAAAAGGGTCAGTAGAACTGATAAAAAGAATCAGACAAAGGTCAGAACTAATTGACAACAATCAGATGAAAACTGATGATAAGAACCACATCAGTGCTGGTAGAACTAATGACAAGAATCAAGCAAGCGCCAGTAGAACTGATGACAAGAATCAGACAAGGGCCAGTAGAACTGATGACAAGAATCAGACAAGCGCCAGTAGAACTGATGACAAGAATCAGACAAGGGCCAGTAGAACTGATGACAAGAATCAGACAAGGGCCAGTAGAACTGATGACAAGAATCAAACATAGGGCCAGTAGAACTGATGACAAGAATCAGACAATTGCCTGTAGAACGTATGACAAGAATCAGACAAAGGTCAGAACTAATTGACAACAATCAGATGAAAACTGATGATAAGAACCACACGAGTGCTAGTAGAACTGATGACAAGAATCAGATAAGAGCCAGTAGAACTGATGACAAGAATCAGACAACGACCAGTAGAACTGATGACAAGAATCAGACAAGGGTCAGTAGAACTGATAAAAAGAATCAGACAAAGGTCAGAACTAATTGACAACAATCAGATGAAAACTGATGATAAGAACCACATGAGTGCTAGTAGAACTGATGACAAGAATCAGACAAGGGTCAGTAGAACCCATGACAAGAATCAGACAAGGGTCAGTAGAACTGATAAAAAGAATCAGACAAAGGTCAGAACTAATTGACAACAATCAGATGAAAACTGATGATAAGAACCACATCAGTGCTGGTAGAACTAATGACAAGAATAAGCAAGCGCCAGTAGAACTGATGACAAGAATCAGACAAGGGCCAGTAGAACTGATGACAAGAATCAGACAAGCGCCAGTAGAACTGATGACAAGAATCAGACACGGGCCAGTAGAACTGATGACAAGAATCAGACAATGGCCAGTAGAACTGATGACAAGAATAAGACATGGGCCAGTAGATCTGATGACAAGAATCAGACAAGCGCCAGTAGAACTGATGACAAGAATCAGACAAGCGCCAGTAGAACTGATGACAAGAATCAGACAAGGGCCAGTAGAACTGATGACAAGAATCAGACAAGGGCCTGTAGAACATATGACAAGGATCAGACAAAAGTCAGAACTAATTGACAACAATCAGATGAAAACTGATGATAAGAACCACACGAGTGCTAGTAGAACTGATGACAAGAATAAGATAAGAGCCAGTAGAACTGATGACAAGAATCAGACAACGACCAGTAGAACTGATGACAAGAATCAGACAAGGGTCAGTAGAACCGATGACAAGAATCAGACAAGGGTAAGTAGAACTGATAAAAAGAATCAGACAATGGTCAGAACTAATTGACAACAATCAGATGAAAACTGATGATAAGAACCACATCAGTGCTGGTAGAACTAATGACAAGAATCAAGCAAGCGCCAGTAGAACTGATGACAAGAATCAGACAAGGGCCAGTGGAACTGATGACAAGAATCAGACAAGCGCCAGTAGAACTGATGACAAGAATCAGACCAGGGCCAGTAGAACTGATGACAAGAATCAGACAATGGCCAGTAGAACTGATGACAAGAATAAGACATGGGCCAGTAGATCTGATGACAAGAATCAGACAAGGGCCAGTAGAAATGATGACAAGAATCAGACAAGGGCCAGTAGAACTGATGACAAGAATCAGACAAGGGCCAGTAGAACTGATGACAAGAATCAGACAAGCGCCAGTAGAACTGATGACAAGAATCAGACAAGGGCCAGTAGAACTGATGACAAGAATCAGACAATGGCCAGTAGAACTGATGACAAGAATCAGACAAGCGCCAGTAGAACTGATGACAAGAATCAGACAAGGGCCAGTAGAACTGATGACAAGAATCAGACAAGGGCCAGTAGAACTGATGACAAGAATCAGACAAGGGCCTGTAGAACTTATGACAAGAATCAGACAAAGGTCAGAACTAATTGACAACAATCAGATGAAAACTGATGATAAGAACCACATCAGTGCTGGTAGAACTAATGACAAGAATCAAGCAAGCGCCAGTAGAACTGATGACAAGAATCAGACAAGGGCCAGTAGAACTATGACAAGAATCAGACAAGCGCCAGTAGAACTGATGACAAGAATCAGACAAGGGCCAGTAGAACTGATGACAAGAATCAGAGAAGGGCCAGTAGAACTGATGACAAGAATCAAACATAGGGCCAGTAGAACTGATGACAAGAATCAGACAAGGGCCTGTAGAACTTATGACAAGAATCAGACAAAGGTCAGAACTAATTGACAACAATCAGATGAAAACTGATGATAAGAACCACACGAGTGCTAGTAGAACTGATGACAAGAATCAGATAAGAGCCAGTAGAACTGATGACAAGAATCAGACAACGACCAGTAGAACTGATGACAAGAATCAGACAAGGGTCAGTAGAACTGATAAAAAGAATCAGACAAAGGTCAGAACTAATTGACAACAATCAGATGAAAACTGATGATAAGAACAGACACATGAGTGCTAGTAGAACTGATGACAAGAATCAGACAAGGGTCAGTAGAACCCATGACAAGAATCAGACAAGGGTCAGTAGAACTGATAACAAGAATAAGACAAGGTCAGAACTAATTGACAACAATCAGATGAAAACTGATGATAAGAACCACATCAGTGCTGGTAGAACTGATGACAAGAATAAGCAAGCGCCAGTAGAACTGATGACAAGAATAAGACAAGGGCCAGTAGATCTGATGACAAGAATCAGACATAGACCAGTAGAACTAATGACAAGAATCAGACAAGAGCCAGTAGAACTGATGACAAGAATCAGACAAGGGTCAGAACTAATTGACAACAATCAGAAGAAAACTGATGATAAGAACCACACGAGTGCTAGGAGAACTGATGACAAGACTCAGACAAGAGCCAGTAGAACTGATGATAAGAATCAGACAAAAGTCAGTAGGACTGATAACAAGAATCAGACACGGGCCTGTAGAACATATGATCAAGACAAGGGTCAGTAGAACTGATGACAAAGAATCAGACAAAGGTCAGAACTAATTGACAGTACAATCAGATGAAAACTGATGACAAAAAACACAACAGTGCCAATAGAACTGATGACAAGAATCAGACAAGGGTCAGTAGAACCCATGACAAGAATCAGACAAGGGTCAGTAGAACTGATAAAAAGAATCAGACAAAGGTCAGAACTAATTGACAACAATCAGATGAAAACTGATGATAAGAACCACATCAGTGTTGGTAGAACTAATGACAAGAATAAGCAAGCGCCAGTAGAACTGATGACAAGAATCAGACAAGGGCCAGTAGAACTGATGACAAGAATCAGACAAGCGCCAGTAGAACTGATGACAAGAATCAGACAAGGGCCAGTAGAACTGATGACAAGAATCAGACAATGGCCAGTTGAACTGATGACAAGAATAAGACATGGGCCAGTAGATCTGTTGACACGAATCAGACAAGGGCCAGTAGAACTGATGACAAGAATCAGACAAGCGCCAGTAGAACTGATGACAAGAATCAGACAAGGGCCAGTAGAACTGATGACAAGAATCAGACAAGGGCCAGTAGAACTGATGACAAGAATCAGACAAGGGCCAGTAGAACTGATGACAAGAATCAGACAAGCGCCAGTAGAACTGACGACAAGAATCAGACAAAACCAGTAGAATTGATGACAATGATCAGACAATGGCCAGTAGAACTGATGACAAGAATAAGACAAGGGCCAGTAGATCTGATGACAAGAATCAGACAAAGACCAGTAGAACTAATGACAAGAATCAGACAACGACCAGTAGAACTGATGGAAAGAATCAGACTAGAGCCAGTAAAACTGATGACAAGAATCAGACAAGGGTCAGAACTAATTGACAACAATCAGATGAAAACTGATGATAAGAACCACACGAGTGCTAGTAGAACTGATGACAAGAATCAGACAAGAGCCAGTAGAACTGATGATAAGAATCAGACAAAGGTCAGTAGGACTCATGACAAGAATCAGACAAGGGCCAGTAGAACTGATGACAAGAATCAGACAAGCGCCAGTAAAACTGACGACAAGAATCAGACAAGGGCCAGTAGAACTGATGACAAGAATCAGACAAGGGTCAGTAGAACTGATAACAAGAATCAGACACGGGTCAGAACTAACAGACAACAATCAGATGAAAACTGATGATAAGAACCACACGAGTGCTAGTAGAACTGATGACAAGAATCAGACAAGAGCCAGTAGAACAAATGACAAAAATCAGGCAAGGGCCAGTAGAACTCATGACAAGAATCAGACAAGGGCCAGTAGAACTGATGACAAGAATCAGACAAGCGCCAGTAGAACTGATGACAAGAATCAGACAAGGGCCAGTAGAACTGATGACAAGAATCAGACAAGGGCCAGTAGAACTGATGACAAGAATCAGACAAGGGCCAGTAGAACTGATGACAAGAATCAGACAATGGCCAGTAGAACTGATGACAAGAATAAGACAAGGGCCAGTAGAACTGATGACAAGAATCAGACAAGGGCCAGTAGAACTGATGACAAGAATCAGACAAGGGCCAGTAGAACTGATGACAAGAATCAGACAAGGGCCAGTAGAACTGATGACAAGAATCAGACAAGGGCCTGTAGAACTTATGACAAGAATCAGACAAAGGTCAGAACTAATTGACAACAATCAGATGAAAACTGATGATAAGAACCACACGAGTGCTAGTAGAACTGATGACAAGAATCAGATAAGAGCCAGTAGAACTGATGACAAGAATCAGACAACGACCAGTAGAACTGATTGAAAGAATCAGACTAGAGCCAGTAAAACTGATGACAAGAATCAGACAAGGGTCAGAACTAATTGACAACAATCAGATGAAAATTGATGATAAGAACCACACGAGTGCTAGTAGAACTGATGACAAGAATAAGACAAGGGCCAGTAGATCTGATGACAAGAATCAGACAAAGACCAGTAGAACTAATGACAAGAATCAGACAAGAGCCAGTAGAACTGATGACAAGAATCAGGCAAGGGCCAGTAGAACTGATGACAAGAATCAGACAAGGGCCAGCAGAACTGATGACAAGAATCAGACAAGGGCCAGTATAACTGATAACAACAATCAGACAAATACCAGTAGAACTGATGACAAGAATCAGACGAGTTCCTGTAAAACCGATGACGAAAATGACACAAGGGCATATAGAACTGATAACAAGAGCCAGACAAATACCAGTAGAACTGATGACAAGAATCAGATAAGGGGCAGTAGAACTGATAACAAGAACCAGATGAGTGACAGTAGGACTGATGAAAAGAATCAAGAGACTGTCAGCAGAACTGATGACAAGAACCAGACGAGTGCCAGTAAAACTGATGAAAAGAATCAGACAAGAGCTAGTAGAACTGATGACAAGAATCAAACAAGTGCCAGTAGAACTGATGACAAGAATCAGACAAGGGCCAGTAGAACTGATGACAAGAATCAGACAAGGGCCAGTAGAACTGATGACAAGAATCAGACAAGAGCCAGTAGAATTGAAGGCAAGAATCAGACAAGGGCCAGTAGAACTGATAACTAGAATCAGACAAGGGCCAGTAGAACTGATGACAAGAATCAGACAAGGGCCAGTAGAATTGATGACACGAATCAGACAAGAGCCAATAGAACTGATGACAAGAATCAGACAAAGGTCAGAACTAATTGACAAGAATCAGATGAAAACTGATGACAAGACCCACACGATTGCTAATAGAACTGATGATAAGAATCAGACAAGAGCCAGAACAACTGATGAAAAGAATCAGACAAAGGCCAGTAAAACTGATGACAAGAATCAGACAAGGGTCAGAACTAATTGACAACGATCAGATGAAAACTGATGATAAGAACCACACGACTGCTAGTAGAACTGATGACAAGAATCAGACTAGAGCGAGTAGAACAGATGACAAGAATAACACAAGGGTCAGTAGAACTGATAACAAGAATCAAACAAGGGCCAGTAGAACTGATGACAAGAATCAGACAAGAGCTAGTAGAACTGATGACAAGAATCAAACAAGTGCCAGTAGAACTGATGACAAGAATCAAACAAGGGCCAGTAGAACTGATGATAAGAATCAGACAAGGGCCAGTAGAACTGGTGACAAGAATCAGACAAGGGCCAGTAGAACTGATGACAAGAATCAGACAAGAGCCAATAGAACTGATGACAAGAATCAGACAAAGGTCAGAACTAATTGACAACAATCAGATGAAAACTGATGACAAGAACCACACGATTGCTAATAGAACTGATGATAAGAATCAGACAAGAGCCAGAACAACTGATGAAAAGAATCAGACAAAGGCCAGTAAAACTGATGACAAGAATCAGACAAGGGTCAGAACTAATTGACAACGATCAGATGAAAACTGATGATAAGAACCACACGACTGCTAGTAGAACTGATGACAAGAATCAGACTAGAGCGAGTAGAACAGATGACAAGAATAACACAAGGGTCAGTAGAACTGATAACAAGATTCAGACAAGGGCCAGTAGAGCTGATGACAAGAATCAGACAAAGACCAGTAGAACTAATGACAAGAATCAGACAAGAGCCAGTAGAACTGATGACAAGAATCAGACAAGGGCCAGTAAAACTGATGACAAGAATCAGACAAGGGCCAGTATAACTGATGACAACAATCAGACAAATACCAGTAGAACTGATGACAAGAATCAGACGAGTGCCTGTAAAACCGATGACGAAAATGACACAAGGGCATATAGAACTGATAACAAGAGCTAGACAAATACCAGTAGAACTGATGACAAGAATCAGATAAGGGGCAGTAGAACTGATAACAAGAACCAGATGAGTGACAGTAGGACTGATGAAAAGAATCAAGAGACTGTCAGCAGAACTGATGACAAGAACCAGACGAGTGCCAGTAGAACTGATGACAAGAATCAGACAAGCGCCAGTAGAACTGATGACAATAATCAGATAAGGGGCAGTAGAACGGATAACACGAACAAGTTCTACTGGCCTTAGTCTGGTTCTTGTCATCAGCTCTACTGGTACACGTCTGTCACTCGGACAGTAGATCTGATGAAAAGAACAAAAAGACTGTCAGCAGAACTGATGACAAGAACCAGACGAGTGCCAGTAGAGCTGATGACAAGAATCAGATAAGGGGCAGTAGAACTGATAACAAGAATCAGACGTGTACCAGTAGAGCTGATGACAAGAACCAGACTAAGGCCAGTAGAACTGATGACAAGAATCAGACAAGTTCTAGTGGAACAAGAGGTAAAAAGAGTCGCTGGAAATGGATAGGACATACACTGAGGAAACCTGTTGATAGCATTACAAGGCATTCCTTGTTCTAGAATCCTCAGGGTAAGAGATGCATCGGAAGACCAAGTTACACACAGAGAAGAGAAATGGAAACAGACATAAATGGATTGAAGAAAATGTAATCTGATTCTGCTTTTGAGTTAGGAAAGGCAAAGGCAGCGAGAAGGGAAACTGGTTACACCACCTCTCCAAGCTCAGCCAAGCACTTTTTGGTCTCTAACACTTCACTACGGCAGTATCTGCTATGAAATTTTTGTGTCAGACTTAAAGATTTTGATTTTTGTGTCAGACTCGAAGATTAAGATTTTTGTGTCAGACTTGAAGATTTTGATTTTTGTGTCGGACTTGAAGATTTTGATTTTTGTGTCGGAGTTGAAGATTCTGATTTTTGTGTCGGACTTGAAGATTTTGATTTTTGAGTCGGACTTGAAGATTCTGATTTTTGTGTCAGACTTAAAGACTCTGATTTTTGTGTCAGATTTGACGATTCTAATTTTTGTGTTGAAGATTCTGATTTTTGTGTCAGACTTGAAGTTTTTGATTTTTGTGTCGGACTTGGAGATTCTGATTTTTGTGTCAGACTTGAAGATCCTGATTTTTGTGTCGGACTTGAAGATTCTGCTTTTTGTGTCAGACTTGAAGAATCTGCTTTTTGTGTCGGACTTGAAGATTCTGATTTTTGTGTCTTACTTGAAGATTTTGATTTTTGTGTCGCACTTGAAGATTCTGATTTTTGTGTCGGAATTGAACATTCTGATTTTTGATTTTATCTCCATTTAATTCCCATTGCAATGAAAGCTTCTCTAGCCTTCTGTATTCTCATTTTGATATCACTGTCAGTCTCTTCAACAGTGTTTATATTGCAGCCAATGTATATGTATGATTCTACGTCTTGCCGTGGTGTTTCTTCACGTGCAGTATTGTTATCGTTTCCTGCATTTACTCTCAGCATCTTTGTTTTCTTCATGTGTATTTTCAGAGCCACTAACTGTGACTTGTCATTGAGTATTGTTGTCGCGATGGTGATACCATGGTTACTGTTTTTTTAATTTTAAATCTAATTTTACATAGTACAGTTTTTTTGGTCTGTACTGTGTTTTATAAGGTGGATGTTACATTATTTAAAAAAAAGAATTGTACCATTTAACAGCATTTTAAACCAGTTAAATGTTATAAAAATGTTCCGATATTTCACCTGAGATGATAATATTAATATAAGTCGTCCACGAGGGAGTTGTTAACTAATGCGGATAAAAGTTTTTGTGTGACGTCACATTTTTCTAACCCCCACCTACCGCTGTCATCACAAACTATATATATATATATATATATATATATATGTATGTATATATATATATATATATATATATATATATATATATATATATATATATATATATATATATATATATATATATATATATATACGAGGGACGGTCAAAAAGTAATGCCTCGTAATTTTTAATTTCATTCAATAGGCAAGAAAACAGATAAAATTCACACTGAAATGTAGCCCCAAGTCTGAACTTCAAAAATTTATTTCTCAATGTAGTCTCCGTTATTTGTTACAGTTTTTGTCCATCTTCTCACAAGGGCATGTATCACCGCACGGTAAAAATGTGTGTCCTTTTTCCTAAACCACTGGCATACGGCGCGTTTAAGGGTCTCGGTGTCCTCAAAGTGATGTCCGCGAAGATCGTCTTTTAGTGGTCCAAACAGATGGAAGTCAGAAGGTGCAAGATCGGGACTGTAATGGGGATGTGGTAATAATGTCCAGCCAAATTCTGCAATCGCATCAATGGTGTGTTTAGCGGTGTGTGGCGTGGCATTATCGTGCAACAGTAGTGAAGTTCTCTGATCTTTTAATGGGTAAAGTCGCCGAAGACGACCTCTAAGCTTCTTCGAAGTTCTGCATTCAAGAAATCTAATGTTAGTTAAAGACAAATGAACTGGTATTCGGAACCACATTTTGTTTTAGATTCGTTTGCGTCTTTTCTGGATCCCCCCCCCTCCCCCCCTCTGAGTACCTCTCTTCTCTTTACGCAGTTCTGTCCCCTTTAGCTCCGCTCGATTCTGCAAACATTCAGAGACTGTTGTCAAGTAAATATGCGGAAAAGACAAAGGGAAGAGAATCCAGATTAGCATCCCATATCAAGCGAAGACAATCCCGGAACAAACAACACACTCGTGGCACAAACAGCAGATTTGGTAAAACTGGACAACAATAAATACTTTGAGACAATGGGCAGGCACTCGTATTTGAAAACAAAAGGGATTTGTTTCCTCTTGAAAAAAAAAAAATACCGTCCTGTTTCAAAGGGAGAAAACAACAGAAATGTATCTCAGTGGACAAAAACTGCTTACTTACTTAGTCGTTCCCCTTCTACCGCGAGGTGCAGAGGTTTGGAAGAGAGAGCGCCAGACTATCCTATCGGCTGTCTTCCTCCTGGCCTGGTTCCATTCTAGTCCTCGGTCCTTCAAAGATTGTCTAATGTTGTCCTCCCAGCGAACTCTGGGTCGTCCTGGAGGTCTGGATCCCTGGCTCTTTGTTTCCCATGCTTGTCGTGGTAGCCGATCTTCTCCCATTCTGCAGATATGGCCAAACCATCTTAGTGTGGACTGTTCTACTTGGGTCTATAAGTTTATAAACTAATAAAACGGTATTGCATCAGTTTTACAAATAACAGTTCACATGAGACAAGGGACGTTTCGGGTTTTACCCTTCGTCAGCCACAAACAGGTGACAAAGACCAAAATTACATATAGCCAGTAGGACAGTAGGGTTATAAAATAAATAAGTAGCTCTTGTCTCATGTGAACTGTTATTTGTAAAACTGATGCAATACCATTTTATTAGTTTATAAACTTATATTCCTTACCAGTTTTACTGCAGCCCCTTAATTTATTTACTTATACTCTACTTGGGTCTGCAGGGGGTGGGATTTTAGGCCTTGACGTATCGTGTGGTTGCGGACCACTTGTTACTTCAACCACCTTCCTCAGATACCTCATTTCTGAGGTTTGGATCTGGCTTTTGTGGGTTGTAGTCATTGCCCACGACTCGCATCCATATGTCAAGACTGGGACATAGGTGGAGCGGTATACAGCCATCTTCGTTTTCTTACCAACCTCTCTCTTGCTGACTTGCTGAGGAATCCTCGATTTATGGTCTGAAAAAAATCTCCCAGCTGCTGGTTTCGAGTGGCCAACTCTTGTTTGATGCCTCCCTTTCGGTCTATAATAGCTCCGAGATATTTAAAGTGGTCGACCTGCTCCAGGACCTGTTCTCCCAGCTTAATCTAATGTCTTCTTCTCGTGATATCACCGTGGATTTTGTTTAGAGATTCTCCTTGTGTAATCTAAAGGGAGAAGATCGAAGCACTTATGGAGCTGTACGTGTACAGTGAAGATGGTCCCTAAAATCAAAACCAAGTGAGACAGGGACAGCAACAACAATAAACAACCAAGACCACAACAACAAAAAACAGCCAAGAACACAACCACAAAAAACTACCAAGAACACAACAACAAAAGCAAACACACACACAAGGAGAAGAACACTGGAGACATATATGAAAAGAATAACGAAGACACTAAAAGAAATTAAACGGATGGCACAAGTCAGAAGGTTTCATCTGAGCCTGTTGAAATCTTATACAGTACTCTACAGCAGTGTTTCTCGGAGATTATCGGATCACCAACCCCGTGGTTCCCTGAGCACATTTGTTGTTGCGTGTCTTCGGGGTTTGTGAAGAGTGGTAGAACAATCGTGTTGAGTTGTTTCTGAATGTCGTGATGTGTTTCAAATGGAATAAAGTTCACGACGCTCTTCTTGGCTGGGTCCATAAACACTTACATTTTTATTGACGAACATCATCATAGTACATAGCATTAATTCAATACTTCAATCAGGATGTCTCCTACAGTCAACAGGTATATCGTCGCATGACAGCCTATATATCAGCAATGTCGACAAGGCGAACAATTGAGATAGTGAAAACTGACAGCTGGCGAAAATTATGATTAATGTATTTTTCTCCCTGAAATTCCTTCTTCCTAAGGAAACACTTATCAATATACGATGCTCAAGGTTTGCATCAGAATAATATGGTGGCGACCTTCCATTACTTATATGTCACGTAGGAATGACTGTACATTCAATAATATTGGGAGCAGTATATAATCCACGTCTTGCTTGGACGGGTTTTCACGATGAAAGGTCAAGAAAGACCGTTGCCTGCCTATAGCAGCGTCTTACTACGTCATCCTCTTTTTAGTGACGTCTACACATAATCGCGTTCACTAACCCTACTTTATAGAGTACAATACATCATGTTGACCTAAAATAAATATGTTAGCGAGTAAATTTAAACTGGTAACACATTTAAGTGAGGTCAACATGCAACATGCATAAATATATCTTAAAAACATCCTGCTCCATTTCCCGCGAATTATTTAACAAATGTAAAGAGAGGAAAATAAGAGTAACTGTAAATTTAAAACAGTGACAACTAATTGACCTATTTATTCAGTTCTAAAATAAAGCTACAGATACGCTGTTTATGAATTTAATTTTTTTTTCTTTTGGAACTTAATTACTTAATCCAGTATAACACATTTCATTAACAGTATATGAGTACATTTGTAGGCCACCAACTTCAGTGTTCTTTAAACTTTCAATGAGATGGATGAACCTGGTGCTGTTATAAAAGCCGCTCACGTCAAGGCCATGTATAATTAATATCTTTCACATGTGTGATGATGTCACCATGATACAACGATAAAATATCTCCAAAATTAACGATGAAATGTAGGGTTAAAAATAATGCGTCAGATACTAGGAGACATGCTCGCCCATGCCAGCCTTTCCCACCGCCATTTAAAACTAACGAGTTAGAAGTGCAGACGAAACGTTTACCCTTTGTAGACGGGAGAGAACGGAGGACACAAAAAAGGAAAAATATGACTGAACACGTGTTTGAAGTTCGAACGGCAAAAAGACGCAAGTGGGGGTGAAAGGAAAAAAATTCACGTCCCTAGTTGTAATTAAAGTAAGGAAATGGACAAGAAAAGGACCTTAGCTCTTATTCGAGACAGTCATTTCTTGGACGTTTTTCGATACTTGGTCTTTATTTGAATGCCGCGGCAAAACACATGAGGGAAGGTTCTCGAACAAATTTAAAAAATTAAACTTGAGAAAAATGTGGTTTTTCTTAATAATAGAGTTATGAAAATAAAACCTAGCTAGTTTGATAGCCCATCTTGAGCAGAGAAATAATATGCTTTCAATTATACAGACGGATAGATAATAAAGAAGATATTGACAAAAGACTGTATTGTTCATATCAGACGAGCGACTGCACTGTTAACCCATGTCACTAAAACCTTCCAAAATCTTGGCCTTGGGCATGCAAACGTAAAAATCGAGCTGTAATTAAAGAGAGGGAATGTGGTGGAACATTGTAGCTAAAAATAACTTAGGCAGCCGATTCGTGTAGGAAATGCATGTAAAACCAAGTGTGTTTTTATGAAAAAACAAGTAGAGACAGACGGACTAACAGACCGTTATACATACTTGACTGAGATTTGACTGAAGTGACTTTTGGTTGAAGATTTGAAAGCAAGGGGGGAAGTCGGCGATTGGTCAACGCATTTTATAGTAGCGGGATAGAGAGGTGAAAGTTTGCCATTTGACATAAGTCTGTTCAGAGACGCAGTTTGAATCCATAGTGGTGTTGATTCCAGAAGAATACAAATATATAGTGGGACGACATCATACAGCCAGCAGCTCAGCTGAGTTTTGCTAGTAAATTTAACTGTGTTCTCAATTCTGAATTCTGGTAAGAATGAACAATATTTATTTGGTATATTTTAATAATTCGAGTGATTGATACTGCCATATCATAACAATTATTACGACAAGTAAGTGTTCTCTCTAGGTCCCCAGCCCCAGTTCAGGGTCTAGAGACATACATACAAAGAAAATATATAGGAACGCCTAAATGAAACTATGAAAAAGGATCTAGTGTTGAGATCAGTGGAACATATCACCTATCTTATTTAATAGCAGGAAGCTATTGAACATATCTCAGATGTAATGTAGTCTTGGGGAACTGGTACTATGTGAAACCAACTTGGTAAGATGTGTTGTGGGGTCAGAGAGATCTGACCCAGTCTGTGTGGTGTTGTTGTGTAGTGTTGTGTGCAGAAGTGGTTCCGGAGATAGAGTTCTGACACATGACCCAATACTTTGTTTCAGAACTGTGAGTTTCTATTTGGCACCAAAGCGGTGTCAAATGCTGTAGTATTATACACAAGTGTGGACCAGTGCAGTCTATCATTGTGTCAGAGCAGCCGTATATTGCCCCCAGCACGGAGAGGTGGGGCCACAAGACTCCTGTACAGGATTGACGCAGGCGAGATAAGTTATATCTGGCCTGCTGGACTTTCACCAACGAAATTTTCAACTAATTTATTTCTAATAAAGACATAACATTGGGGAAAATAAACTATGTATTTATCCCTTAAGTCAATGGACAATGTTTGGCAGTCATAGACTGGGAGTGATGACACCATCCCAACAGCATATCTAGAAATAAGTTCTCCTGGGACTTTCTTAATATAATTACTATTAACCAGTCATTTGAAATAATTAAGTACACATTTTCCATTTTATTATGTTATGATTATGCATTTCATTTATAACTCCATAATATTTCTTATGTTCTGACCAACTAAACATTTGGTTCAGAACAAAATACATTTATCAAAGATTTAACTTTAAAAAACTAAAACAGCCTGAGTGTTATAAATTTTATTAATATTATTAGACTTCTTAAATATCTGTGTGTGTGTGTGTAATCTACCACAACACATTACATATCAGTACCCTAGACTTTTAAAGTAGCCACATTCATTAGAAAAAAAAGATATGTGTGAGGTCGTAAGTGGTAGTAAGAAGGGCCTTCTGTAATTCACATCTACATTTATCTCAGGAGCCTTCACAGCTGACCTCATACATCACACTAGGTAACATCAACCATACAATACCATCAAAATCCACTACATATATTGGTGTCTTGTCCAGGGATAATTAGCTTATCAGTAATATTAGGATCTCCTGGTGGGAGAATTAAATTAGGGGAACAAATTGTAAAATTAAAAGTGTCCCTTAAAATTGAAAGTGAAAATAAAAGTTGGTGAATCTTCACAGCCAGTGGTAATTAATTAGTTAACTGGCTAATTAGAATTACCTTAGTCAAGAGTAATTAGAATTACTTTAGTTATTGATTGGTTGGATTTTTACCTTGATCATTGTTATTTTGTGTGATGGCTGAGTTAGCAAAGTTCAGATTAGCTGCTGTGCTAACGGCGAAGGAAATGGGAATGGATGGTCAGGGTTTAATTCAGTATGTAACTGATGAATGTGACAAGTATATTGAACGGGAAGAAAGAAGATTAGAAAAAGAGACTGAAAGAAAATTAGAATCTGAAAGGTTGGCTGAAGAGAAGAGGTTACAAATTGAGGCTGATAGAGAACTTAAAAGGCTGCAGATTGAGGCTGACAAAGAGGCTAAAGCATTAGAGGCAGAAGAAAAACGACAGCAAAGGGAAGCAGAAGATAAAAGATTGACTGCCGAAAGGGAGGCAGAAGATAGAAGGTTGCAAAGGGAGCACGAATTACGACTAAGGGAGCTGGAGTTACAAGGCCAGGATCCTGAAAATGGTGCCAGCCCTTTTGCCTCAGATGCTACGCCTAGTCAGGGAGCCTCAACATCAGCTATGGGGTATCATTTAGACCATTTTGTTGAAAAAGACGATGACATCGAGGGGTACCTCAGTCGTTTTGAATTATTAGCTACTACATATGGGTTAGAGAGAGAGAGGTGGAGTTTAAAGTTATCACAGGGACTGAGAGGTACTTCTTATGAAGTCTTCGCAAAAATGAACAGAGAAGACCAAGACAATTATGACATGTTAAAGCAGGCTTTGTTATTGAGGTACGAAAAAAATGGTGAATTTTATCGTAAGAAATTTAGAAATGCCAAACTGTTGTCTGGGGAGACATACCACAAATTCTCTGCCAGACTGGAAACCTATTTGGAGAAATGGACTGCTCTGGGGAAGACCCAAGATCTTAAAGAGATGATCATGATAGAGCAATTGAGAGAGTCCATGGCTCCAGACATGAGAAAATTTCTCATGGAACAAGGTGCAGAGAAGTTGGGGGAGATTTTAAATGTCGCTGAGAGGTATAAGGCAGCCCAGGCAGAGGTAAGTGGCACTAAAAAGAAGCACATAGAAACTTTTAAAGCTCCACAGCCATTTAATAAATTTGAAAATAGAGAACAGGGTAATAAGGGCAGGACAAACTTTGAACGGCCAAGAAATGACTATCGAGACAGAAACTCACAGTTCAATGACCAAAAAATACAATGAAAGAAAACCGTTTAACCAAGAGAAAAGATGGTGCAAATGGTGCGTGAAAGATAACCATAACACCGAATTTTGTAGAAGGAAACCTTCAAACATTGCTGCAATGAAGTCGGGGACTCAAAGATTAAAGGTTAATCCTAATGGACAGCAGGAACCTTATCACCCCCAGTTTGTGAGGATGTTATTTGTAATGGGGTCACCATAAGGTGCCTTTATGATACAGGTTTGGATTATGATTCAGTTGTGAAGTCTAGCCTAGTGGACCCAAGTCAGTATACCACAGAAACAGTGGAAATACAAGGGGCGACTAAGGACATACCACTCATGACACTTCCCATCGCAAGGATAACGGTGAAAACTCGCTATGTGGAAGGAGAGATCAGAGCAGCAGTGATAGATGAACCAATCTACCCTCTGATATTGGGGTGTAGATACGTCTTCTTGGGGAATCCCGAGAGACCTGTGATCATGGCGACAGTGCAGACCAGGTCACAGAAAAAGGAGGAAAAAGGTGAGCCTATAAATGCTAATCCAGAGGAGATGAGGAAGGCGCAGGCTGAGGATAGGACACTCAAGCCATGTTTTAAAAAATTGCCCAAATGCCACACACCTCCAAGCAAGGGAGAATATTTTATGAAGGACAGATTGCTATATAGGAAGACAGGAACTAGATCCACTGATCACGGACAGTTGGTTCTTCCCAAGGTATATAGGGCAAATTTAATAAGGAGCTTACATGTTGGAAAAGATGGTGACAGTGAGAAAGTCGGTACCATCTGCCAAAAAGTTGCTCGAAAATACTATTGGCCCGACGTAAATGTCGATATTGAAAACTTTGTAGAAGCATGTGGCGTATTTCATGAGGGAACACCCACAAAGGGAAAATATGTGCAGGACCTAGAAACGCCACGGGGCACTCTTAGGCCTGGAAGGAAAAATTATTATACTCAGGTAGACAAAGTGCAATGGGAGCCCCCTTTTCACACCCAGTCTTCACTTGAATGGATTAACATGGCCACTATGCGACGAGTACGAAGAAGAAATTTACCCCAGAATAAACTGACAATCCCTCGGTCAGAGTTATATAAACTGGATGAAACTAAAAGAGAGCGAAGATCTCTCATAAGCAATCTAAAGTGGGGAGACAAACCCACGAAAAAAATTGGTAGTGGTCGATTTGTGAGTGATGATTCTAGGAAGAAACGTCCTCATTATAAGGCTTCTAATGGAAGGAACCCGACGGGTTCCATGAAAAATAAATATGATAAATTAAAGGTCCAGATGTAGCTTTATTAAGGACCTGGACAGATGAGAAGGCAGAAGAGACTGTTACCTCATCTTATCAATACGTGAACGAACTGACCACTCGTCTGAAAGCTGGATGGAAACTGGCAAATGATAATTTGAGACAAGCCAGGAAGAAACATGCAGCATAATTTAATAGGAAGGCAAAGGACAGAGAACTAGCTGTGGGAGAGAAGGTGCTTCTTCTACTACCCGGCAGCCAGAATAAATTACAAATTGGATGGCAAGGTCCATATACGGTTCTAGAGAAGGTGTCTAGAACAAACTATAAAATTGACAAAAAGGGGAAGGAGAAAGTTTATCATGTAAACCTGTTAAAGAAGTATCTGGATAGACCACTCCAGGAAAGCACCCCCTTACTGACCTTGGCTATCGCAACTCAAATGCAAAAGGAACCACTCACCTCGCATGAATACCCATTACATCCTTGTGAAACAGCGGCACAAGTAAAAGTCAGTAAGCACCTGACTAAAAATCAGAGGGAGAGAGTTCAACAGGTTCTGGAGGAACATACAGATGTCTTAACAGATAAACCAGGACATACCAATTTGCTACAGTATGACATGAAACTGGTAGACTCAAACCCAATCTGTATGAGAGCCTATTCTATTCCGTTCGCGAAGGAGAAGGCTTTGAAGGAAGAAATAGATTATTTGTTGAAGGAGGGGATTATTTCACACAGTGAATCATCTTTTAGCTCCAGTGTAGTTTTGTTGAGGAAACCGTCTGGGGAACACAGACAGTGCATAGATTACAGGAAACTGAATGCTGTCACAGAAGGACCAGTGGATCCATTACCAGACACAAAACAGTTATTTGCCAGATTAAACAAGGCAAAATACTTTTCAAAGGTGGATCTTAGTAAAGGCTATTACCAGATTCCAGTGAAGCCTGAGGTGAGACCTTATTTAGCGTTTAGCACATCGGAAGGACATTATGAATTCAACATGCTACCATTCGGATTGAAAAATGCTCCGAGTGTATTTTCAAGGATGATGCGCAAATTGTTGGATCCCCTGAATAACCCATGTATCACGAATTTCATGGATGATATTCTCGTCGCCACAGAGACATTTGAAGAACACATTGACGCTCTAAAAATGTTATTTGATATGCTTAGGGAGGCGAACTTAACTGCTAGGCCAACAAAATGTTGTATTGGATGCAAAGAGTTGGAATTCTTGGGACACACTGTATATCAGGGTAACATGACCCCTGATCCCAAGAACCTGGAAAAACTGCAGAGAGCACCTAGACCACAAACAAAAAAGGACGTGCGATCATTCGTGTCGTTATGCGGATTTTATCAAAAATATATCAAAACTTTTAACTCTATTTGTGCTCCTCTGACTGATCTGACTCGCAAGGGACTTCCAGATAAAATTATTTGGACTGCGCAATGTGAATTGGCTTTCCAAGAATTAAAGGAAAAACTCACTAGCAAGCCTATTCTCAAATTGACTGATTTGACACAGGACTTTGTGGTGAGAACAGATGCAAGTAATGTAGGCCTTGGGGCGGCCTTGTTGCAGAGGTCATCGTCACCCGATGGGGAACTGAACCCAATCGCTTATGCAACTAGTAAATTGAATAAAGCGGAACAAGGATATTCTACAAGCGAAAAGGAATGTTTAGCGTTAATCTGGGCAATAAAAAAGTTCCAAATCTATCTGTATGGTAGGACTTTTGTGGTCGAGACGGATCATCAGCCCCTCGTATTCTTATCTCAGGCTAAGCATGAAAACGCAAGATTGTTGAGGTGGTCTTTATTACTGCAACCTTATCAGTTTATTATCGAATATATCCCAGGGTCATTGAATGTCGGTGCAGATTTCCTCAGTCGGCACCCCTGTGATCAAGATTAGATAGTGGCAGGCGTGAGGAGGAATTTTATCTATGTGTATCACTGGTTTTGGAACTTGCCGTAGTGCATGTTCTCAGGTGGGGACATGTGTGATGATGTCACCATGATACAACGATAAAATATCTCCAAAATTAACGATGAAATGTAGGGTTAAAAATAATGCGTCAGATACTAGGAGACATGCTCGCCCATGCCAGCCTTTCCCACCGCTATTTAAAACTAACGAGTTAGAAGTGCAGACGAAACGTTTACCCTTTGTAGACGGGAGAGAATGGAGGACACAAAAAAGGAAAAATATGACTGAACACGTGTTTGAAGTTCGAACGGCAAAAAGACGCAAGTGGGGGTGAAAGGAAAAAAATTCACGTCCCTAGTTGTAATTAAAGTAAGGAAATGGACAAGAAAAGGACCTTAGCTCTTATTCGAGACAGTCATTTCTTGGACGCTTTTCGATACTTAGTTTTTATTCGAATGCCGCGGCAAAACACATGAGGGAAGGTTCTCGAACAAATTTCAAAAATTAAACTTGAGAAAAAATGTGGTTTTTCTTAATAATAGAGTTATGAAAATAAAACCTAGCTAGTTTGATAGCCCATCTTGAGCAGAGAAATAATATGCTTTCAATTATGCAGACGGATAGATAATAAAGAAGATATTGACAAAAGACTGTATTGTTCATATCAGACGAGCGACTGCACTGTTAACCCATGTCACTAAAAGTTTCCAAAATCTTGGCCTTGGGCATGCAAACGTAAAAATCGAGCTGTAATTAAAGAGAGGGAATGTGGTGGAACATTGTAGCTAAAAATAACTTAGGCAGCCGATTCGTGTAGGAAATGCATGTAAAACCAAGTGTGTTTTTATGAAAAAACAAGTAGAGACAGACGGACTAACAGACCGTAATACATACTTGACTGAGATTTGACTGAAGTGACTTTTGGTTGAAGATTTGAAAGCAAGGGGGGAAGTCGGCGATTGGTCAACGCATTTTATAGTAGCGGGGTAGAGAGGTGAAAGTTTGCCATTTGACATAAGTCTGTTCAGAGACGCAGTTTGAATCCATAGTGGTGTTGATTCCAGAAGAATACAAATATATAGTGGGACGACATCATACAGCCAGCAGCTCAGCTGAGTTTTGCTAGTAAATTTAACTGTGTTCTCAATTCTGAATTCTGGTAAGAATGAACAATATTTATTTGGTATATTTTAATAATTCGAGTGATTGATACTGCCATATCATAACAATTATTACGACAAGTAAGTGTTCGCTCTAGGTCCCCAGCCCCAGTTCAGGGTCTAGAGACATACATACAAAGAAAATATATAGGAACGCCTAAATGAAACTATGAAAAAGGATCTAGTGTTGAGATCAGTGGAACATATCACCTATCTTATTTAATAGCAGGAAGCTATTGAACATATCTCAGATGTAATGTAGTCTTGGGGAACTGGTACTATGTGAAACCAACTTGGTAAGATGTGTTGTGGGGTCAGAGAGATCTGACCCAGTCTGTGTGGTGTTGTTGTGTAGTGTTGTGTGCAGAAGTGGTTCCGGAGATAGAGTTCTGACACATGACCCAATACTTTGTTTCAGAACTGTGAGTTTCTATTTGGCACCAAAGCGGTGTCAAATGCTGTAGTATTATACACAAGTGTGGACCAGTGCAGTCTATCATTGTGTCAGAGCAGCCGTATATTGCCTCCAGCACGGAGAGGTGGGGCCACAAGACTCCTGTACAGGATCGACGCAGGCGAGATAAGTTATATCTGGCCTGCTGGACTTTCACCAACGAAATTTTCAACTAATTTATTTCTAATAAAGACATAACATTGGGGAAAATAAACTATGTATTTATCCCTTAAGTCAATGGACAATGTTTGGCAGTCATAGACTGGGAGTGATGACACCATCCCAACAGCATATCTAGAAATAAGTTCTCCTGGGACTTTCTTAATATAATTACTATTAACCAGTCATTTGAAATAATTAAGTACACATTTTCCATTTTATTATGTTATGATTATGCATTTCATTTATAACTCCATAATATTTCTTATGTTCTGACCAACTAAACATTTGGTTCAGAACAAAATACATTTATCAAAGATTTAACTTTAAAAAACTAAAACAGCCTGAGTTAGTTCAGTGTGTTATAAATTTTATTAATATTATTAGACTTCTTAAATATCTGTGTGTGTGTGTGTGTGTGTGTGTAATCTACCACAACACATTACATATCAGTATCCTAGACTTTTAACGTAGCCACATTCATTAGAAAAAAAAAGATATGTGTGAGGTCGTAAGTGGTAGTAAGAAGGGCCTTCTGTAATTCACATCTACATTTATCTCAGGAGCCTTCACAGCTGACCTCATACATCACACTAGGTAACATCAACCATACAAAACCATCAAAATCCACTACAACATGTAAGCATAATATTAAGTAATGTTGTTGAATTTAGCCTGACAAATACTCAACCACCCCTTACTTTTTAAGACCCCCCCTCCCCCCCGGTCGACCCCTTTTCCTTTATCGCCCTTTTGATCCTCATAACGCCCCCACAGGGGCAGTACCGCCCACTTTGGGAACCACTGTTCTACAGGAAGCTGAAGTTAATGATGATGTGTAAAATCATGGTTAACTTTACGTTGGTCTCTCTAGAGCAGTGTTTCTCAACGGGGGCGCTACCACCCCCTGGGGGAGGCGTTTTCAAGATGTCTGGGGACGTTCTGATGGGTCGCAACGATTGGGTGTTGCTACTTCCATTGGGGGGGGGGCGTTGTGTACATTTTTACATTTAGCATCGAAAGAGAAGTATTGCGAAACGATGTGGGTTATCTTTCAGATATATTTGAAAAGTTAAATGAGGTTCTTCTTAAGCTACAAGGAAATTAGATCAGTCTGATTAAAGTGAAAGAAATTATCATGGGGTTCATCAACAAATTGACATTATATCAAAATAATCTTAGTCGCCGAGAACTTTCTCATTTTCCGTGTTTACTGCAGTTAGGTGGGGACAGGCTTAAAGATTCAGATTTAGAGGTTTATTGCAGTCATTTGGACGCTATTAAAAATGATATGAGCATAAGATTTAAAGACTTCCAAGAACTAATAATACCAGATTGGGTGATTAATCCGTTTGAATCAGACGTGGAACAAGTTAGTCAACATTTACAAGAAGAATTAATTGAGCTACAAAATGACTTCGAGGCAAAAGCACGATTCAGTCACACACATTACGAAAAATTTTGGATCCAGCAGAGACTTATGTATCCCGTTCTTTGGCGTGAAACTAAATTGCTAATTACAGCATTCCAAACGTCGTATTTGGCGGAGAAGGGGTTCAGTGCAGTAGTGCTGCTACTACAAAAGCAACGAAACCAACTGCAGATTTGTAACAGAGGAGATTTGAGAGTTCTTTTAACAAATTTAGAACCAAATATTACAAAACTGGCCGAGTCACACCAAGCGCAAGTATCTCATTAAGCTTCATTAGTAAGTGAACTTTTATATAATACTATCATTATTACCAACAAATAATTGTTCCAATTTTTTCATATTTAAAGTGGTTACATAAGGAGAGAGTTAAATATTCAGATTTGAAGATATATATGCAGTTATTTAGGCGCTATTAAAATGATATGATTATGATAGTTATAGAGTTGTAAGAACTAATTTTATATCATTTTCTTCGCCAATTTGTAATTCAAGTATAATGAATTTGTGGTGTATATAATTCCGTACTTAAACACATATTTAATATAACTATGCTTTTATAAACGTGCTTTCTCTTTTTCTTTATATTATAAGAAAAGATAACTCATTAACTGCATTGCTTTTTTAAAAGTATGGTGGAATATATTTTATATATGTGTGTGTGTGTGTGTGTGTGTATACACACGATAAAGAGCAAGGGGGTGTTAAAAGGGTGGGAGGGGGGGCTTTTTAAAATATTTGTTGTCAAAAGGGGGTGTTGCTACTATCAGGGTTGAGAAACACTGCTCTAGAGTAAGATCATATGACTATCTAGCAATGTGTATCATCATATCAAGATATAGAAAATCGTTCGTAGAGCCAAATTATTGATGCACATTGATACAATATTAGACGCTCTTTGGCATTACGGCCAGGCATTAATATTATCACCAACGGGCTGATCACCCGTTTGCCAGTCACTTCGATTACGGAAACAACAGCAAATGGATTGATTTGCCGTTGCCCTAAAGACGCCAATAGGCGTGATGGGAAACAATGGCAAAGAAAACCTATCTGCTGTTGCCCTAAGACGCCACTTTGACGGTCGGTGGCTAAGGACGGAAGAAGAAGAGAAGAAGATTAATATTATCAGTGATGTATGTAGCTACCGCCTCAATGGGGGTGTAACGGGATCCTTTACCTTTACCTTACTACCGTCTGAGTGGACCGGGCACTTCCCGGAATCCTAAGCCCCTAGTGGACCCTGGAATGTAGAGATCGGAAGGGACCCAAGCCTTTAAAAACCACCCTTTTTTGCGTACGTATGTTTAACCTGAGACTGATTTTTACGTGAGTATCCCGTTGTTGCGCTAAACTTGTCGCAACTTATTCTGACTATATATTCTGACCATGCATTCTGATTATATTTAATTTGTTAATGCATGGGAAGTAACTCATGGAATTGTAGTCACTTTTATTTCTACAGTCGTCTAATCTTGATAGCATCGTCAAAAAGTTGTCTTATCTTGATAGCTAGGGTTGTTGATAGTTTGTGTGTGAGCGATTTTAAGTCATAACCATGTATGGAGCGTTTTCCTAGAAACAGTTGGCAACTTGCGATGTCATTTCCTTTTAAGGTTCGAAATCTTCAGACGAACATCGTAGAACATTCTTCGTTTCGTAAGTTAGCTGAGCTGTATTCGATTCGCGTGTTCTGCGCATGTCCTAGATTGTGTCATTGTTTAAATGATTTCCGCCCAGGTCAGTCTGAGCAGAATTGCTGGTGAAGCGAGACGTAGCGTTGTGCTGGCGTCTTCGCTGATATTATTCAGGAAGGAGTCCTCATCATTGTTGTTCCTTTTTTGAGATGATATATCTCTATACTATTCAAAGTGCCGGGAGGCCTATGTGATTTATGTGATTTAATTCCTGATGAACAGGTAACTGAATCTTTACTGAGTAACTTTATCGCCATCTTGTGATGTTGACATTTTTACCTAGCCTGCCTTATTAACGAGTCTATGATATGACGAGTTTGCTCAGCTCACGATCCACTTATATTGTCACGCATCGATTGATGCCTGTCCTAAGGACTATTTGCTTCCTGAACTTTATTGATGGATCTAGGTTTGATACCTTTGTTGTTTAAGGAACATAGAGGACGATAACATGACGCTCAAAAGACATGCCTGTCTTGTTGAGGTCGAATATAGGAGACTAGATTTAATCTCCCATTTGATATCTACTAGCTATGATGGAAAGGGAAAGCTTACCACCTGACTACATACACAGCTTTTTTATGATATCCTAAGAAGGCATATAATGTACCATTATTATTGATGCTGTCTGCTGTTCCTGCTACATTGACTACGTCGATGATGTAATGACTATTGTTCTATACCAGTGATGTTACTGCATAATTATCTTCAAGTATCTCGTCGTTGTGGCGTATATTATATGTTACCAACAACATCACTTGCAGTTCAACAATTTATTGACTTTATACGTTTATGAATTGATGTGACGTCCCTATCTGATACTCGACTTCATAAACACGTCACACATACACCAGACCACGACACCATAAGATCTTGCCTCATCATCCCTGGTGTCCGAGGGCGATAACCCTCTATGTTGAGTGGTGCTACTACCAAGACACATCCACACTTTATAGCTCCACAGCAACATATCCAGTAGAGTACTGCTACACACCTATAAATAGACACGCTACAGATATCTGGTGAATACTTGCACTCTACATATTGGTGGCCAGTCCAAAGGCATTCTATAAGCCCACCACATCTCTACATATTGGTGGCCAGAAACAAAAGATACCTCACCTCATCACGTTTTGAGACATAACTGGTTCGGCCTGGTACCAGTAGACTCGGGGTCCCTTACCCGCTTCATTCAGCACTCTACATCAGTATACAGACAACATCTACAAGACAACAACAGAAGTGCAGAATTTCGAAATTACTCAGCGTTGCCCAGGAACTTTTTTTTGGAATTTTCAACAATTGCTGTTCCAAGTCAAGAAAGTGACATTTCCCAGTTTTGTTACATACGGGAGAATTGATTTGTTGCTGTTCTGCTTTGGAGAAGGCCAAGTTCCATCGCTGACGAGTTCTACACTTCTTGTACACTACCTGTACCGTTTGGAAACTCAAGCCTCAACCATCGTCGTAGCTGTTTTGATGCAAGTACTTATGGCAATCAACGTTGGATCTTTGATCTCAGAATGCTGATTACATTCTGTTTGCTGTACTGACGATTGGAGTTCCAGAAGTTAAGTGGCCTGTTTGTTTGTGAACTGTGCCCTTATACGTCTACTGAGTCTTATGTGTGTCATCTCATTCTTTTGTTATATGTTATACGTCTATATGTTATTTGTATATTCATATTTATATGTTTATGTGTCTGCGGGTCTGGATGGGTGGCGACTCCTATAGATCATACCACGTCATAGAGGTCTTCTATTGAGAGTGTTCTGTAGTGTGTGCAAATTTCCGATACTGGAATTTGCAAAGCGACTTCTGTTGCTATTTTTTTGTTAGTTGTGATGGCATGTGTTAGTATTGTTTTCGTTATTTTTCTGCATTCTTTAGTTCTGTTTTGATTTGTTTGTATTTGCTAGCCTACTCTTTCCTATTGTTTAGTTTCATACACCATTTTTGTTTATACACTGTGGTGTCTTGTATTTGTATTATCTTCTCGCAGATATCATCACATTTTTTGTGATATTTCTTTAATTTTCGCTTTATTTTTTGTTGATTTCTGCGAATGTTTTCGTATAGTTGCTAAATCTTTGTTATTGTTTACATTGTATTGTTTACATTGTATTGTTTACAGTGTAAAGTTTACATTGTTATTGTTTACATTGTGATTGTGTTTACATAGTCATTGGTTACACTTATAGTAGTTAATTCACATTTGATAGTGGGTTATGCTTATGCATTACTACTACACTGATGATTAATAAATGATGAATAGTATTGTGCACTATTGAATGGGAAGTGCACCTATGATCAAGAGTTGATTGATGATATTTCAAAAAGGTCTATACACAAGTTCTTTGATATAAGACTTGTTTCCCATAGAGATTGGGATGATAATATAGTGTTGTGAGTAAACAAGTGCTTCATTTAAGACTTGTTATAATTAAATTTGAAATAAGATAATTAATTATTTCAGGTTGTGGACTCATATTATTACTCATCATGTCTACATTTGAGCACTTTATTGAGCAGGGTAAATTGCTTGGGAAGACTGGTGATAAGTTAGAAGAATTTGCAACTACTCAATATGATAAAGCAATAAAAATGGAAGCTGAACAAAAGAAACTGCAGATGCAGGTGGATGAAAAAAGATTCCAAATGGAAATGGAAAAACAAAAAAGAGAAGCAGAAGCAGAAGCTAAAAGACTTGAAAAAGAGGCTGAAAATAAAAGATTAGAAAAACAAGCTGAGGCTGAAGAAAAAAAGTTACAAAGAGAAGCAGAGATGGAAAATAAAAAACTTGAAAAGGAAGCTGAAGAAAGGAAGTTACAAAGAGAATCTGATGAGAGAAAAGCAAAAATGGAGCATGAAGAAAAACTCTTAGCTTTGGAAGTTGAGAAATTAAAGGTGATGAACATGGGTAATGCTAATGATGCAAATAAGGTCTCAGATAAGACTAATGCAAGCACTTTCAAGCTTAATCTACCACCATTCAATGCTTCCATCGACGATATAACATTCTAGCTGGATAGATTTGAAACTTCATGTAAAGTACATAACATAGATAAATCATTGCAGGTTTATCATTTGTCCAAGATACTTAAAGGTGATGCTTTGAGTATGTTAAGCATGGTAGATGAGCCTGACAAGAACAACTATGAAGTTGTCAGGGCTATATTGTTAAAGAAATACCAACTTGACGAAGACGGCTATCGTCTTCAATTTAAAAATATGTTGCCAGAAACTGGAGTGCAATTCACAGAATTCATTTCAAAGATACGTCTTACTTTTTCACGTTGGGTGGAGCTGTCTAAGACAGAAAAAACTTATGAAGGAATTATGGACTTAATACTTAGAGACAAAGTATTGTCTTCTGTCAATGAGTCTTTCCTTGCTTTCCTTCGTGAACGTAAACCTAAAACAATAAAAGAAATGGAAGATTTCTGTTGCCAGTATATAACTGCGCATCCTCACGTAACCATTGGTAACTCTAAAGTAAAAGAAGGTCTGCCAGTTGCTTCGGCAGCACCTTATGGTCAAAACTCTAGTCATAGATTCCAACAAAATTTTGATAGGAAAAGTAACCGTAGTTACGGTCAAAATTATGGAAATCAATTTCAGGGTGATTCTTCTTCGAAGAATTGGAGACGAGCTGACAGTCCTCGTTACTTCCAACCTAATAATTTTAGGCATTTCAGAAGAGGATATGGTAACAGAGGCTTTTCCTCGCGTAGACCTCAAAACCAAACAAATAGATGTTCACATCAATGTGGACATGATAATAATCATGGAAACTGTAGTTCAAAACAGGATAACAGTTATAATAGAAACAATAATAACTACAGAGATAATAACAACAGTGATAACTTCAGAGGTAATAGTAGTCGCGGTAGATCTCAATACAAAAAAAAGAGATATCAGCAGGCTAACTCGGTTCAACAAGAATCTCAGGGAGCCTGTAATCAGGTTTCTGATAATAAAAACTCTGACGCTGTCACTTGTTCTTCTTTTGACCTTGGTAGAGCAAACAAGTGCCCCCAATGCAGTACTTTGTTCGAACCGACTACAATATCGACTTTGAGTTGTGGTCACCCTCTCCCCGCTCTTCCTGCTTCGGTTGCACATGACGGGAGAGGTTCTCTAGTCCTACATAAGGGTCTTGTTAATAATACTCCGATCTCACTACTTTTCGATTCCGGATGCACCACTATTGGTGTTAGACAATCGCTTGTAGAACCATCCTGTGCTACAGGAAAGGTTATCAAATGTGTCACATTTGGCGGCACTCTAGAGAAATATCCTACTGCTGTAATTCACATTGCCACTCCTTTCTTTACGGGAGATGTGCATGCCTGTCTCTTACCTAATCCTATTGCGGACCTTATTATTGGTCGTATCCACGGAGTTAGGGAATGTAGCCCACAGCAGATTGCTGCTTGGGAAGATGATAATATGCAAGCTACCAATGCAGTGGATACAAGAGCACAAGCTCTACAAACACCGCAAACTTCATTGAATAATGATAATGGAGTTCATAGCCAAGATAGTACCTTGGTTATTTCTCGTGACTCGTTCATAAAATTACAAGAAGATCCTACGCTAAAAAAATTCTTCATTCTTGCGAAGAAAGGTGATCCAAATAAGGATACACAAAAGAAATCCTGGATTGCAATGAGAAACGGCGTACTTGTACGTATGGTACAAGACTCGGCTACGTCAGCACATTCGCAAATTCTTGTTCCCAAGAGTATGAGAGTGCAAATATTGCAACATGCTCATGACTCGCAATGTGCCGGACATATGGGGTTTTCCCGTACAAAGTCGAGAGTCCTTGCGGCTTTCTTTTGGCCCTTTGTTAACAAGGACATTCGTATATACTGCCGATCATGTCAAGTATGTCAGGAGGTCAAATCTAGAGGACCACGACATGCTGCGCCTATCCAGGCTGCTGACATCCCTATTCGGCCATTTCAGAAAATGGCCATAGATATTATTGGCCCTTTTAAGATAAAGTCGGCCAGAGGACATCAGTTTATCCTTAATATGTCGATATGTGCACACGTTGGCCAGAGGCTATCCCTCTAAAGAGCATATCTACTATAGATATCGCAGATGCTCTTTGGCTGATATTTTCTCGCTTGGGGTTCCCCAGAGAAATACTATCAGACCATGGCACTCAACTCATATCTGATACTATGTCTCAAGTAATGTCTACCTTACACATTAAAAGATCTCTCAGTAGCATCTATCATCCTATGTCTAATGGGTTAGTTGAGCGTCTGAATAGAACGCTCAAGACTTTGCTTGGTAAGATAACTGAAGATCATCCTCAAGATTGGGACAGGGTTTTACCTGCGGCTCTCTTTGCCTATAGAGAGGTCCCAAACGAACACACAGGATTTTTTCCCTTTGAACTTGTCTTTGGCGCGCGTCCGCGCGGCCCTATGTCTTTGTTACACGATCTCATCACTGCCGATGATATTAGTGATGACACTCAATCTTCATATGAGTATGTCATTGCTCTTAGGTAAAAGATCATTGAGGCATGCAAACTAGCAACTGCTTCGTCAGAAATTGCTAAAGAAAAAGCAAGGCAGTTTGCTAACAAGAACAGATTCTACGACAACTTTGTCCAGGTGACAAAGCATTCGTCCTACTCCCCATTAGGGAAAATAGACTTCTTATTGCATGGAAAGGTCCGTATGCAATAGTCTCACGAATTTCCGATGTTGACTATGTGGTCGATATAGATGGAAGGCATAAAACTTTCCATATCAACATGCTGACGGAATTTCATGAGCGTCCAGACTATTTGCTGCCTATTTTTCAGGCAACGGACGAATCCTCTGTACCTCATGGTCATTACTTATCGCTGTTTGTCATACAGGATGAGGAATCTGTTTTTTCTGATGTGAATCTCCCTCTTCCAGTGGTTCCACTACATTCCATGGAATCTTGGAAAGATGTCTCCATTTCTCCTAATCTTTCTGTTGATGAACATCGTCAAGTCTCGTCGATGTTACAGACATTTAAGGATGTTCTAACCGACATCCCTGGTCACACGCATGTCATAGAACATGACATAATTCTTACCGACAATAATCCTGTTAGGGTTAGACCTTATCCTATCCCTATCCACTTTCAGTCACAAGTGGAAAAGGAATTGGATGAAATGATTCAATTGAACATAATTGAACCATCGACTTCACCATATTCTTCTTCCATGGTTATTGTCCGGAAGAAAGATAAGAACATACGAATTTGCGTTGACTATCGCAAATTAAATCAAGTCACAAAGTTCGATGCTGAACCTATGCCTTTACTAGAAGATCTACTTATTAGACTATCTAATTCTAGATTTTTCACTAAACTTGACTTGTCAAAAGGTTATTGGCAAGTGCCTTTAGCAGAGCATGCCAAACCTCTTACTGCTTTCTCAACACCTAGGGGTTTATTTCAATGGAATTTAATGCCCTTCGGTCTTATGAACGCCCCTGCTACTTTCGTTCGCATGATGCGTCGAATTCTTTCTCATCGTTCAGATGTCATCGCATACTTAGATGATATCTGTTTCTTCAGTGATTCTTGGGAAGATCACTATCTGGGTTTATATGACCTACTGTCTACTCTACGTGAGTATAATCTGACAGCAAAACCTTCTAAAGCTTATATTGGTTTTGGTGAAATTTCTTTCTTGGGTCATCGTGTTGGTCATGGTCTCTTGAAGACAGAAGACCACAATACTTCGAAAATATTGAACATCTCTGTACCTAAGACGAAGAAACAAGTCCGTAGTCTCTTGAGGTTAATTCAATTCTATGGGAGATTTATTCCGAATCTATCTTCGATAATGGCACCTCTTTCAACGTTGTTGAAAAAAGGGTCGCCTAATCTGATTCATTGGTCTCAGGAATGTCAATCTTCCTTAGACCAGATTAAAAGTATATTTTCTTCTCCTCCCATCCTAAGATTACCTACTCTTGATAGAACTTTTGTTCTTCGAAGTGATGCTTCATCCACTGGGATCGGAGCAGCACTTATGCAGGAATATTCACAAATTATGCATCCTGTCATGTACATTTCTAGAAAACTAAGTGCGGCAGAGAGGAACTACTCGGTTTTAGACCTTGAATTGTTGGCTATGGTTCGGTCTATTTTCAAACTACAAAGATTCCTCCTGGGCGCACATTTCATTCTAGAAACTGATCAGAAAGCTCTTACAGCTATTCAGACTAAGAACTTGAAGAGTTCGAGATCCACTCGATATGCTATTGCTCTTCAACCTTTTCACTTCACGGTACGAGCTATCCGTGGGTCGAATAATGTGATGGCTGACATTCTGTCTAGATGCCCACATGATTCCAACTAATACTTCTGTCCTATTTCTAGATGTACGACAGAGTCATAATACACCTATATTACTATAATACATTAGCACATCTGTCCTCACTTTAGGTGAACACATACTATTGTGCTTTGTTATCATCTTCTTCTGTTCCCATCTTTAATATAAAAGGAAGACTGAGTAGTTAATATAAGGGCCGAAAGTTCACTCGGAACAGCCGATAGGATAGTCTGGCGCTCTCTCTTCCAAACCTCTACACCTCACGGTAGAAGGGGAACGACTAAGTAAGTAAGTAAGTAAGTTCACTCGGCCACAATTGTTAATAATAATGTATTGTATAGTATGAAACTTAATGGCTATTAAATAGAATTATATTGGTTGTTTTTTCTCAGCACGTTATTGTTGATCTGAGAAGCTACCTTTCTGTTGTCGAACATGGAGAGTTCCGCATTGTACACTTCCCTTGGAACGACAGGAGATGTGTCCTGGATCGTCATTTATGTTTAATTTCATTATGTAATGATATTATTAAACATTTAGATAATGTACTATTTAACATTCTATATCAGATGTGTACATCCATTCTAAGCGGTATTAGAGTATGACACCGCTATTTGATTATAATGATATGAACTTGCATATTTATATTGTATTTTCATGCAAGCGTAGTGTGTGTTGGTGGCACCTCCCCGATATATATTTTTTGAATCAGATTTTTTATCTGTTGAGAAATATTCTCACCAGACACTTTATGTGTCAATTTAGCCTCATAGTAGGCAGTGCAACTAGTTATCCCCGCATAATTCGTGCGTTGTTAAACCGCTTTTGGTTTTACTCTTGGATATTAAAAAAAAAATGTTGCACATTTTTTTTTAATCGGGAGGTTGCGGTAATGTTGCGCTAAACTTGTCGCAACTTATTCTGACTATATATTCTGACCATGCATTCTGACTATATTTAATTTTTTAATGCATGGGAAGTAACTCATGGAATTGTAGTCACTTTTATTTCTACAGTCGTCTAATCTTGATAGCATCGTCAAGAAGTTGTCTTATCTTGATAGCTAGGGTTGTTGATAGTTTGTGTGTGAGCGATTTTAAGTCATAACCATGTATGGAGCGTTTTCCTAGAAACAGTTGGCAACTTGCGATGTCATTTCCTTTTAAGGTTCGAAATCTTCAGACGAACATCGTAGAACATTCTTCGTTTCGTAAGTTAGCTGAGCTGTATTCGATTCGCGTGTTCTGCGCATGTCCTAGATTGTGTCATTGTTTAAATAATTTCCGCCCAGGTCAGTCTGAGCAGAATTGCTGGTGAAGCGAGACGTAGCGTTGTGCTGGCGTCTTCGCTGATATTATTCAGGAAGGAGTCCTCATCATTGTTGTTCCTTTTTTGAGATGATATATCTCTATACTATTCAAAGTGCCGGGAGGCCTATGTGATTTATGTGATTTAATTCCTGATGAACAGGTAACTGAATCTTTACTGAGTAACTTTATCGCCATCTTGTGATGTTGACATTTTTGCCTAGCCTGCCTTATTAACGAGTCTATGATATGACGAGTTTGCTCAGCTCACGATCCACTTATATTGTCACGCATCGATTGATGCCTGTCCTAAGGACTATTTGCTTCCTGAACTTTATTGATGGATCTAGGTTTGATACCTTTGTTGTTTAAGGAACATAGAGGACGATAACATGACGCTCAAAAGACATGCCTGTCTTGTTGAGGTCGAATATAGGAGACTAGATTTAATCTCCCATTTGATATCTACTAGCTATGATGGAAAGGGAAAGCTTACCACCTGACTACATGCACAGCTGTTTATGATATCCTAAGAAGGCATATAATGTACCATTATTATTGATGCTGTCTGCTGTTCCTGCTACATTGACTACGTCGATGATGTAATGACTATTGTTCTATACCAGTGATGTTACTGCATAATTATCTTCAAGTATCTCGTCGTTGTGGCGTATATTATATGTTACCAACAACATCACTTGCAGTTCAACAATTTATTGACTTTATACGTTTATGAATTGATGTGACGTCCCTATCTGATACTCGACTTCATAAACACGTCACACATACACCAGACCACGACACCATAAGATCTTGCCTCATCATCCCTGGTGTCCGAGGGCGATAACCCTCTATGTTGAGTGGTGCTACTACCAAGACACATCCACACTTTATAGCTCCACAGCAACATATCCAGTAGAGTACTGCTACACACCTATAAATAGACACGCTACAGATATCTGGTGAATACTATCACTCTACACCCGTTTTTTTTCTTGCACAGAGACAGGTGTTCCTCGCCATTCAAGCAGATACTCGCCGATTTCGGAGGTACCCATTAGAGCTGGGTCGGCTCAGGAGCCGCCAGTCCCTTGTCGACGAGACTACTTCAAATGTTCTCACCAGGGCTCGAGTTAATCCAGTCCAAATCCCGATGGACGAAAAATCTTCAAATGTACTCGCCCGGGTTTGATCCTGGGTCACCCGGTCGCCAGCGCAGTTTGGTAACCACTACACTAGCTCGGATCCCAAATACCTTTTTCATTTCCTTTGTTTCCTGGGATAAACGTTATAGCATGCCCTAGTTTCTGGACAAATATTTCTTTTTCTTCCGTCCGATTTGTCTGTCATGCTACATCTGCAGGCCTGTTGCTAGGACAAAGTCCATAGTCTTTTACATGTCATACAGGCAGCCCCATAACTTGTGCCTGAGCTTAGGACCCTCTGGCAAGGTCTGGCGCGTAAATCATCGTAACGATAAAGAAGGCATGGCAAGATCTTGAGCGGATGGCATCAGACAGGAGGACCTGGTACACAATTGATGAAGGCTTATTCTCCTTGGAGAAAGGAGGATTAATGATGATGAAGTAAACCGTTATATTTTTTATTCAGATTAGCCGTATATTGATTATAATTGTTGACACAGGATGGCCCCCAATTAATGTGTGCCCAATGTCTCCTTACACTGTAGTTACGACACTGAATATTATTACCAGTAAGAACCATTACCGTCAATGAAGCAAATCTTTTCATTTCTTATATCGTGTACGAGGGTCCAACTGGCAGAGAGGTTAGAGCGCGGAAAAGGTACTGGGTTCGAAATACAGTGGCGTCACGCACGAGTCTATCCAGCTGTAAATGTGTACCTCTCTGCTTTTGAGTTAGGGATGGCGAAGGTAACGAGGAAGGGAACTGGTCACCCTCATCTATCGAAGCTGGAACTAGTATTGTGAAGTCTCTAACATGTCACTCCCCTAGGGCAGTATTTTCTGTGGGACTACCTTTTATATCGTGTTCACAATAAATGGAGCCGCGGTAGCATAGTGGTTAGTGCACTGGCTTCCTAGCGCAGTGGTCTATGGTTCGATCCCCAGATGAGGTGGGATTTTTTTAGGCCGCAAAACGGCTCCTGGGTCGACCCAGCCCCAACTGGGTACCAGAGCAACTTCTGGGAAGGTTAAGGTGGCCGGCGTGATGCTGACCACATCACCCCCTAGTGTGCCGATGGTCAAGAAAATATGGGCCTAACACCATATTCCCAATTTGCCTCAATGGGCGTGTAACGGGATCCTTTACCTCTTTACCCTCACAGTAAATGCTACTATTGTTTTTGTATTTGTCCGTAAATGCTGTTAGAGGTGAAAATTACAACTTTCGAGGCGCTATACATAGTATCAAATCACATCCTTCTGTGACATTGTCAAAGAGCCGCATGAAGACGCAGAATTTAGGACCAAGTCCAATTTGTTTTCACAGGAACGGATTTAAGACTAGTTTAGATGTGTTTAGCAGCCCTTCTTGTCTCTTCGCCGGTTTGAAGCTCGAGACAAATATTTATGGTTGTCTCTTAAGTACATTTTGGGGGCCGTGGACATTGTCTGTCACCCTAACAGGATATCAACTGGTTCGTTTAAAAAAAAAAAAATTAATCTAGGTCATTGAAAGTGTGGCTTCCGTGTTCGCAACAAATGACTAGAACAAGCCGCTTATGCTGTCTTTTGGGAGACTTTTTCGTTGAACTAATTAAATTAAATTAATTTATTTGTTTTAGCTTTTTTTTTATCCATTGACGTTTTGAAATTAGGGTCATCCAATGTTGGTTTGATTTCATTATTATTGTATTCATTTTGTCCTTATTGTTTCGGTGTCTGATTTAATCACTATACATTCAACTGTTTTTGTTGTTGAGTCACCAGTATCTAAATGTTTAATTTTTTGGGGGGTTGATTTTATTAGTTTCGGCGTCTGATTTAGCTATCTCACATATCATCAAAGGTTCGCCCCGGGCTCTAAAAACCCTCGTTACGCCACTGCTTTGTCGCCTTGTACGAGATGCCTGAGGCAGCAGTAGGCCTCTTCCTTCGTTGTCTCGTCAGAAGCGGGCAGGAATATAAGTGGGGCCGCCTCACATATAATGAAAACAAAAATATGGCAAAGACAATACCAGCATTAATTAGCTTGACTACTTGCGTCAGGGTCAGCGAACTAGAGCTGACCAAGACCCGACTCCACCTCCAAGTGGTGGTCCTGGAAACAGGCTGCATCACTGCAGTGTGGCTGAGTGAGTAGGGATCGAAGAGGGAAGGCAAACCCGGTCCCAAAAAATGCTGTGCTGAAGTCGGATGTGTCACCCGAAAGGTGCAAATATTGCAGCTTTGCTATAAACGGACACAACGCAACCAACGTCCTTTTCAGGACGAACGAGGAAGAAGAAGAAGAAGAAGAGAACCAGCATTACAAGACATACCTTGTTCTGTGAATTAGTTCAGGGTCCATGCTCTACCGGAAGCTGGAGAGTACTGACAGAATGAGTGAATATCACCATTCTCGTCATTTCCTTTTCGCTCCATTTGGAGAATGAAGCCACTAGTGTATCTGGTCCCTCCTCCCTCCCCCTTACAGGACGTCTGCACCAAGCATTTACATGCCCTATCAGTGATGGTTTATGTAGCTATTTGTTTTAGATATGAGTAAGTATATATACAGTATTTGTATGTTATACACAGTCTACAGCTTGATCTCCATATAACTGTGCCCAAGCTCGCGCCCTGGAGAGGACACTCCAGCTTCACCCTATAGGTGTCGGCAAAACACGGGAAGTAGCAGTTACCGGTTATAAGCATTTTGCCCAATTGGCGTAGGGCATGGCGCCAGGGGCTACTTCCGACAGTGGGAGAGGTTCTAGGATCTAACTGGACAGCTACCGCCAGCTTCAAGCTGGGCAGCCCCCAGTCAATAAGGTGTTGTCCCGCCACTGTCTGCTTTCCCCATTGGGTGCATGGGGATTAGGGTCAAACCCGAACTGTGGACAGAAAATTTTGCACCAAGCAATTATCGAAAAAACAGAAATAAGCAAACTCTCAGATTGGGATGCTGGAACGTCCGGACTATGTTGACTGGACTATCCGAAAACCTACAGGATGTAAACGATGTAAGGAAGACAGCCATAATTAATGATGAGCTTAAACGACTTCAGGTGGATATAGCTGCACTTCAGGAAACGCGCCTGGCGGGCTCTGGAACGGTGAGCGAGAAGGACTACACATTTTATTGGCAAGGGAAAGATCTTAATAAAACTAGAGAGCACGGAGTAGGTTTTGCGGTCAAAAAATCGCTAACTAAAATGGTTGAACCAGGTGAGAATGGATCAGAACGCCTGTTAACGCTCCGCCTGCAAACTAGCACAGGTCCCATCACCCTTGTCAGTGTGTATGCTCCTACTCTGTACTCTGCCTCAGAAGCTAAAGATGAGTTCTACGAGAATCTAGCAGCAGTCATCAAAAGCATACCTAGGCAAGAACAGCTTGTTCTCCTTGGTGACTTTAACGCTAGAGGGGTGCCGATAATGTTTCATGGCCTTCATGTCTGGGCAGGTTTGGTATTGGCAAGATGAATGAAAATGGACAACGGCTCTTAGAGTTGTGCGTCCACCATGACCTCTGCGTGACCAACACCTACTTTCAGACAAAACCCCAGCATAAGGTGTCATGGAGATACCCCCGATCCAAGAACTGGCACCAACTTGACCTGATTCTCGTCAGAAGGCCACTCCTCAGGTCTGTGCTCGCCACGCGCTTGTACCATAGTGCAGACTGTGATACAGATCACTCCTTGGTTTGCTGCAAAATCAGAGCACAACCAAGAAAACTCTATCGTGTCAGACATGAAGGGAAACCACGCATTGATACCAGCAAGATGTCAGACCCTTTCATGATCGCTCAATTCACTGCGACCTTCGAGAAAGTGCTCAGTAGCCCTCAGCATGGTGATACTATTACAGAGAAATGGGAGCATCTACGGAACACCATTCAAAGTACTGCACTTGCCACCTTTGGTAAGAAAACAGCAAAGTCAATTGACTGGTTTGATGCTTCATCAGATGTGATGGCACCTGTCATTGAAGCTAAGCGCAGTGCTATGAATGAATACAAACGTTCACCGAGTGCCAGAACCCTACAGATCTTGAGGGCTACGAGAAGCAAAGCTCAACAAACTGCTCGACGCTGTGCAAATGACTACTGGCTCCAGCTCAGTGAGAGCATCCAGATCGCAGCGCAAACAGGCAACATTAGACAAATGTATGACGGTATAAAGAAAGCACTTGGCCCTGTAGTGGTATTGATGGTATTATATGATGATGATGGTACTACATGTAAATTGTATGAGGCCAGCTGTGAAGGCTCCTGAGATAAAATGTAATTGAGAATTGTCAGAAGGCCTTTCTTGCTACCACTACGACCTCACACTTAATTTTTTTTTTTTTTATTGAATGTAACTACGTAAAGTGTCTAGGGTAATGAGGTGTACTGTGGTGTGATAGTTATAAATATACCCATAGATATTTAACAAGACTAATAAGATTAACAAGTGTTAAAATACACTGAACTAACTCACGTGTGTAAAGTTTTTGATATAATTATATTACATTTATTTGTTCTGGATCAAGTTTTATTTTGACCAGAACTTGTTTTAAAAGAAGGATTTAAAATTTATGAAAATTATGCATGGAATGTTACATAATAAATGCAAAAGTGTACATATTTAAGTACTAGAATAGTTAGTTTTATTAAAATGTTCTGGTAGTCAGCTACTAGGGAGGATATTTATTGTCTGTGCTGTTGGGGTGGTCTCATCACACCTGTCTATATTGACTACACAGTGTCCAGAAAATGGTGGGAATTTTTATGGGGTATCTGCAACTTAATGGGGTTGGTGAATATCCAGCAGACCAGAGGCTCACTCATCTGGTATTTGTAGCTCTGGTGCTGAAATCAGGTGGTCCCACCTCTCCGTGCTGGCGGGCAATAATGGTGGTCTCTGTCACAAGGACTGCACAGATACACTTGTGTAAATCACCACCCGAATAGATACTGCTTCGTTGACGACAGAAACTCGCAGCTCTGCAATCAAAGTATGGGCCATGTGTCAAAATCTATTCTCTACCCACGTCTGGACACCACACTGACACAACAACCACATTATACAGACAGGTCAGATCTCTCTGACCAAACAGCACAGTTACCATGGTGGGTTTACATCCGATAGATCCTCCCAGACTATAGATTCTGAAAAATAATTATTAGTTTTCTACCCTAAAAGAGGATAGGTAATATGTTTCCTTATTCTCAACTCTTGATCGGTCTTGCATAATCCTTGCTGGTGTTTAGGTACATTGTTAGTCCCTAGACCCTGACTTGGGCGGGGGGTCTAGAGCAAAATCCCTACTTGTTTGTAAGGCTAGATTATGATATGGCAGTATCAAATCACTCGAACATGAAACAATATTCAAAATATATAAAGAAATAATTTCAATCTTACCAGATTATGAATAATTAACACAGAAGTGCTAGCAAAACTCAGCTGAGCTGCTGGCTATAGGATGGCGTCCCTAAATTTAACTCACTGTCTTTCATATGGGAAAACACCACACTTTAAAATCTGTGTCTAACACTGAACAATTATTGAAGAATGACCCCAAATGCGCTCTGAGCGCTAATGATATGATTGTCTGTGGCCAATCACTGCCGAGGTTTATTTTTAATTTCAAATTTCCTCACTAAAGTCATTTCAGTCAAGCTTCAGTCACGTATGGATGGTTATCTGTTAGTCTGTCCGTCTCTACTTGTGTTTCTACAAAATTGTGCTCGATTTTTGACCCAACCGTTCTCTCCCCTTCAAATTTTTGTTGTAAAAAGTTATATTTAGACACAGCTACCACCAATGTCCCTTCACTTCTATGCCAAGTAAATTTGAACATCTGTGTCCAAGGTCGTGTTTTTGTGTGCAAATAACGATATGTTAGATTCAATGCAGTCTGTGGCTGATGTAAACTACACTGTCTTTTGTCATTATTTTCAATATTATCTATCCGTCTGTAAAATTAAGACCATATTCGTTCACTGCTCAGAATAGGCCATCTGGCCAGCTAATTTTTATATTCCTAACATTAATATTAAGAAAAATTTACTTTTTAATTTTTGTAATTTTTTTCAGACATCTGCGTTCTTCCGCTCAAATTCAAATCAAGCGCTTGGTATCGCAAAACGTCCAATTCCGTACCTCGTGTCAATTTGGGGGACTTGAATTTTTTTTCTTTCCTCCATTTCCCCCCCCCCCCCCCCCAATTGCGTCTCTTTAGCCTTTCCAGTCATATTTTTTTTTTTTTCCTTTTTGATCCTCCGTTCCCCTCCGGTCTAGCAAGTCAAATTTATGGAGGGTGATGACCCGCGGTCTAGGCGATCATGTACATCAGCAGCCTACGCATTATGTTTTTATCCTTAAATGTTATCCTTGGGAGGAATTTTACCGTTGTATCTCTGTCAATTTCACTACACATCTCCCCACCTGAAAACATGCCTATGGCAAGTTCCAAAACCAGCGATACACATAGGTAAAATTACTCCTCACGTCTGCCATTACTCTAATTTTGATCACAGGGGTGCCGACTGAGGAAATCTGCACCGACATTCAATTTGCCTGGGATATATTGGATACTAAACTGATAAGGTTGAAGCAATAAAGACCACCTCAGCAATCTTGCGTTTTCATGCTTAGCCTGAGACAAGAACACGAGAGGCTGATGATCCGTCTCCACCACAAATGTCCTACCATACAGATAGATTTGAAACTTCTTTATTGCCCAGATTAATGCTAAACATTCTTTTTCGCTTGTGGAGTATCCTTGTTCCGCCTTATTCAATTTGCGGCTTGCATAAGCGACTGGTTTCAGTTCCCCATCAGGTGAAGATGATCTTTGCAACAAAGCCCCTCCTAGTCCTACATTACTTGCATCGGTTCTTAAAACAAAGTCCTGTGTCAAATCAGGCAGTTTGAGAATAGGCTTGCTAGTGAGTTTTTCCTTTAACTCTTGGAACGCTAGTTCACATTGTGCAGTCCAAATAATTTTATCTGGAAGTCCCTTGCGAGTCAGATCAGTCAGAGGAGCACAAATGGCGTTAAAATTTTTGATGTATTTCTGATAAAATCCGCATAACGACACGAATGATCGCACGTCCTTTTTGGTTTGCGGCCTAGGTGCTCTCTGCAGTTTTTCCAAGTTCTTAGGATCAGGGGTCATATTACCCTGATATACAGTGTGTCCCAAGAATTCCAACTCTTTGCATCCAATACAACATTTTGTTGGCCTAGCAGTTAAGTTCGCCTCCCGAAGTCTATCAAACAACATCTCCAGAGCTTCAATGTGTTCTTCAAATGTCTCTGTGGCGACGAGTATATCATCCATGAAATTCGTGATACATGGGTTATTCAGGGGGTCCAACAATTTTCGCATCATCCTTGAAAACACACTCGGAGCATTTTTCAGTCCGAATGGTAGCATATTGAATTCATAATGTCCATCCGAAGTGCTAAAAGCCAAATAAGGTCTCACTTCAGGCTTCACTGGGATCTGGTAATAGCCTTTACTAAGATCCACCTTTGAAAAGTATTTTGCCTTGTTCAGTCTGGCAAATAGCTGTTTTGTGTCTGGTAATGGATCCACTTGTCCTTCTGTGACAGCATTCAGTTTCCTGTAATCTATGCACAGTCTGTGTTCCCCAGACGGTTTCCTCAACAAAACGACACTAGAACTAAAAGATGATTCACTGTGCGAAATAATCCCCTCCTTCAATAAATAATCTATTTCTTCCTTTAATGCCTTCTCCTTCGCGAACGGAATAGAATAGGCTCTCATACAGATTGGGTTTGAGTCTACCAGTTTCATGTCATACTGTAGCAAATTTGTATGGCCTGGTTTATCTGTTAATACATCTGTATGTTCTTCCAGAACTTGTTGAACTCTCTCCCTCTGGTTTTTAGTCAGGTGCTTACTGACTTTTACCTGTGCTGCTGTTTCACAAGGATGTAATGGGTATTCATGTGAGGTGAGTGGTTCTTTTTGCATCTGGGTTGCAATAGCCAAGGTCAATAAGGGGGTGCTTTCCTGGAGTGGTCTGTCCAGATACTTCTTTAACAGGTTTACATGATAAACTTTTTCCTTCCCCTTTTTGTCAATTTTATAGTTTGTTCTAGACACCTTCTCTAGAACCGTATATGGACCTTGCCAACCAATTTGTAATTTATTCTGGCTTCCCGGTAGTAGAAGCAGCACCTTCTCTCCGACTGCCAGTTCCCTGTCCTTTGCCTTCCTATTAAAATATGCTGCATGTTTCTTCCTGGCTTGTTTCAAATTATCATTTGCCAGTTTCCATCCAGCTTTCAAACGAGTGGTCAGTTCGTTCACATATTGATACGATGAGGTAACAGTCTCTTCTGCCTTCTCATCTGTCCAGGTCCTTAATAAAGTTACATCTGGATCTTTAATTTATCATACTTATTTTTCATGGAACTCATCTGGTCCCGTCCATTAGAAGCTTTATAATGAGGACTTTTCTTCCTAGAATCATCACTCACAAATCGACCACTACCAATTTTTCTCTGGGGTTTGTCTCCCCACTTAAGATTGTTTATGAGAGATCTTCGCTCTCTTGTCTGTTCCTCCAGTTTATATAAGTCTGACCGAGGGATTGTCATCCTATCCTGGGTTAAATTTCTTCTTTGTACTCTTCGCATAGCGGCCATGTTAATCCATTCAAGTGAAGACTGGGTGTGAAAAGGGGGCTCCCATTCCACTTTGTCTACCCGTGTATAATTAGTTTTCCTTTCAGGCCTAAAGTTGCCCCGTGGTGGTTCTAGGTCCTGCACATATTTTCCCTTTGTGGGTGTTCCCTCATGAAATACGCCACATGCTTCTACAAAGTTTTCAACATCGACATTTACGTCGGGCCAATAGTATTTTAGAGCAATCTTTTGGCAGATGGTACCGACTTTCTCATGGTCACCATCTTTTCCAACATGTAAGCTCCTTATCAAATTTGCCCTATATCTCTTGGGAAGAACTAACTGTCCGTGACCAGTGGATCTAGTTCCTGTCTTCCTGTATAATAATCTATTCTTCATGAAATATTCCCCCTTGCTCGGAGGTGTGTGGCATTTGGGCAATTTTTTAAAAACAGGGCTGGAGTGTCCTATCCTCAGCCTGCGCCTTCCTCATCTCCTCTGGATGAGCGTTTATAGGTTCACCTTCTTCCTCCTTCTTCTGTGACCTGGTCTGCACTGTCGCCATGATCACAGGTTTCTCGGGATTCCCCAAGAAGACGTATCTACACCCCAATATCAGAGGGTAGATTGGTTCATCTATCACTGCTGCTCTGATTTCTCCTTCCACATAGCGAGTTTTCACCGTTATCCTTGCGATGGGAAGTGTCATGAGTGGTATGTCCTTAGTCGCCCCTTGTATTTCCACTGTTTCTGTGGTATACTGACTTGGGTCCACTAGGCTAGACTTCACAACTGAATCATAATCCAAACCTGTATCATAAAGGCACCTTATGGTGACCCCATTACAAATAACATCCTCACAAACTGGGGGGTGATAAGGTTCCTGTTGTCCCTTAGGATTAACCTTTAATCTTTGCGTCCCCGACTTCATTGCAGCAATGTTTGAAGGTTTCCTTCTACAAAATTCGGTGTTATGGTTATCCTTCTTGCACCATTTACACCATCTTTTTCCTTGGTTCAACGGTTTTCTTTCATTGAACTTTTGGTCATTGAACTGTGAGTTTCTGTCGCGATAGTCATTTCTTGGCCGCTCAAAATTTGTCCTACCTTTATTTCCCTGCTCTCTATTATCAAATTTATTAAATTGCTGTGGAGCTTTAAAATTGTCTATGTGCTTCTTCTTAGCACCACTTACCTCTGCCTGGGCTGCCTGATACCTCTCAGCAACATTTAAAATTTCCCCCAACTTCTCTGCACCTTGTTCCATGAGAAATTTTCTCATGTCTGGAGCCATGGACTCTCTCAATTGCTCAATCATGATCATTTCTTTAAGATCTTGGGTCTTCCCCAGAGCCGTCCATTTCTCCAAATAGGTTTCTAGTCTGGCCGAGAATTGGTGGTATGTCTCCCCAGACAACAGTTTGGCATTTCTAAATTTCTTACGATAAAATTCACCATTCTTCTCGTACCTTAATAACAAAGCCTGCTTTAACATGTCATAATTGTCTTGGTCTTCCCTGTTCATTTTGGCAAATACTTCATAAGAAGCACCCCTCAATCCCTGTGATAGCTTTAAACTCCACCTCTCTCTCTCTCTAACCCATATGTAGTAGCTAATAACTCAAAACGTCCCAGGTACCCCTCTATGTCATCGTCTTTCTCAACAAAATGGTCTAAATGAAACCCCATAGCTGAGTTTGAGGCTCCCATACTGGGCGTAGCATCTGAGGCAAAAGGGCTGGCACCATTTTCAGGGGCCGGGCCTTGTAATTCCAGCTCCCTTAGTCGTAATTCGTGCTCCCTCTGCAACCTTCTATCTTCAGCCTCCCTTTCGGCAGTCAACCTTTTTTCCTCTGCCTCCCTTTCGGCCTTTTTATCTTCTGCCTCCCTTTCGGCCTTTTTATCTTCTGCCTCCCTTTGCTGTCGTTTTTCTTCTGCCTCAATCTGCAGCCTCTTAATTTCTCTATCAGCCTCAATTTGTAACCTCTTCTCTTCAGCTACCTTTCTATCTTCCCTTTCAATATATTTATCACATTCAGCCGTTACATATTGAATTAAAATTTGACCATCCATTCCCATCTCCTTCGCAGTGAGCACAGCAGCTGATCTAAACTTTGCTAGCTCAGCCATACTTTTCAGACAATATAATAATATACAAGCTAAGTACTTCTTATGACTATAATCTAACTAATTCTAACTAACCAGTTAACTAATTAATTATTACTGGCTGTGAAGATTCACCAACTTTTATCTGCAGGGACACTTTTAATTTTAAAGGAAATTTTACAATTTATTTCCCTACTTTTATTTCTCCCACCAGGAGATCTTAATATTACTGTTGGGCTAATTATCCCTGGACAAGACCCCAATATATGTAGTGGTATTGATGGTATTATATGATGATGATGGTACTACATGTAAATTGTATGAGGCCAGCTGTGAAGGCTCCTGAGATAAAATGTAATTGAGAATTGTCAGAAGGCCTTTCTTGCTACCACTACGACCTCACACTTAATTTTTTTTTTTTTATTGAATGTAGCTACGTAAAGTGTCTAGGGTAATGAGGTGTACTGTGGTGTGATAGTTATAAATATACCCATAGATATTTAACAAGACTAATAAGATTAACAAGTGTTAAAATACACTGAACTAACTCACGTGTGTAAAGTTTTTGATATAATTATATTACATTTATTTGTTCTGGATCAAGTTTTATTTTGACCAGAACTTGTTTTAAAAGAAGGATTTAAAATTTATGAAAATTATGCATGGAATGTTACATAATAAATGCAAAAGTGTACATATTTAAGTACTAGAATAGTTAGTTTTATTAAAATGTTCTGGTAGTCAGCTACTAGGGAGGATATTTATTGTCTGTGCTGTTGGGGTGGTCTCATCACACCTGTCTATATTGACTACACAGTGTCCAGAAAATGGTGGGAATTTTTATGGGGTATCTGCAACTTAATGGGGTTGGTGAATATCCAGCAGACCAGAGGCTCACTCATCTGGTATTTGTAGCTCTGGTGCTGAATTCAGGCGGTCCCACCTCTCCGTGCTGGCGGGCACTAATGGTGGTCTCTGTCACGAGGACTGCACAGATACACTTGTGTAAATCACCACCCGAATAGATACTGCTTCGTTGACGACAGAAACTCGCAGCTCTGCAATCAAAGTATGGGCCATGTGTCAAAATCTATTCTCTACCCACGTCTGGACACCACACTGACACAACAACCACATTATACAGACAGGTCAGATCTCTCTGACCAAACAGCACAGTTACCATGGTGGGTTTACATCCGATAGATCCTCCCAGACTATAGATTCTGAAAAATAATTATTAGTTTTCTACCCTAAAAGAGGATAGGTAATATGTTTCCTTATTCTCAACTCTTGATCGGTCTTGCATAATCCTTGCTGGTGTTTAGGTACATTGTTAGTCCCTAGACCCTGACTTGGGCGGGGGGTCTAGAGCAAAATCCCTACTTGTTTGTAAGGCTAGATTATGATATGGCAGTATCAAATCACTCGAACATGAAACAATATTCAAAATATATAAAGAAATAATTTCAATCTTACCAGATTATGAATAATTAACACAGAAGTGCTAGCAAAACTCAGCTGAGCTGCTGGCTATAGGATGGCGTCCCTAAATTTAACTCACTGTCTTTCATATGGGAAAACACCACACTTTAAAATCTGTGTCTAACACTGAACAATTATTGAAGAATGACCCCAAATGCGCTCTGAGCGCTAATGATATGATTGTCTGTGGCCAATCACTGCCGAGGTTTATTTTTAATTTCAAATTTCCTCACTAAAGTCATTTCAGTCAAGCTTCAGTCACGTATGGATGGTTATCTGTTAGTCTGTCCGTCTCTACTTGTGTTTCTACAAAATTGTGCTCGATTTTTGACCCAACCGTTCTCTCCCCTTCAAATTTTTGTTGTAAAAAGTTATATTTAGACACAGCTACCACCAATGTCCCTTCACTTCTATGCCAAGTAAATTTGAACATCTGTGTCCAAGGTCGTGTTTTTGTGTGCAAATAACGATATGTTAGATTCAATGCAGTCTGTGGCTGATGTAAACTACACTGTCTTTTGTCATTATTTTCAATATTATCTATCCGTCTGTAAAATTAAGACCATATTCGTTCACTGCTCAGAATAGGCCATCTGGCCAGCTAATTTTTATATTCCTAACATTAATATTAAGAAAAATTTACTTTTTAATTTTTGTAATTTTTTTCAGACATCTGCGTTCTTCCGCTCAAATTCAAATCAAGCGCTTGGTATCGCAAAACGTCCAATTCCGTACCTCGTGTCAATTTGGGGGACTTGAATTTTTTTTCTTTCCTCCCTTTCCCCCCCCCCCCCCCCCCCCAATTGCGTCTCTTTAGCCTTTCCAGTCATATTTTTTTCCTTTTTGATCCTCCGTTCCCCTCCGGTCTAGCAAGTCAAATTTATGGAGGGTGATGACCCGCGGTCTAGGCGATCATGTACATCAGCAGCCTACGCATTATGTTTTTATCCTTAAATGTTATCCTTGGGAGGAATTCTACCGTTGTATCTCTGTCAATTTCACTACAGGCCCCCATAAAAGTAAGACGGCACCGCTAAAACACGTGGAAAGGAATTCATGCAGCTGCCGGTTCAGTGTGTGGATAGTGGTGTGTATCATAGAATAGAAAGGGAAGTTGTTGGAGGTGAGACAACGTAAGTGAAGCAGAAGCTGGGTCTGTTGGGCACTGAGGTCTGATAAAAGGCGGAAGTGACTGGCGGCCACTACGCGCATACGTTGAAAGCCACATCTGGTCTCAATTCGTTGTAGGAGACGTTGTTCCCTAGGATTGAGTGTACCAGCAGATGGATGAAAATTGGAAGAGAATCCATTAGGAAGAATTTTGTGGTGGAGGCAGGTGTGAATGAAGTGGAGATGAGAAGAGAATCTAGTTTTCTTGAAAGTAACGAACGCAAAGTCAATAGCGGCACGGGATATATCAGGAGGTAGGGAGCTGAAGCTGGTGGTAACCGACACACGGAGAGAGTTGATAAAATATTTAAGAGAGGGCATAGTGGGGAAAAGTAAAACGTCCAGAAAATAAAAAACGTAAAAAATAAAATAAATAATAAATAACATAGGCTATAAAACGCTAAAAGAAAAATGGAGACTAATGAAACAATAAATAAATAAATAGGGTAAATAATAATAATAAATTCTTTAAGCACCAAACACGGCGCATAAGGCAGAAACCAGTGCTCTCCAGGTTGTTCGTTGTGACGCCACTCCTCTTAGCTCTTGCACATTATTTAGGCCCAACGTTCTTCCTTCTCTTATTATTTGTTCTTCTGAGTGTTTCTTTTGGTCTTCCTTTTTTCCTCTTACCCTCAGGAACCCAAGTGAGCGCCTGTAATGGTATTCTGTTGTTTTGCATTCGTAGGACATGACCGATATATGACCATCGTCTTTTCCTTATATAGTTGGAGACATATTTCTGCCTAGAGTCTTCTCTTATTTTTCGATTAGTCTTGAATTCTTTCCAACTGATGTTCATGAGTTTTCTAAGACATTTGTTCTCGAATGTATTCAGCTTGTTCTCCAATGATTTTGTTATTTTCCAACTCTCACAGCCGTATGTTAACACTGAGATAACATTTGAATTAAACAGACGAAGCTTGGTATGTATAATCAATGATCGTAATTTCCAAATGTTAGATAATCTATTGAAGGCGCTAGCTGCCAAAGCAATTCTAGTATGGATTTCTCTTGTTGTGTCACCATCCTGAGTCATTTTACTGCCTAAATAATTGAAACTTTCAACTTTCTGTAGTTTTTCCCCGTTCAAGATGATATCAAAGGTCTCGTTAGAAAAGTTCATAGCTTTAGTTTTAGAGGCATTTATTTGGAGACCTATTTTAACCGAGAGATGACACAAATTATTTATTGCTTCTTGGGATTGTCTTGGTGTCGAACTTAAGAATGCTACATCATCTGCGAAATCCAGGTCCCCCAGGAATTTTCCATTTGTCCATTTTATACCTAATTGTTCATTGTGGGTATAGTTTCTCATAATCCAATCAATAGCTATTCCAAAAAGTAGTGGTGACATAATACAGCCTTGTTTCACCCCTGTTTCTACTGTAAACCATTCTGTATTCCCTTTATTTGTTCTAACACAACATCTTGCATTGTCATATAGCTCTTTGATTATATTCACATATTTTGTTGGAAAACCATAGATTGTAAGTATCTTCCACAATGATGGGCGGTGTAGACTATCAAAGGCTTTTTGAAAATCGACGAAGGTGATAATAAGTGGCGATTGCCTTTCCACTGATTCTTCTATAATTGTTCTTAGTGTGAATATTTGATCAATACATGATCGTTTCGGCCTGAAACCCGCTTGTTCTTCTCTGATCTTTTCGTCAGCATGCAATTTAAGTCTTTCTAACATCATGCAACATAATAATTTTCCAGGTACTGATAATAGAGATATACCACGCCAGTTATTACAGTCTGATAGATCACCTTTCTTCGGTAACTTTACAATAATGCTGTCTTTCCATTGTTGTGGTGGTTGTTCTTCTCTCCATACTTCATTTATAATATCTAAAATTCTCAAGAGGTTGTTGTCATTAACTGCTTTAATCATTTCCCCTGAAATTTCGTCAACTCCAGCAGCTTAAATTTTTTTTAATCTTTTAACGGCTTGTTTGATCTCGTCCAACGTGAATTCATCGCAAGTTATTGGCAAGGTGGTTGTGGGTGTTTCATTATTAAAATCAGGTGTTACTGTTGGTGGTGGTCTGTTTAGCACCTCCATGAAGTGCTCAGCCCATCTCTTCATTTGTTCTTTTTCTGTTGGTATTGAATTCCCTAATTTACCTTTAACAGGTGTTTCCATAGCAGTGTGGTAAAGTGGGATGTTATAAATATTTATAGGGGACTTAGTGTACTGACTGAGATCAGCTGTGAAGGTATCTGTATCTAATAAGTGTGGTGTATTACAGATGACCTTACTTGCTACCACATTTATACCTCAGTCAGAATTATTCTGGAATATTGTGATGACTACGTTAAATGTCTAGGGTTATGAAAATGATGAAGTGTAAGTCACAACAACCACAGACAGATAAACAATTTATTTTATTCCACAACACTGTACAACACTGTGACACTCACACACATATAACACTCTATAAGACTATCTTAAATGAGTCAAGGGTAAAGTTTCAAATATATATGCAATAATTCTTTTCAATAATAGATATCCTGATTCAACTACACAGTGAACCAGGAATCACAATCAAATGTAATTACAAGTATTATGTACACAGGTTATATATATGAACTTTGTATTGACATAGTTTATTATTATTATTCTATGTGTGTAATTTGTGCAGTAGTAATATGAGGTTTTGTTCAAGCTTGGTTGTTGTTTTTCATCATGACTTCGAGTGTTTGATTATCGGGGAAATAGTATTGGGAAACTTTCACAGTTCCTGTCATTTGAACCAATTAATTTTCCCTCTGTGGTTAACAAAATGTCAATTTTTGAGGGGGCACATAATGTTGAGCTACTCTGGCCACAGAAGCTTATCTTTCGTGATGGCGGCAGGAAAAGACTCCTCTGCTCGATTGCTTCCTGTGTTCTGGAGACACCTCACTGGTCGCGATCTGGACCAAGGAGTATGCTGTCAGCCTCTGGATTCAGCAAAACTCAGACCAGGTGCTGCTTCAATAACTTAGGACCACGGTCCCTGAAACAAGAAGGTTGTACCTCCTATTTCAGAACTAATTTATAATCTATTTCCAGACTGAGCACAATACATAACAAACACTGAGTTCAGAGCGGTAGGCCAACTGCCAGCTTCATCTGAAACAATTTACACCAGTATACTCCTCCCTAATGGTTACTACGCCTCTGCAATTCCAGCATTAGTTCTTTCTAGTCAATAAGATAGGTGTCAGTATACTGTTTGGCAATTCCATGCAGTTTTACTTTTCTCCGACACCTTCTGTTCAGGTTGGAGCAATATTTAGGCCTTGCCTCATGTTTGCCACTGAACCACACACATATACAGACATAAATTATCAATTTACATTCAATTTTCATTAAAAAGATATTGAATATATCAAGCTTACCACAATTCATGGAAATAATACACAGATACGTTGACTGGCAATGAATATGGCACAAACTCCGATCTGCCTCTCTCCCAGACTTTTATTTTGAAAAATATGATCTGGCTCTCAACGCACTGTTTCTTAGTAAGTTTATTTTAACATGTGGCACTGAACTGACGCTCCTAATTGCCTATATTGGCGGTTCTAACCAATCGGGCCATGTTTACACAGCTTTTCAAAAAAGGTACTCCTACTCACGTTTCCCTAACAACAAAGAATTAGTATTTGTAGCCCGACTAATCGTGTTTAGCCTTACATTTACTTCTATCCAATCAAATAGGATTTTACATGGTGGCCTATTTCCCGTAAAATAGTGGTTCCAAAACATGCCACTGTGCGATTATTATTTGGTGTTGTCTGACACCCTCACTATTTTCTTTTGGCTATAATTTGTTAATTCCTAGACTATTTGCGTAACACTTAACATATTCTTTGTCAGCAAGTCCTAAGGAACCCAACTATATAAATTTTATGGGGCTAAGGGGCTGCGTTCAAAATATGCATTTTCTTCTACCACCCGTTCACTTCGATACGATGTGGTGTCTGGGTACTGTCAGGCTTTCAAACATAAAACAGTATAATGTCAGGTTTCCTAATAAGCGTTTTACAGGTTTTTAAACCTAACTCTCGTATGAGTAGTGTTTTTTATCACGGTCTATTTGAAAAAAAGTTAGTGCTTGTGGCCTTACACGCGTGATGGCATTAATTTTGTATCGCGGGACGCGTGTTAGCGTTGCATGCGTTCCTGCTTTCAGCCCTCCCTCTCTTTCTATCCTAAGTTCATCTGTCTTTTCATCACGCCGTGTATAAAATGAAATTAATGGAAGTATTAATTTAGGTCATTACGCAGGGTGCCTAGCTCAAGGTTTTCTTAGAAATGCAGTACACGTTTTATTGTTTTTTGGAAACGCGTGTATTGATGCAGTAGGCTTTACTATCAACGTGAAAGCTTGAGAATATGCAGACGAAGCATAAAAAGGGGTTTTTATTGTTAAACTAGCATGACGTTCTATTAACACAGGCGTACGCTATTGGAAAGCACGGGTCTTTAACCATTTCTCTATCCTTTTATTGAATTTATGTGTTAGGCTTTACATGTACCTTTTAATTTATATATGTGTATTTAGAATGTCTCACGACAAGCAGTAGGCTGGTGACATAGTTGTTTTGTAATTTGATAAAGGCACCTACTATTACCAGTTCTTGCAGCATTTTCAGCTTCTACGGCCAGTTCATTGATGAAATGTCTTTTATCTCTTCTAGTTTTTGTCTTCACTTCTTTATTTAACAAGTTATAAGTTAGTTTGCAAGATTCAACTGCATTATGTGTACTTGCCGCTAGTAGTTTAAGTTTTGCTGTTTTCCTTTCTTGTATTTTATCCCAAGTATCTTCTCTCATCCATTTTTTCTTTTTATGTACTAAGTATCCGGTGGTCGCTACTGCTGCTTCTGTCATTGCTGTTCTCAGTTGTTCCCATTTAGTATCGATTGTCTTGGTGGTGATATCATTGTAAATTTTGCCTAAAGCATCGAAATAGTTGTTCATTTTGACATTATATTCCTCCTTTAGATCATTTGATTGCAGTCTGTGTACATCTATTCTTCTATTTTTATTCTGTTGGTATAACCTCTTCAGTTTAATTCTCAGTTTAGCTATGCAGAGGTTATGATCGCTTCCGATCTCTGCACCTCTGTATGCTCTGACGTCTTGAACTGATGAGCGAATCCATTAGGAAGAATTTTGTGGTGGAGGCAGGTGTGAATAAAGTGGAGATGAGAAGAGAATCTAGTTTTCTTGAAAGTAACGAACGCAAAGTCAATAGCGACACGGGATATATCAGGAGGTAGGGTAGAGATAGGGTAGATAGGGTAGAGTGCGGTAATATAAGGTGTGAAGGAAGAGTAGGGAAATACGAAAATGAATAAATAAATAGGATATAAAATAATATGCAATACTGAAAAAGAAGAGATATGATAGGATCAGGGGGATAAGCAGATGAGGTAGACAGAGATACGAGATAACAGAGATACGGTGCAGTCAACAAAATATATAAAAAAAAATCGAGGAAGTTGAGGGGAACTGCGGTAAGACGTGGAGTACAATTGGTGGGTTTGAAAAAAAATCGAAAAAAGGCGATTCGTCTTACGAGGACAAAAGACAAAGAAAGTAGTCTACTGTTGCATACATATTTTTGAATGCACAGATTACAAAAATACGATATGTCTATTTAATAGGGAAAATATATATTTGTATTTATTTGTGTACGAAAATGCTTCCCTTGGGAAAGCGAGATAATCCATGATTGATTTATACGTTTGATTATATGGATGATCTCTCTTGATATTGATTCGGCGTATGAATATGGAAGTCATGTCAGTTCTCGTTTGTTAGGGCCAGAAAATAGATTGATCTTGTTCAGTATGTTTATGGCCTGAATTTATATGTATTACTTGTCTAGTACAAGAAGATTCAGTCCTATATTGTATATCTTCGTATGCTAAGGTCGGATTATAACGAACTCTGGCGGAGGTATCCGTTGTCCTAGAGAGCTGTGGAGAGTTCCGAAGAAGCTGGTCGTAATGGCCGGGTGTGTGTTTTCTAGGGCTGGTCCTGTTAAAGGTTAAAAGTGATTTGTGGATGATTTTTCCATAAGGAAGGAATGTCTCTGCGAGAGTGATATGTCAGAGACTCTTCTCATGTATTTCATTATGTTTAGATTCGGACTCCAGGTAAAGCCAGACCCTTTTTCCATTGATTATCTCCTTATGGTTAGACCTAGATGAAACATCGTATTTTTGAGCATCGTTGGTCGTTTAAATATGGATTGATGAAGATGACAGGTTCCATCAGCGCTTATGTCTTTATGAAGCAACCTTCTGACTAAGGGACTGTATGGAAACTCTAGGAAAGTCTATATATACAAGTTATGAATTAACTCTGGCTTATGATTATCCTCCCGCTGGGCGAGTGAGCGAAAACTCAGGGAAGGAAGCCATGTTGTATTCCTGTCATCATTATGGATCACTGTCCAGAGAATGGATCAGGAATCTTATTATTCAGACAGTGGCACGGAGATCTCATTAAGATTAAAACCCCTGTCGTGGTTTAACGTTGTTACCTAAATATTTAACATATACAGCTGGAGAACTTAGCAAAGAAAAGGTTCGTCCAGTGAACGCTTTGTATGTTTACACACACATACCCACTGATGCGTTCAGTCAGTTAGGGGATATGAAAATAGTCCGCCAGAACATTGAATGACTATTTAATATTGAATGCTGCATGAAATGTACTACTATTCTACTGCCTAATGATCTGCTATGTCAACATACTCATGACTGTATTCCGTGCTGTCCAAGTGTGTGCGTCATTATTAAAAGCATAGAAACGCCAACAGCGGTTCCTAACATCATTGACTTGTACAAGAGTGTGAGTGAAACATTATCAAGTGTCAACTACATCGAACAGTACACCATTCGCGTATTTTCCACTCTCACACTACATCAACATGGCCACTAGATACAATCCTGCGTCGGTTGAGTTGACCTTTGCTCCCCCTGGAGCCTCCATCAGATTCGCCACTGGTTTGCGTAAGGAGAATGAAAGCAGTACCTTACAGCATGCCTGGTAACACTGCAGAGACACGATACACCACTAAATAGTTATTATTCTATACTATTCTACAGTAATCTACAGTGGTAGGCCAGTTTCCTGGGTCCAGCCTTCGCAGTCTTGATGATTGAAGTCACCAAGTATAACAAGAACGTTTATTTTGGCAAAATGTGACACACGTCAACACCAGTAGGAACTATACAGTCGATGTCAGCTTGACCTGTTCTGACAAGTGAAATGAATCTGGGTCAATGTTTGTTGACATTTTTTGCAGTACAGAGCTGAAAACTTTGAAGAACATAAGTGTTGTTGGACAGAGAAGAGCATTTAATTCATCGCTGGATCTTCTATTGTGCTCAAAGAAATTGAACACTGTAATAGTTTAGAAACAAACCTAGTATTTAAGAAGGTTGCAAGCTATTTTGATTAAAAGCTGAGCCTTCTCTGCAACACATTCTTTCTGCAACACTCTATTCACATCACATTGCCATATTATTTAATCATATTATATATGCATTTATGCTATTTATGTTTACATGTTATTTGTTATGTATTAAATTAGTTTATGTTCTGTGCGACTAGTACAAGGTATACCGAGTGACATTGGTCTGGTACTAGTGTTCCATAGGTACAAATTTTCTTAATTGGAAATTTGTTAGCAACAATTTTTTGCTATTTCTGTTAGCTGTGATGACTGTGTTCATATTTGTTTTTGTAATATTTTTTCTTTTCTTTAGTTTTGTTTTGGTTTGTTTGTATTTGTAGGCCTACCCTTTGCTATCTTTCAGTTCTATACACAATTTATATCTATACACTGTAGCGTCATTTGTTTTGTTTAGTTCTATTGCAGTTATCATCACAGATTCTGTGACTGTTTACTTTAGTTTCCTATTTAATTTAATTTGATTTCTGCAATTGTTTTCATATTGTCTTTTCTTGTTTGTCTTTGTTAATGTCTTTAGTTGACAGATGATATATGAGGTATAGTTGAATACACTTACATTATAGTACAGATCAGTACTTTATCATTATTATTGCTATAAAAGAAAGTGTACAAGACCTTTGTAAGGCTTGTCTCCCACAGTGATTGGGATAGAAAATATTATTTTCCACAGGTACTCAAGTGATCATTGATTACATTAAGGAAGTATACAAGACCTTTGTAAGGCTTGTCTCCCACAGTGATTGGGTTATACAGATATTGTTTCCACAGGTACTCAGGTTATCATTTGTTATATTATAAACAAGATAACCATATAAGGTTTGTCTCGCACAGAGATTGTGATTGTGAGCTGATTATTCAACTTTTATAAACTTGTGGTTGCATTACTTGGAAATATATATATAATCATACACTATTGATACTATAGAGTACTTAGATTATAAAGGTGATTATACAAGCTCTTTATTAGAGACTTGTTTCACACAGTGTTGTGGTAAAGTGATACTTATCTAGAGACTTCTTCCCAGTGAGGTTGGTACAAAGTCTTTGAATAATACTAAGAGAGTAAAATAGAGTGAAGTGACTATACAAGTCTATAGTATAGACTTGCCTCCCATTTAAGTGGGACAAGGTAATTTTTTTACTTTTTCAGATTACTATTTCATTAGACAGGATGTCTACATTAGATTACTTTATTGCACAATTGAAATCCCTTGATAAGACTGTTAAAGACTTAGAAGAATGGACAGTTGCTCAATATGACAAAGCATTAGCTGCTGAGGAAAGAAAAGCTGCTGCTGAGGCTGAGGAAAGAAAAGCTGCTGCTGAGGAAAGAAAAGCTGCTGCTGAGGAAAGAAAAGCTGCTGCTGAGGAGAAAAAAGCTGCTGCTGAACAAAAAAGACTAGACAGAGAAGTGATGCTGCTGCTGAACAAAAGAAATTGCAGATGCAGGTGGAAGAAAGGAGATTTGAGGCAGAGCAAAAAAGACTAGACAGAGAAGCTGCTGCTGCTGTAGAGCAAAAAAGATTAGAAGCTGAAGAGAGAAAAGCTATAAGAGAACATGAATTTGAGTTAGAGAAATTGAAATTGACAAGTATGAGTAATGTTAATCAGGCATCTAGTGGTAGTGGTAAACCATTTGTTTACAAGGTCAAGGTACCAGCGTTCAACTCTGCCAGTGACGATATAACATTCTGGCTTGAGAGATTTGAACGTGCTTGTCGAGCTCATAATGTGGATAAAACACAGTATGGGAATCAGTTGTCTGAAAATCTAAAAGGGGATTCTCTGAATAAGTTATGGTTGGTTGAAGAGGCCGACAAGGATAACTATGATGTTATCAGGTCAGCCTTGATAAGGAAGTATCAGTTGTCAGAGGAAGGTTACCGTCTTTTGTTTAAAACAATGAGACCTGAGACAGGTGTGGAATTCTTAGAATTCATTGCAAATGCACGTCTTACATTTTCACGTTGGATTGAATTATCCAAAACACAGAAAACATTTGAGGCTTTTACGGATTTATTACTCAGAGACAAGATCATGTCTTCGGTGAATAAACCATTTCTAGAATTTTTACATGAGCGTAAACCAAGTACATTAAAACAAATGGACGAATATTGTGACCAATATGCCACGGCACACCCTGACATGATTCTAAGCAACACTAACATTAAAGAGGGTATGCCAGTTGCGTCAGCAACTCAATACAATAATAATTACTCACACAAGACCCAATGAGCTCAAGATAAATCTCACAAAAAGGTTAATTGGAATAGTTATCAAAACCAAGGTAATCACTCAAATCAGGGTTCTTCTTCGAGGACCTGGAATCGGGCTGACAGTCCTCGACACAGGGGTGCCCATAATTATAGAAATTTCCGAAAAGGGAGTAATTATAGGAAATACCCAAGTTCGTCATGGAAACAACAAAACCAACATTACAGGGATACTCATTATAATGAGTATGATGATTACGATCATGAACATTATGATTCAAACCCAAATAGGGGTTATAACAGAGGAAATAATAATTACAGAGGCAATTATAACCGAGGTAGATCACAACACAAAAGACATGGTAAATCTCATTACCAGGCTCACTCTGCACAACAAGAGTTCAATGAAGCCGGTAATCAAAATAATGATAAGAAAGACTCTAGTAATGTAGGATGTTCTGCTTTTGATTTTAGTAGAGCATCTCAGTGCTCCCAATGCAAAACGTTATTCAATCCAACCACGGTTTCTACTTTAAGCTGTGGTCATCCTCTTCCTGCTCTTCCTGCGTCAGTCGCGCATGATGGAAGAGGTGCTCTTGTCTTGAATAGAGGTCTAGTAGATGGTACTCCGGTCTCAATTCTTTTCGATTCCGGGTGCACAAGCATTGGAGTAAGGCAGTCCCTCATAGATCCTTCTCGAGCCACTGGCAAAGTAATCAAATGCGTAACATTTGGTGGCACATTGGAGAAGTACTCTACTGCCATTGTTAACATTGCTACTCCCTTCTTTACAGGAGATGTGCACGCATGTCTTCTCCCGAATCCGATCGCTGATCTTTATAATCGGTCGCATTCATGGAGTGAAAGAATGCACGGGGGGGGGGGGGGGGGGGGGGGGGGGGGGGGGGGGGGGGGGGGGGGGGGGGGGGTCCGCAACAAATTGTTGATTGGGAAAATAGGAATATGCAAACTGCTAATGCAGTAGTTACTAGGGCTCAAGCTCTTAACATGCCGTAATCGTCGCCTTTTGAAGATAATGATGCGCAGATTCAAGATGATCCCTTGGAAATTTCTCGTGATTCATTTATGAAACAGCAGGAAGATGATCCTATTCTTAAAAAATTCTTTACGCTAGCAACAAAAGGTGATCCGAATAAAGACACAAATCGTAAATCTTGGATTACGATGAAGAATGGCGTACTTGTGCGTATGGTACAAGACTCCGCTAAGTCCGCTCATTCTCAAATTCTGGTGCCGTAAAATATGAGAGTTAAAATCTTACAGCACGCTCATGATTCTCAGTGTGCTGGGCATATGGGTTTTTCCCGTACTAAATCTAGAGTTCTTGCGTCTTTCTTTTGGCCTTTTGTGAACAAGGACATACGGATCTATTGTCGATCTTGTAAGGTATGTCAAGAAGTTAAATCCAAAGGTCCACGCCATGCTGCACCTATTCAGGCTGCAGATATTCCAATTCGACCATTTCAAAAGATGGCGATAGACATCATCGGTCCCTTTAAAATAAAGTCTGCTAGAGGACACCAATTTATCTTGACGTGTGTTGACATGTGCACACGTTGACCAGAGGCTGTTCCTCTAAAGAGCATAACTACTGCTGATATTGCAGATGCTCTTTGGTTAATATTTTCTCGTCTGGGATTTCCAGCAGAAATATTATCGGACCATGGTACCCAACTCATATCGGATACTATGTCTCAAGTAATGTCGACTCTTAAGATAGAGAGATCTTTAAGTAGTATTTATCATCCTATGTCTAATGGGATGGTAGAACGTCTGAATAGGACTCTCAAAAACCTATTAGGTAAGATAACTGAAGATCATCCTCAGGATTGGGACAGAGTTTTACCCGCGGCTCTCTTTGCATATAGAGAGGTCGCCAACGAACATACAGGATTTTCTCTCTTTGAACTTGTCTTTGGCGCGAAACCGCGAGGTCCTATGTCCTTACTTCATGATCTCATAACTGCTGATAATATTGTCGATGACACAAAATTCTCTTACGAATATGTCATTGCGCTTAGACACAAGATTATTGAAGCATGCAAATTGGCAACTGCTTCTTCTGAATTTGCCAAACAGAAGGCAATGAAATTTGCCAATAAGAAGAGATGCATACGACAACTTTGTCCAGGAGACAAAGCATTTGTCTTACTACCTTGTAGGAGGAGTCGCGCTAGCGTAGTGGTTACAAAACCGCTCTGGCGACCGGGTGATTCAGGATCAAACCCGGGCGACGGCATTTGAGGATTTTTCGTCGACCGGGATTTGGACTGGATTAACTCGAGACCTGGTGAGACATTTGAAGGAGTGTCGTCGACCAGGGACTGGCGGCTCCTGAGCCGACCCAGCTCTAATGGGTACCTCCGAAAACGGCGAGTATCTGCCTGAATGGCGAGGGACACTTGTCTCTGTACAAGAAAATAGGATACTCACGTAAAAATCAATGTCAGGTTAGACATTAATAATAACCTGAGATTTCGCCTCGAGTATTAGCGAGCGTACGAAAAAAAAAAAAAAAAAAAAAAAACTACCTTGTAGGGAAAACAGACTTCTTATTTCTTGGAAAGGTCCATATGATGTAATATCAAAAGTTTCCGATGTCGACTATATTATCGATATTGATGGGAAGCATAAAACCTTCCACATCATTATGCTCACGGAATTCCATGAACGTCCGGATTATTAACAACCTGTTTTCCAGGCAACGGACGATTCTCCAGTCCAACATGGGCATTACTCATCACTGTCAGTAATACAGGATGAGGAAACGAGTTTCTCGGATGTGAATTTGCCTTTTCCGATGATTCCACTTCATTCTAATGAATCATGGAAAGATGTTGCGATTTCTCCCGAATTATCTCCAGGAGAACAGAAACAAGTTTCTACTATGTTACAACAATTTCAGGATGTCCTTACTGACATTCCTTGTCAAACTGATGTCATTGAACATGACATTATTCTTACTGACCATAATCCTATAAGGGTCAGACCGTATCCTATCCCGATACATTTTCAAGCACAGGTTGAGAAAGAGTTGGATGAGATGATAGATTTAAAAATAATTGAACCATCCACATCAGCATATTCTTCGCCGATGGTTATTGTACGGAAAAAAGACAATAACATACGTCTTTGCGTTGATTACACTGGCTAACAAAAAAAAAATTTTTTTTTCTTTCTCTAACATTTCTATGTTTTTCTGGTCAATTTTAATGCGCTGTTTTTAAATCTGCAAACCGTTTTTCTCTATCAGGTCGGGATCTCGAGAAATACGCAATTGAAGTTTTTTAACAACGCATACAGTATTATAACATCATTCGTACAAGAAGTATAACAGTTATGTAGGCTTGAATTTCTTTGCAGTCGACTTTCGTCGGTGAATGGCATCTGGTACATCGCGATGAAACATCCAACAATAATCGGCAAGCATGGTCACACTCCACCGTCCTTGATAACGTGACTCCATTACGGCGATATCTTGATGGAATCGTTCTCCATGTTCATCGCTGACTTCGCCAAGTTTGTCAGGGAAAAAGTCAAGATGCGAATCGAGCAAATGGATTTTGAGGGACATGTTACAGCCCATAATTCTGTATGCATCTATGCACTGCTAACAATATGCACATAGTCGACAGATTTGTGATTTCCCAGAAAGTTATCGACGATCGATTTGAATGCCATCCATGCGTGAAGTTCACTACCATGTAACAAGTTCTCGAATTGTTTGTCTGCAATAACTTTCCTAATATGAGGTCCTACAAAGATACCTTCCTTTATCTTTGCATCGCTAACTTGCGGAAACTTTTCTCGAAGATAAGTGAAAGCTTTGCTCATTTTATCTAATGCTTTTACGAAATTCTTCATGAGCCCCAACTTTATATGTAACGGTGTTAAAATGATGCTGTCTTTGTTAACTAATGGCTCGTGTATTACATTTTTATGCCCGAGCTGCATACGATCCCTGATAGGCCACACCTTTCTTGCATAATGTTCCTGTCTGTTGCGGCTGTCCCATTCACATAGGAAGCAACAAAATTTAGTATACCCAGTCTGCATGCCCGTGAGAATTGCAATGACCTTTAGGTCTCCACAAATCCGCCATTGGTAGTCATTGTACTTTATTTTTGCCAAAAGTATAGCCATATTGTCATAAGTTTCTTTCATATGAACAGAGTAGGCGACTGGAATTTTGCAATAGCAAATGTCATCATCCATCTCAAAGTATTGAACAAGTTCTCTGTGTCTATGACGAAATTTAGATATCAAAGTATTGGGCGCTAAAAGATTCCATTCTTTGAGTCGCGAACCGAGTAATTCCACTTGTCCTTTGGTAAGAGCGAGATCACGTATTAGATCTGAAAGGTTAATTAAGTGAACACCATCATTCACCGGTATATAATCCGAGTCAGAATTAGTTTCTGAAGCAGGTAAACTATCACTTTCTGATGGTTCATTCACGTCCAACGGATATTGTTCTGGTGGAACTGGGATCGGACACGTGATTGGATCACGAGACACTGGTTTCGAAACCGATTCAATATTTGGATAAACCACAGACTTTCTAGTTTTAAAAGTGAAACCATGGATATTTGTCAAGCAGAAGTAACAATCAGTAGCGTAATTTGTCTTGTTCATGCCATATTACTGGCACTCCAAAAGGCATCGACTTATGCTTCGGCGATTTTCGTAACCAACCTGCCAATGTATTTGCACAAAGTCGAACAAACTGCATTTGGCTTCCAAGATTTATTTGCATCATCAACTTTCGAATCGAAATAAAGTTCATATGCTTTCTTTAGTAATGGTGTAAAGTTTTTCTGGTGAACACGATCGGTAAAATATCCGCACACGTAACAGAACAGATCAGCCGAATTTCTACAACTTCTAGAAGCCATATTTCGCTCAGAATTATTTCAAAATACAGTAACTATTGGAAAAATAGCGTAACATATGTCATGCATCTTTTAGCAGTATAAAAAGTGGAATTATTTTGCATTTTATTAATTTTTAATAAGTTATGTAGTAAAAATGAAACGGAGCACATAACGGTTTCCCAAAAATATATGTATTCACAAATATCTTAAAAACCTGACGTGATAGAGATAAACGGATTTCAAATTTGAAATCAGCGCAAAAAACTGACATAAGAACACTTATTCTTATATAAGAAAGAAAAATGTTGTTTGTCAGTGTTATCGCAAATTGAACCAAGTGACGAAATTTGATGCTGAACCTATGCCTTTACTAGAAGAGCTACTTACAAGACTATCGAAATCTCATTTCTTCACTAAACTTGATTTGTCTAAGGGATATTGGCAAGTTCCACTATCCGAACACGCCAAGCCGTTTACTGCTTTTTCGACACCTAGGGGTCTATTCCAATGGAATTTCATGCCTTTCGGCCTTATGAACGCCCCTGCAACATTCGTACGCATGATGCGTCGAATCCTATCTCATCGCTCAGATGTCATTGCATATCTTGATGACATCTGTCTTTTCAGTGATACTTGGGAAGATCACTATAACGGGTTAAATGAACTATTGTCTATCCTACGCGAGCATAACCTGACAGCGAAACCATCGAAAGCGTGTATTGGTTTTAGCGAAATATCTTTCTTAGGTCACCGTGTTGGTCATGGTTTCCTAAAACAGAAGACAATAATACAAGTAAAATACTTAACATTTCGATTCATAAGACTAAAAAGCAAGTGCGAAGTCTTTTAGGTCTCATACAATTTTATGGACGATTCATTCCGAATCTGTCCTCAATCATGTCACCTCTTTCTTCTTTACTAAAGAAAGGGTCTCCTAATATAGTCCATTGGACTCAAGAATGTCAATCCTCTTTAGATAAGGTTAAAACTATGTTTTCTACTTCACCTATCTTGGTATTACCTACTAAGGATAAGACATTTGTTCTTCGTAGTGACGCTTCATCCACAGGGATTGGAGCAGCACTAATGCAAGAGTACTCTGGAACTCTGCATCCTGTGATGTATATTTCTCGAAAACTAAATGCCGCAGAGAAGAATTACTCGGTCCTAGACCGAGAATTATTGGCTATGGTTTGGTCAATCCTTAAACTTCAAAGATTTCTTCTTGGCGCGCATTTCATTGTGGAAACTGACCAGAAAGCTCTTACTGCTATTCAGAGTAAAAAGCTGAAGAGCGCGAGATCAACGCGATACGCGATTGCTCTTCAACCTTTTCATTTTTCGGTGCGAGCTATCCGTGGGTCAGAAAATGTGATGGCAGACATTTTGTCTAGATGCCCACATGATTCCTAATTGTTAGATCCTGAGATTTCTAACATGTCTAACTTTGCTTCAGTTTTTTTTGCTATGTTAAAATGTGTATACATAAGTAATGTATCATATATATTGAATGTATCACTACTTAGCGGTTCACTGATGTATATTCACCGCTGATCTTTGGATGTTTTTTCGTCTTTGATAATCATG